>CM071631.1:37810525-38146278 GCA_036419045.1 Scirpophaga incertulas | reverse complement strand
TACTTACTTATATAATACTTTTAACGACAAGCTTTTATATGTAAAAGTTTATTTTGTTCTTTTTAGCGCATTTAATAAAAGCTTGTATAAGAAAAAAAAATACTTTTAATTTATTATCTGACTAAAAAACCAAGCTCACTCGTAGCAAACCCTTTCTTTCATACCCATATTGTAGGGGTGCATTATAAATAATTGGTCCGCCATCTTGGGAAAGTCCGCCATATTGGTATAAGAGTGACGTTCACATTTCTTCTTTTTTCATTTTCTTATACAAGCTTTTATTAAATGCGCTAAAAAAGAACAAAATAAACTTTTAAATATAAAAGCTTGTCGCAAGATTTACTTACTTATATAATACTTTTAACGACAAGCTTTTATATGTAAAAGTTTATTTTGTTCTTTTTAGCGCATTTAATAAAAGCTTGTATAAGAAAAAAAAATACTTTTAATTTATTATCCGACTAAAAAACCAAGCTCACTCGTAGCAAACCCTTTCTTTCATACCCATATTGTAGGGGTGCATTATAAATAATTGGTCCGCCATCTTGGGAAAGTCCGCCATATTGGTATAAGAGTGACGTCACTTATTTATCGAGGTGTTCTTTGGAAGCCTTTTCATTTGATACCCATATTGTAGGGGTGCATAGTTCCTGGTACGGTCATGTGGTAAGGAGAGAGAATGACCATGTTACCAGAAGAGTCATGGACATGAAAGTGGCATGGGCGTGTGGGGAGAGGAAGGCCGAAGAAAAGGTGGATGGATTGTGTAAATGATGATATGTTGAGGAAAGGAGTGTGTAGAGAATTAGCGAGCGATAGGAGAGAATGGAAGCAGATGACATGTTGCGCCGACCCCAAATAGAATTGGGAACAGGGCAGGAGAAAGAAGAGATTGTAGGGGTGCATTAAAAATAATTGATCCGCCACCTTGGTAATGCCGCCATGTGGATTTTAGAATGACATCACACACATAACCATGCATTGTTATCAGACTTACACGTGCATGCAAATTTCAGCTCAATCGGAGCCGGCAAGTGGGTCAAATTAAGATTCTGAGATTTTCTTACATAGTTAAAGTGAAGCTAAAATAAAAGCTTGTAATATATAAAGGAGAAATGATATTTTTTTGCTTAGGGATAAGTGATACAAGTTGACAATACAAATAAATATTATGTAATATAACAATATAATACAACATACAATTTAGAATTATCAATATCAATATTCAAAATTGAAAATTCAACGTACCATCTAGGTCTACCAGGCACTATACCCCCTTTACATCTCAGTGCCGCGTCGAACTATCGGCAAAACTCTTTCTTGTTGCGAGCTAGTAAGACTTTAAATGATTTGTGTAAATGTAAAAACATTGATATATATAATTGTAGCTTGGCGACAGTGAGGCGTGTACTTATTGAGGATTTTTAAGATGATTAGTTCGGATCTTAAATATTTATTAGTAATTGTTCACACCTAATCTTATTCAATGTATGTTTCCATACGTGAAGACCCATTATTGGCCAACTGTTATATAAAAAAATATCTTATGTTTTTATGTGCTGTCGGTCTTCCAAAACAATAATAAATAAATAATAAATAAAAATTACATTTTTGACCTAAAATATTCTAAATTTAAACTGATGTAGTTTGTATGCAGACAGTACCCATGCCATATCTAGCGTTGCATCTAGATTGAACTGCAGCTCAACCGGCCTTTTTCAGCCGCATTCAGACTCTACCCTGAAAGCTCCCCGTCTTATTCGTTTCATGAATTTACTTTCCATATTTTTATTTTAAATCTTTTCGTTTCTTTGTCGTTTTGATTAAAGTTTTCAATTGTGTGTTTTATAACTAGCTAGTGCCCGCGACTTCGTCTGCGCAGGATTAGTAGTAGTACTGTTAGAAAAGGATGAAGCTATGTCGATTAAATATCACCATCTCATTCTAACCGTACTTAAAGAGGCATTTGAGATTAAGTTTAATTTTACAATACGAACCTTAAGCAATTTATAGAAAAGAAAATGCAAGACACTATCAGCGCAGGATCGATTGGTGTAAAGACATTTGCAGAAGGCCTGTGTCCAGCCAAGGGACTGGGCCTTAAAAATTATTAATTGACCAGCCCGCCGCCATAAAATACTGTGATCTTACACCAAAGAAAATACCAGCTTTCATATGCTATAATATAATATTATACGTTTTGATCTTTATATTATTTTGAACTATGGTAATTTATTTATAATTAAAGTACATAAAGAACCAACATTCTGCCCATTAAACCGTTCTTCACCTCTTATACGTTAAGAACGCTAAACTGCCAACTCCGACTCCTGCCAAATTAATTTAGCAACGTTATGCAATTTGAAGTGACGTTGCCGTTAATTTTGTTGCAGGCGTTCGGGGAGCCTTGTAATTGTCAATGCTAATTCTCTGGCCTTTGGATGGATTTTACAATCTATTTATAACGGGCGTGGTGCATAAATTGCGGTGCAGCTATCGTTCAACTTAATTTATATAGTTTGCCGCATATTGTCGTTCATATTGCAATTAGATCTATGTCAGAAATGACAAGTTTACAGGAGAGTAAAAAAACTGTGTACTGAAAAAAAAAATCTATTATAACACTAAAATATTTAACTAACGTTTCATAACTATTGCGTTCTATCAAATGTGCATTTTGAAATTTCTCTAACGATTTGTATTTTGTTGAAAATTTGACAATCAACCTATTGTAACTACAATTGATGTAAAATTTGTGACATATAACATATTGATAGTTTATTTGTATGAAATATAACACAGGTAATTTCAAATAACAAGTATAGTATTTATTAATGTCATTTATAATAAAAATAGGAACAATCAAAAAAATATGAGAGTACACGTATATTTCTTTCATTGCACATATTTAATATTAACAGCTTCAATATTATTAATAGGTATATTTGGTATTGCGTTCAAAAGAAAAAACACATTTGTAAAAGACACACACGTAGTTGCAGATATATTTATTATTTGACATATAAAACATAAGAAAATTTATAAAAATATACATTTACACACCATAAATGTTAAAGATATCAAAAAAGAAGAATATTACAATTGTATATACTATATATATATATATTATATATATATATATTATATATATATATATATATATATATATATAATGACAGGTGGTCCGTGGCTGTCGGTACCAATATTCATCTAACTATTCTTTAATATAATAACAGAAAAGTTTACAAACTACTTAATTGATTTTTCAATACACGTTCTCATAACGGGGCTGTTTATGCGTGTTTTTAATCTCAAAACTAGGATATTGCACACTAGTGCGCAATTTCTTTACGCACTAGTGTCTGCAAATATTTATAACCCTATAAAATTCGGTTGTTCTCTGTTACAAGACGTTTTTATATACGTACAATGCATTCTTAATTTAGTCTGGTAGCACTTTCTTTATCTCGAACAAATGTATTCTAATGTTTAATAAATAGTTAATAGCTAAATTTACATTCAACAAACTTGCATTGAGGTGCAATAGTAATCAAAGATTCACTATAATTTTCATCGCCGACCGATTACCCAAGAGAATGAAGACATTATTCAAACTACTAATACCAACAGTACTATATCTCAAACCGTAAAAATGCCCGCAAAATCTGTACAGTATCACTTCGCAAATTGTACATTTACTAATTGTTTTAATAAATAAAAATTTGCTTTTTTTCCTCAACTTGTGTTGAAAAACGTCGTATGAAACTCGTGAGCATTGTTAATTGCATCCTCGGCTAAATTGTCGCGCTCACCTTACGGCTCGCGCGACCAATACCGCCTCGTATGCAATGAACAACTTTGCACACTAGTATTATAATGTAATTAATGACACTTTACAATAATACAGCTTATACATCAGAATTGAATTGTCCAAAATATGGCGATAAGTGTCAAGATATGACCAGCATCTTTGTAATAATTATATTCGTCCAGCATTAGACCACTTAATTTCATGATAAATTCTCTCTCGTTCCAGCTTTCTATCCATGAAATGTTAAGTATTCATATTCAAAGCTAGCGTCTGCGCGACATCAGGCATCTTCAGAACAAGTCGAGAGGCTGAGATTCAGGGTAATTGTATTAGAATGTTAATATGGTCGCGAGCGTCTCTGTCTGAACCCAATTAGCACAAGAGGTTTTAATTAATTCGTCCACTTCCTTTGTTGTATTTTTCGTAAGGCGGGAGTGAGTGCGTTGGTTTTCAAACGGTTTTTTAAGTAGCACTGCTCGTTTCTTGGCATTTTTGCGGATTGCGTATAAAGAATTAAGTTCCTCGATTATTTTAATTGTTTTATTTATTGTTATATGTCAAAGGAAAAAATAAAGTTAATAAAATAAAAAGAAAATACGATTCTCGTACTTGATCCCAAGGTACTGTTTATATCTTACGATATTCATAGCCTTAGTTGATTAATACATTATTTTTGTAAAAGTTCTCTTTATTGATGATACTGAAATTCAAAGTCGCCGTTACTTTGTAAAAATTGATAATTATTCCAAAAGTGACTACACGTTATCACAGGTTGGTTATGGACTTTGTTTTTATGGGCGACTTGTGTGGTGCTATAGACGACTGTAAGCACTTACCATTTATATTTTACCATTGAAATTTGGACGATTCAAAAGAGCTTTCTATAAAGTCATCTATACATATAATAAGACAGTAAAAATATTTTGTCTGTACATTTAGTATTTTTGACTGAAATGGATAGAGGGGCACTTAAATAGATTATTAGAAAGCAAAAAAATTTTTTGGAATTTTTTTGTCTGTCTGTCTGTCTGTATGTTTGTTCACGTTTATCTCCGAAAGTACTGAACCGATTTGCTTGAAACTTTCACTATTTGCTTTGTTTTAACTCAGAATAATATCTAAACTTTGTTTCATCAAAATCGGTTCATTAAAAAAAAAGTTATCGTCATTTTAATGAACTCAAGGCATGATAATATTGCGAATCACATTAAAAAAAAAGTTATCGTCATTTTAATGAACTCAAGGCATGATAATATTGCGAATTATAATGTACACCATTCTTACATAAGTTACATGGGAAATTTAAAATCTAAAGACAATTCATCATCATGATACAATACATACATAAGATAACGTCTTTATCCCCTGCGGGGTAGACAGAGCCACAGGTTATAAGACCCCAAAGGCCACGTTTAGCATGTTCGTGGGCAGTGAGATGGAACAGGGAACCCAAATACGATGAAACGAAACCAATTTTTATCAAAATAATATGATAAATGCGAAAGTTTGTTTGTTTATTACCTCTTCACGCTTAATCTATACATATAATCTATACATCTAAACAGAAAAATATTTAAGTGTAAATCAGTTTCATTACGCATGTTAGTTTTTTTCATAAATCACTAGATGGCGCTGTTTCATTTAATCAATTTCTACAACGCGCTATTGTAGTTTTTTCAAATAAAGCCTAATAAAGGAATGTGTTTCGACATAAGGCGAAAATCTCCTTCGTATCTTTTCATGATCTTTGCGCTGAGAATCGAATAGGAAATTTTCTGTGAATTTTGCTTTAATTAATTTAATAATTTCTTCTGTGTTGATTTCGGATTTGTTTTGCTTTGTGTTTAGGATAATATGATTTGTGTATCAATAACATTCAACTCGACGAACAACAACAACAGACGAAGTCGCGGGCAACAGCTAGTATTTATATAAAGTTAATTTTGATATTGATTTATAGACAGTTTGCTGTTTTGTCCATATAATGCGGGGTAAAAAAAATACTAACCTACTTTTAATATAATTAATATTAATTACTTTTATTTTGCTCTTCATGACAGAATTTGACCACACTTTTTACACATATAAATGTCGAACAATAAATATAGTATATTTAATGCCAAATATTTTAAAAGAAAGAAAAACAAATGTTATTGGTGACAAAGTACAGCTCACAAAACAAGACTATATACCATCTAAATAACTTTTTTTTTTCGCTGGGAAATGTTGCTTATGCACCGTGACACCGCGCTGGCAAGACGCGGCCGTGTATGGGGCTCTCCGTGAGAGATCAGCATACCCACTAAAACCCCCCGGGGTCATCTGAGCCCATACCGGGGCGCGTGGCGGGTTGCGCTTACGCGATCCTACCGCCACACGCCTACGGGCTAGCTCCACCTAGTTAGTCGAGTCATCGTCAAGGACAGGATTGTCCGAGAACACTAGGACAATCCCCCAGGTAGAGAGGCACTGCAACGGCGTACGCGGTAGCCAGCCGCGCACGCTGCCTTCACGGCAGGGTCATTAGACGAGCGCTTGCTCGCCTTCCTTCCAATCTAGCTACGGTAAGGACTCTATCCGCTCCGGGGCCGGCAACTTGGCGGCACCAGGTTGTGTCGTCTTTGCCGGAATTAGACGTCCTATACTATCTAAATAACTAATAGTAACACAGAAAACTATCAAACAAATCAACAACCCTGCAGAGAGAGTAAAGAACTATTTAAATTACCACAAAATAAATCTATTTCTCTTTAAAAACTTCGTTATAATTGTACAATGATGTACAATTATTACGACGGAGCGGCACGCGCAGACCGGCGTTAGTGCGACGACGTAAATGCTCGAAAAAATTGTTCCATTTTCTGAAATACTTACATTTACCAATTCATGTCGGTAAATCCTAAGACTTACTAATCTTAAGATTTACCGTAGTTCGAGCTTTTACAGTAACGTATTTAAACATTTTATATGTCATAATTTTAAATTAAATTTGATATTCATGAGTAAAACTATATATTTAATTGTTTTCGACAGTATTCTTTTGGTTTGCAAGTCATCAGATATGATAGCTTTACTAGCATTATTATATTACAAGAGACTATATTTTCCTTAACTGCGTATAAAGGTTAAGACTACCGCGAAGGTCGGAGTTAGATTCCCCTTTGAGGCTCGGTTTTATTGTTGGTAACCATCTGGGTTTGGCTAGCTATTTCTGGCTCACTTAAATATGTTGTAGTAATATTAAATCTATGGCTGTGTTCAGATTTAGGATAATAGAATGGAAACAGATTTCTTAGTTCTTTAGGTAAAGTTCACCATCAGCCTTATCATTACTTACCGTCTGATGAGGTGATAAATAACAATCATATATCAAAGAATGTATTAAGCTGTATCTTAACATACCATTAAAAGCTTCTTCGATCAGTGTAGTCGCCATCGTTGCGAGTTTTCGCTGACAAACGAGATTCGCCGGTCTACATAACAACATTTATCTACGCATTCTGTATATACAGCTTGTATTCTAAATTAAAACTATATACGTCAATGCAGCTCGCATTCTAAATTTAAACTGCATACGTTAATACAGCTCGTATTCTAAATTTAAACTGTAAACGTCAATGCAGCACCTACTCTAAATTTAAACTGTATACGTCAATGCAGCTCGTATTCTAAATTTAAACTGTATACGTTAATACAGCTCGTATTCCAAATTTTAACTGTATACGTTAATACAGCTCGTATTCTAAATTTAAACAGTAAACGTCAATGCAGCTCGTATTCTAAATTTAAACTGTATACGTTAATACAGCTCGTATTCTAAATTTAAACTGTATACGTCAATGCAGCTCGTATTCCAAATTTTAACTATATACGTTAATACAGCTCGTATTCTAAATTTAAACAGTAAACGTCAATGCAGCTCGTATTCTAAATTTAAGATGTATGCGTTAGTACAGTTCGTATTCTAAATTGAAACTGTATATGTCAATACAGCTCGTATTCTATATCTCGTATTGTATACTTGTTGAGTTAGAGTTTGAATTTAGAACACAAATGAGAGTGAGATCAAGAACTCGACATATAGTGAGATAGGATGCAAATAAAACAAAGCCAATCAGTAACTTACTTTATATATTTCATACTTGAAAATCTTCGTTAAAATGTACAATTTTGGACTTAAACCTCAGGGTCTTAAAATTAAAATTAACTACAATAACAATACTGCCAGTTCAAGTATACAAATATAGGACCTATGTTGAGGGGATAAAGACTACATTTAAATAGATCGATGGAATATGTCATATAGATAGACTGTGTATATTTAACTACAAACTTAGGTATTAAGTAACGAGATTAGTGTTGTGATTTACTGCTTAAGTGAAAGTATATTTATTCTTCATTTCATTAAGTTAAATTAATAGAACAAAGTCATGTGTCTTTAGAAAAGAAATTACGGGAATTTATACTATACAATATTTTTCTTATACAATCGGTGACACAAGTGATTTAATATTTACTTTTTTAATACACAACAATGGCAGTTCAGGTTGATATGGAACTTTCAACAAGGAGTCACTTGGCGAAAATTGGTTTAGTAGAAAGAAACACAGTAATTCTATTTATTAAGAAATAACCAGGTTTGTTCTTAAAAAAGTTATAGTCTAATTCCTACTTGAAAAAAATTAATGCACTGGAAATTCACATTTTATCAAATAACTAAATCAGATCAAAGTTATTTCACTAGGCGAAACAGTTTAAAACAAATCAATACTGCTGTTGATTTCAGTATTATTTTATTATATTTTATTTACATATAATAATGTACAGTGATACTAACAATTGACTATAATTTAAATACTTCGATATTTTATTACTGCACCGCTACTAACAATGTTTAAAAATAAACATTAACCCCTGTATTCACAAAAATTTAATCAGTTTAGCTAATTGAAATGTTTTCTCATTTTTCCTTAATAAATTTTACTAAACTAAGATAAAATCAAGCTTTGCTAATCAACATTTATGAATAAAGGGGGAAATTAAAATACTTAACTTTCAGTGTATTTTCTTATTCCATGAATAGATTACAATGCGATTATTATTAATAATAGCATTAAATTTACTAGCGATTTATACAATGATTTTGTGTAAGCTATATATTGGTTTAACATTATTATATTTTGATTTTTTTAAATATATAATTATAAGTTTAACATACATTTTTTCCTAACAAGACTATCTATGACAGCCATATGAAATTAATAATCATACGAATAACTTTGTATGTGATTTCGTTAATTAGACTTAAACATCTTCAAGTTTATATATTTTAATAGCTATTTTCAAAAACACTTGCGTTAGATTTTTCATTTTGGCAATTTCGCTTAACATTCTACGCTTATATTGCATTAACTATTTTTTGTGCAACCCTCGTAACATTTTTTTTTTCATTTAAATACTTTTTATAATTAGTTCACGTAAGCGTAGCGTACTGTGCACAATTTGAATATATAATAATTTCGTTATTATTTACAATATAGGTACATACTGTATAATTCTCAGTGTATAGTACAAAACATTTTTACTAAATAGGTTTTTAGTTTCCTACTTACATTTAAATAAGGACTATGTTTGTTCGCTTCGCATCGTCGCCATTTTGAAATAGAATGGCCATGCAAGGTCCCATTTAAATTTAATACATATCTATAAGTGCATACGACTAGATCTAATATTATTAACAAGTGTTCTCCAATAGTATTAAATTTTTGCTATTACATTATTATTTTTTATTTCATATAACATAAACAGAACAATATTTTGTTTCAGTTAAATTACTACGTAACTTATTAAACATATATGTGGGTGAATGTCCTTTTAAACAATATAGTACAGTCACAAGCAAAAGTTTAGTTGATTCAGTTTGAATAAATTTACTGATAAGAAAGCTATATGAAATATGTTTTGTATAGACATCTTAGTACGTGCCCGCGCTTATTCGAAGCTTTCCATTATAAGAAGCCGTCTTTGCAATCCCTCACAATATCCAAAACAATTCCATCAGATTCCAATCAAATTCACAGTCTAGCCTCTTTAGTCTCTATTGCAATTCCATAAGGTACAAATTCACAGTTAGCCGTCGCAGGTTTTACAGCAAAGCTCCTTGTACCGGCGCAGCGCACACATGTTCATCGCCCTTACGTTTTCGCAGAATCTGGACGAGTCACGGCAGACACCATCTGAAAGCAAATAATTAGGGTTAGTTTTTTCTGTGCTTCTGTTTCTGTATTATATATTTCGTTGGTCGTGACCACTGGGTGTTAATCGGGAGGTCTGGAGTTTGATTCATTGTCCAGACAAAACAAAAACTGCACTACTACTGCACAGATTTTCATGCGGTTTTCATCAATAGATAGAGTGATTCTTGAGCAAAGTTTTGTGGTATTTTTATCTTGGAAAAACGGGAAGCGCGATAAAACCTTCGCGCCATAAACCGACTTCCTCGCATATGTAGCCGTGGGCAAAAGCTATGACCCTTAACCCTCTATAGACCCAATCCCGAAATCCACGCAGGCGAAGCCGCGGGCAGAAAGCTAGCAAAGATATAAGTCGATGTAAAAGATTTATTTATTTTTTATTTAACGATTTATTGTACACAAAAGAAAAAAAAAACAGGAAAATACAAAATTATATTAGACAGTACAATAGGTGTGGCTTATTTCTAATGAAATTTCTTCCAACCCACCTGTGATAGGAAAAAAAAAAAACAGAAACGTGGATGTCGCGTGTACAAATATATATAATAGTTGTATAACAAAAAGTACACATACTTAATACTTACATACATACTTTTACATATATACACTAATAAATACATACATATATAAACATATATACATGGATATATACAAACTTAGATTAGGTTTAATATAATACAGCAAAATTACTGAGAGGATAGTTAATCACGTTAAGGAAAGATAGTGCTCTTTTACTTTCTTCTTGAAAAGCAAGAAAGAACGAATGTCTCGCACTGAAGGCGGAAGTGCATTCCATAATTTAACTGCATGAACAGAAAAAGAGTTAAGGAAGAAATTAGTGCGGAAAATCAGAGGAAGTTTAAGAAGAGTGCGAAGATGAGATCTGCAAACAACAACAGGAGAAGATATTAAAAACAGATGTTAATACATACACAGAAGATACTTATATATATAATTTATAAACAATCCTAATACATAAATAAAACATATAATACACTAATACATAATAGCCTAATATACAACATTTTATAACCTAAGACTTCTCTCAAAGAAAAGTTTTTGCAAATTATTTTTATGACTGCTTGGGAGTTTCTCACTTGTTCTTGTCACATGGTCTAGAGAGCGTGCTATTAGTTGCTCTGGTATACATTAGGATTCTTAACCTCCAGAGGAAAAGAAATATATAATTAGTCTGTTATATAATTTACTCTTTGTTATATAAGTTACTTGGCAAATTTGACAATCAGTTCACTTTTTGACGATTAATGGAAAGTTCAGATAGACTGAGTTGATGACGCTAAAATAGTTTGAATTACCGCTCTTTTTAACAGGTAGATGGACTCTAGGCGATATTAATCTAAACTAAAATTCATTTTTTTTAACACTTAAAAGTAAAACTTCTTGAGAGCGCCATAAATATTTAGTAGTCGTAATGTCTACAAAAGAAGATTAATGGTAAGTATGCAACGGTCTGTGAAATAGACGATTTTCTAGCTCAGACGCGATTGGAATACAAAACGAAACCTTTTCCTCTAATCAATGTCCCAAAATAAATCAGTAAAAGTAATAAGTCTTTGGCAAGATGTTATATAAAGATCTTTATTAATTTAAAAATATCTTCAATTTATTAGAAACCTGAGTAAATATGAAGAATGTAAACATAATGCCATTAAATCCTCTTTAGTCTTATTTATGAGACCTACACTGTATCCTTCAGAAAATTGTATGTGATCAATCCAGTTTGCGAATATTGAATTTGTACAAAGCATATTAAATACGTACGTGGAATTATTCCAATTCTTATATATATAAAATAATCTTTGCACCAACATAGGTTCTTTAAGAGGGGTGAAATGACCTCGTACGTCGGCCAGGCGGCAAGAAAAACATTTTTTTTAATCTGTGGATAACGTTATTGGTAGCAGTATTGGCATGCAAAGATATAGTAAACTAAATTATACTTTATATATTGTAACTGTGTGTTATCTATTAATAAATAAATAAATATGTAAAATAACTGGTAATAACCAGGGCTATTTACTTGGGTACCATCTTACTTATATTCGCTGCAAAGCAGCAGTGTTCGCATTAAACCAAAAAAAAAATATTCGTGTCAAGTTAATATTATTTCCTCTTATTAATAATAAAAACACCACTCTGTAGGCTACCTAGAAACTGCGCACACACTCACACACTTATTAATCAGGAATACTATCTCATAATTAATGTAAACTTTAAATATTTTAACTTATTTATTTATTGACGGAAGATCGATATGAGTATCATTATCGATATCGATAACACCCAATCAATATGCCTCAGCGCACGTGTGACTAAGTACGTAAGACTAACAGGTTTATAACGCGTCGAGAACTAGTCACGCCCCCTCCTCTTAGAGGGCGAGCGCTATCAGTTAAAGCCGATAGGGCCTTAGGGTTGCTGCCCGGCCAAAGGCATTAGGCAGTGAGTAGTTGGTAGGCTGGCCTTCTGCCAGAGTCCAACATTACCATCCACCGTAGACCGGGCGCGGGTGGTATCCGGTGTGAGGTCGTCCGATCACCAGGGGGTATTAAGACGATTACAAGAGTAGGGGACTCCTTATGAGGATTCACTGCCTCCTCCCACAGGGAAAAAAAGTCACGACGCTTTTTATTGCTTCTTATACGCTTGTCATCCGTAAGACCTATCGTGTTTATCCAGTGTGCTGTGTAGAATAAAATAAATATTGTATTGTAAATGTTGTTATTACTTTTGATAAAGCTGATAAGTTTCTTGCGCCCATTCTTCTTATCAGCAAAAAAATACGTCCTGAATGGATGGTAGGAAAAAAAGTTGGACGATTCAAAAGAGCTTTCTATAAAGTCATATTTGAATAGTTAATTTTGATTTTGATTCACTTCAATTGTGTTCTCATTATATGCAAGTATTATTAGTTATTTTGCACTGGTTCGAGGACATCAATTAAATCGCAAGTGAGCTTTAATAATTGCTACAATTACCACAATTAAACCACTAACTCTATTCAAAGTTACGCTTTTATTATTTTTTATTGGGATGTCAGAATATCCTGTTTTGTAATTCGACGTCCTACACAGTATTCACAAATTCGTACGCATTTCTATCATATTTCAGAACAAATAAAGCTCGATATTTGTTTTGAAATAGAACAAACAAACAAAAAAATGTGTATATATATATATATATATATATTTCTTCCAATATCCCGGCAGTTGTTTGTATTCAAAAGCGTTGATTCGACAAAGGCCTGCGCTAACAGTTCCCCTAACAATCGCACAATATTTCGTTGTGGGTCCAGAATTCCAGATTCACTCCGAAACACAATCGTTATTCCTGTTTTCCCGTTAAAAACTGTTACGAGACGCGAAAGAGGAAATTGTGCAAAAAGGAGAAAAAGGAAAAATGCTTTCGCTACGATATGCTACGGTATTTGCTTTAGGTGTTCGCGTTCTTTTTTATTGCATCGCTGTTAAATCAAGTCATTACCTCTATCAACGCCATCTTTTATATAGAATTACTAATAAACAAATTCAAAACCTATATTAAAAATATTATATAAACATGTGACTCCTATATATCATGAGATGGCTCAAAGATATTATATAATTTTAACATTGTATATTGTAAAAATTGTTTTTGAAATATGGACATAAGTTAAAGTCTGCTTATAGAATAAGATAATAATTAAGTCATTGTCTTTTTAATTTTATTACATTATTGTTAAAATTACTAGTTCTCTCGACATCGATAAGTACCCGTAAACAAAACAAAAGAAATACGTCTTAAAAACTTATTAAACAGTATTGGAATTGGAAGTTTGTGACACTTCAAAAAAAATTGTAAGTTAGTAAGTTTTCACTTATGGTTTTTCAATACAATATTCTTTATATTATTTCAATATAAGATAAAACTAAATTATAAATAGTACTAAAATATAATATAGAATATTTATAAAAAAATAGCCTTTCCTAAGTTTACAATAAAAAAATATTAGGGGATAAGATCATGTTAGACTTTTGGGGTGTAATAAATAAGTACACTTTACAAAATTTTATGTATTATCCGATATTAAATATCAAAAAAGGTAATAATATTTGCGATTTACTACAATTTCTTATTATATTCATATAAATCTATATCATATATATATATATATATATTATATATAATATATATATATATATATATATATATATGATTAATATTAAATGAAAGAAATGAAATCCATGTTAATAACCTAAACACAATCAATACCAAAAGGGTTATAAATTTTTCCTAAAACATTTTTCACGTAGACTGGACTACATAAAGGGCTTTTGCCTTTTTAGGCTGAACCGACGCTTTTTGAAGCTTTTGTCCCCTGGACAATGCCCGCTTCGGACTCTAATGAGACTAGTCGCCAATTGAAACTCGTTTGTAAAGGAATTCTTTCAAATAAATATAAATGTCTCAGTTCTAGGTCTTCGGAAGATATTTCTGGGATTGTCTATAATTTTTTTTTGTTTTCAACTTCTATATATAATTATGATCCAACCCAACAAGGGATCATAATTATAAAAAGAGAGACATGGAATTTAGAAGACAAGTTACTGAAGAAAAATAAGATAATGACAAGAACGAATAAGAATATAATTTATGGAATAAAGTTAAGTTTTTTCTGAAATTGGGGCTCCCTACATGCCTGAGGAAGGCCATCCCTGAGGTTTTTAGTTTGGTAGGCCCCAGCCGGAGTATGCAATTTAATGCATTTTCCTCAGGGGAACAACAAAAAAAGAAAGGCTAGGGATCATCGATTAGTACGATTCACATGATTATTCCTTGTAAGTGGTTATTTTTACCACCTGGTAATGCATTCTAGTTGGTAATTTGTATATTATGTGTCACATTACATGGCAGTTCTGTATATCCCTAGATAACGGGTTCACTATGCTAAATTCATCATTTCCATCTCAACTCTTTGTGCAAGCATGCATTTTAGATGAGTTGATTACCGGTCGGTCACTACGACAATCAGTTCGATTCGAGCACTCGAGTTTGATCAGTTAATTTGTGTGTGTACGTTGTATGATAATGACATTAATTATTGTGAATGCTGTTATTACTTTTGATAAAGCTAATAAGTTTCTTGCACCTATTCTTTTTTTTTTTAATCTTTATTTGCCATACAACCCTAAGGGTTAACTCGGCCACAACAAATATAATACATAATTTACAAAAAAAAAATAACTACATATTTGGAACAATACAATAGATAGACACTATTCGTTAGTTACAGATCTTATATATAAAGATGTTATGATGTAACTTAAAACTCTATCACTACTGTCGATAGTGAAACCAGAACTAAATACAGAATGGAAGAGAAAATATAAGTTACTCCTACAAGTATTTGTGTCTGAAATGAAATGAAATGAAATGAAATGAATATTTATTTGTGAATATAGGTATTACAAAAATGTTATATAAGATTTGGTGACCGCTATATCCGACCCATTGGGTATACAAATTTTTATTATAAGTATATCAAATGTTCTCTGATGAAATCTGACATCAATCTTAGCCTTTCCTCCTCATACTTTTGGCAGTATAACAATAGATGTACTAAATCTTCTTTTTCGTTACAATCGTTACAATTAGGACTGTTAGCTATTCCCATTAAAAATAAAAAATTGTTAAGAGGCAAATGAAATGACCGTATACGAAAACAGAGCACCAATTCTTTTCGGTTCATTCGCAACATTGAAAACCACGGGATATGAGGAGGCTCGTTAACCAATGTACGATACCAAATTCCTTTTTCTAATGATCTTTGATTAAAGTGTGTTTTCCATAGTAGTTGAATATTGCAACGAATTCTTGAGTAATTCTTCTTATCAGTATTCTTCTTATAAGTTAAAAAAATACGCTCTGTATGGGTGGTAGGTAAAATATTTAAACGATTCAAAAGAGCTTTTTATAAAGTCGTATTTGAATAAAGTTAATTTTGATTTTGTAGTATAATAAAGTGTCCTACAAATTAGAGGTGATACTTTTAAATGTCAAGCAGGCTCGAACTCCTCACGGCTCCGATTATATATTTTACATGAAATCTGTAATTAAGTTATTGTCGTCTTGCATGGATCGGAATTTTGGTTATGGAACAAAGGTGTTGCTGAAATGCGTATTTTTTTTTATTGCTAAAGTTGACAAACAAGCAGGCTGCCCACCTGATGGTAAGTGGTAACAGTCGCCTATAGTACATGTGGTTCCCACGAGATTCGCAGCAAATCTGCTAACCTCATAAGAACCACAGTGTACGTTGCCAACTTGTGACATAAGATGTAAAGTCACAGTACCCAGTAATTTCACTGCCTATCTTACCCTTCACGCCGGAACACAGCAAAGCGAACCCTGCTGTTTGGCGGCGGAAATAGGTAAGACGGAGGTACCCATGCAGATGACCCTGGTACAGAGTCTACCTCCTAGAATGTGAAGATGTGTGGAATAACAAGAAAGGATAAAGCGAGGAATGAGTATATCAGGGGAACTCTGAAAGTAGCTCTTAGTGTTAATATATTGAGAGAAAATACTGGTGTGGTATCAAGAAGAGATAATGATCTTGTTACTAGAAAAGTTATATACATGAAAGATTATAAGCGTGCAGGGAGAGCAAGACAAAATTCATCCATCTTTTCATAAGAATAGATGGATGAATTTTGTGAATGACGATTAGAGATCGGATAATCGGATGCATATTTACCTAAAGTTAATTTTTGGCTCACAAATTATGGAAGCGGCTTTTTAAAATACATTTTGTTAAATAAAAATCCCGGGAAAAGACCAACCCATAGTGATAGATAGTGATTAAAACTGTAGTAACCGAGGTAATATTTACGCCCCATTTTAATAGGATATTATAAGCTCATATTACCGACTAGTTTTGCATTACCAAAATGTTCTACAGTACCGGAATTCCGGGATTTTTATTTATGGAAATAAAATAAAAAGACAGTTCCATACTTTGTCAAAAACTAAATTAGGTAAATAAATAAACATCCGGCTATCCAATTCCGCAATCCCGGGATTTTTATTAACAAAACAATAAAAAGCCGTTTCCATACTTTGTCTTAAACTAACTTTAGGTAAATATGCATCCGATTATCCGATCTCTAATGATGATACATTGAAGAAGGGAGAAGTGATAGAGGAGAGTGGAAGAGTGGAAGAGTGTGAGAGTGGAGAGCAAATAAAATAGGGAACAAGGCAAGAGAAAGAAGAAGAATTAGTTAATTCTTTCAAGGTTCTAACGAAACTAAATATTTGCTTTAGACATTAGTCTTATAATTGTGAGTTGTACAATTATTAAAATATATCTTTTATCGCGCGTTCTATATATTATTATGTAATATAATTTAGTGTTACTATATAACGTCTTTATTAATTCAGATATTATAACAGTAACAGACAAAAACAACGTTTAATTTTAATTAATTAGATGATTTTGTAATTTTGCTCTGGCAACACTGAGCTGTGTAGATATCTCTGCACAGCTGTTACAAAAAAATTAGTTATTTTATTACATTTTGTTGTGAAAAGTGTAAAATTATTGTATCTTGAAACTTGTTTTATGTGAGAATTGAGATATACTACTACTTATAAGTATATCCGAAGTGTTACATTTATTTTTAAATACACGGCGACTAACGACGTAAGCCGGGCTGTCAAAAATTTAAAATCAACGAAGATATTATTCAATTTTAAGCCCTACTCGAGCGAATGGAGACATCGAAATTGTTTTAATATATGTATAAATATAGTATTCAAGACTTGGGGTATTGAGGCAGTTTCTAGTAAATCATTGAATGTTCGTGATTTATTAACGGATTACCCACCATAAAAACCGGGGAAGTATTGTATTCAGATTTATTTTAATAAATTGATTCAAAGCTGCAGTTATTCTAAAACAGCACTTGTATCTGTTAGCACAATTTGCCATTGTTTCCACTTGCCAAAGTTGTAACTTTTTTAAAAGTAGCCTAAAACATTTATTATCATTTATTATATATTTACTACACATAATAAGCACTTTTAAAAGTCTGAACAAATCTCATGTAAAGTGAGACACATCCAGTATCACACTCGGCTGAGTTGTGTTTCTCTTAACTTGACGTAAAGTGGAAGTTAAGTTGAGACTCATCAACACATATAGCCTCAGACATTACTTACAGCACACTGAACAGTATATGTGCCCAAAATCTTATTTGTACGGACAATACTATACACTAAGTTTATTAATATTTAGTATACAATATTTAAATTTAAATTTAAGATTACCTTAAACTTCTTTTCATTACTATTAAAAAAAGAAATAGGTGATTTGGCTTAATTGTGGGTGTAGGATACAGTGGCAGGTTTGTTTCCTTTGATGTGAGCATAATTATTTTAAATCTACAAACCTATTTCTTTTGTTTATTTTTAATTACCTGACATTTTATTTGTTAGGTAGGTATATCTCTTTAGTTCTTTGTTAGCCCCAATATTTTCTTTTCTCTTATATTAATATTTAATAATTATTATTTTCACTATATATATCACTGTTTTTGTATTTATTTTTTCCCTTTTATTTCTCTCTATATTTTGTTCTAACGTTTAGTTTATACTGTCACTCAAAGGCTTCTTTACCTTTTAGATTCTGACTTTTGACAATAATTTATCATGGCAAGCTCACGATATAGTGTTATGACCCGCAAAGCAACAACCAAGGATCTGGAGCTTAAATTAAAGCAAGCGATCGAGGACCTCAAGGCTTCTAAGGAACTAAATGATGTCTTACTACAAGAGCGTGAGGACAGTGAAAGTGAGATCTTAAAAGTCGTTGCAAGGAACACTGAACTTAAGAACAACCTTGCTGACCTCCACCTGAAATATATGGACATGGTAGAAAAGTGTCAACAGATGGAAACTTTTATTATTTCTTTCAAGCAGTGTAGTGATGATCATGAACAAGCATTGAATCGCATAAATGACCTAGAAATTAGTCTTTCAATTGCTCAGAATTCAGTGTCTAAATTAGAGTCTGACAATAAAAACTTAATAGAAGACAGACACTCTCAAAGCTTGTTCAGTGAGCTACAGCACTGTGAAAACTCTGTTTTACATTGTGACAATACTTGTATGAATGGCTGCAATAAGGTAACAAAATTCAATAGTTCAAAAAAATTAAAAAAGTATATTAAAATTAATAAGTACATCAGAAAAACTAAAAATCTAATTAAAAGGCAAAATCAGTACACTAAATACTGTAACTTTAGAAAAGAACGTAGGCAGTTATTAACTCAAATGAAAGAAATGGAAAATCAGTCCTCTTCCAATAGCAATACATATTCCAAAGACATTAATAAATTAGAAGAAAAAATTGATAACCTGGAACTTTCAATTAGGGAAATGTATAACAGTTTAAGTAGCTATTCCCAAAAACAGCTTAATTACCAAATAACGGCTGCCAATGACATGATTGATATGTGTAACTATAATTCTGATAGATTTGAATCTTTAGGAAAAAAACAATTGTGCAAGTGCTTGGGTATCCAAAGTCAAAAACAACAGCAGGTCGATACTCAATTTGTTACACAGGTATCGACACAGTCACATACTGCTCCTGAGTCTGATATAATAGGATTACAATCATTAGTACAAAATGAGTCTAATCAACAATACAGAGCTTCTCAGTCAATACCTTCAGAAGTAGTACAATCACATTATTCAAAAAATACAATTTTATTCAGTGATGAAATTGGCAAAAACATGGGTCAAATTTTATGTAATATGGGTAATTCTGTAGTCAATAATTGTATGCCAGGTGCCTCTTTCATAGAAATATTGCAAAAAGCAACACTACAAAATTACTTACCTGATACAACATTAATATTTCTCATAGGAAATAGAGGTGATTTGAATAAAAGGACCCTATTAAAGTTATTAGATAATCTAAATTGTAACATTAACATACACAATATTGTATTGTTCTCATTGCCTTATTGCAGCAACTTGTCACAGGTTGAAAATAGTTATAGGTATAAATTAAATTTCACATTAAATACTGTATGCAACAGTAATAAAAAATTGCATATGATTGACACTAACAGACTAGTTAGTAATTTTTATTTGACTAAAAATAAATATTATATTTGTAATTATTTTAAGCGACAAATAGCAGTATCGCTATCTTATTTTTTTTCAGTAACAGCCAAGAACTTGGCTACAATAACTGCTCCTATTGAGCAATGTGCTTTTATAGATTTGACTGTCAGTAATTCTTGTACTGACAATATTATTGATATTTCTTTAAATTAATTTCTAAGACAAAAGAGAATTCCTCTCGCTTAGAAAACATTAGTAATACTGAAATAAATTTAAAGAGTCCACTTAGTACTAATCTACATAGTAAAAATGTAATTAAAGTAATGCATCAAAACATTCAAGGAATGTTAGGAAAGGACTTAGAAATTGAATTATTTATAAATTGTAATAATATAGATATATTTTGTGTAACAGAGCATTGGCTTAAAAATTATCAGATCATGCTTAATTTTAACAATCATCTAATAGCTAGTTCTTTTTGTCGTGAAAATGCAATACGTGGTGGCTCCTTAATTTTATTGAAAAAGAAAATTAAATTTAAAGAACGCAGAGATGTTGTGAATCTCTCAGTTGAACGAACGATTGAGATTGCTTGTGTGGAACTGGAGCATCTTGTTGTATTAAGCATTTATAGGCCCCCTTCAGCATTATATGATTGCTTTGAGGCTACCATGGATGAAGTTTTAAGGAAGATTTGTAAATTGGGCAAGAGTTTGATTATATGTGGTGATTTTAATATTAATTTATTGGAAAATTCTAGTTTATGTACTAAAATTATTAGCTTATTTCAATCATACAATCTCAAAAATATTTTTCTTGAGCCAACCAGAATAACTGCTAACTCTGCCACATGTATTGACAATATTTATACAGATCTTATTCTAAAATCTAAACAAGTTATCAATCAATTAGATTCTGACCACTGTGGACTAATAATCGCTGTCCCACATCAGTGTAAACATGAGGCAAAGAGAGACATCACTGTTATACCTAAAACTATAAATAGATTAGAACATTTTAAAAGTAACCTTTTTGATAAAATACCTTACTTAAAATACACAAATAATCCAAATAAATTTTACAATGATTTTTTTAATCTATTTTGCAAAGAATTCAATAATATCTTTGTGCCAAAAAGGATTTCAATTAATGATGTTGTTACTTTTAGTGAGTGGGCCACACCCGGAATATATAAAAGTAGAAAAAGACTTTTTGAACTTTATAATGAACGTAACTATAACACGAGTGTAGAATTTTATGAATATGTAAAAAAATACTCTAAATTGTTTAAAATGGTTTGTCGCCAAGCAAAGTCAAGTTTTTTAAGTTCGAAAATTAAAAACAGTGCTGATAAAATTAAAATGACCTGGAGCATTATTAACGCTGAAACTGGACGAGTTAAACTTCGTGACAGTAACTACAGTTTAAATATAGGAACTAAAAGAATAACTTCAGATAGTGAGGTAGCTAAAGAGTTTGAAACCTTTTTTACCAATATTCCTATTTTATCAACAAATTTTTTAAACTCTTCCCCAACTGTAGCAGAATCCATCCTAAAAGAAAATGTTAAGGATAGTCAGACTCTTTTTAAATTTCGACAAATTGAATCGGTTAATATAATTAAGACTTTTAAAACATTAAATAAAAAGAAAACCGCGGACCTTTGGGGAAACTCCGTAGTTGTCACAGAATCAGTAATTGAAATAATAGCTCCAATTCTAGCTTGTATATTTAATGATTCTATTGAAGGTGGTGTTTTTCCTGATTTAATGAAACATAGCAAGATAACTCCTTTGTTTAAGTCTGGTAGCTCATTTGATCCCACAAACTTTAGACCTATTTCAGTGCTACCAACGTTTAGTAAAATTTTTGAGAAAATAATGTTAGACCAAATGCAAAGCTATTTTCGTATTAATAATCTTCTGCATAATAATCAGTTCGGTTTTAGTAGGGGTCGCTCAACAACTGATGCAGGTGTAGAGCTTTTAAATAAGATATTTGACGCCTGGGAGGATTCACACGATGCTTTGGGTGTCTTTTGCGACTTATCCAAAGCATTTGATTGTGTTCTCCATGAAACTCTGATTAAGAAATTACGTTATTATGGTTTCAAAGGCTCTTCTCTGAACCTTCTTATTTCATATTTGAGTGACAGGATTCAGAGAGTCGATATTAATGGTACGAGATCTCAGGGATCTTTGCTTAAGATGGGCGTCCCACAGGGCTCAATTCTTGGTCCCTTTTTATTTTTAATATATATAAATGACCTTCCCTTTTATGTTAATAATAAACACGAAATTGTACTCTTTGCAGATGATACATCACTTATATTCAAAATTAAACGGAGACAAAATATTAATGACACTGTGAACGATGCAATCTCTAAAGTAGTCCACTGGTTTAACGTTAATAACTTGCTTCTAAATGAAAGTAAAACTAAATGTATCAAATTTGTATTGCCAAATGTAAAACAGGTGAAAACCGAAGTAATTATAAAGGATAGAAATGTGGACCTCGTGGACACCACAGTATTTTTAGGAATTACTCTCGATTCCAAACTTCAGTGGGGCCCACATATTGATAAACTATCAAAACGGCTCAGCACTGCAGCATTTGCAGTTTTGAGAATACGCCAATTAACTGACGTAGAAACAGCTAGATTGGTGTACTTTAGTTACTTTCATAGTGTAATGTCGTATGGTATTTTGCTGTGGGGAAATGCTGCCGACATTCAAACTATATTTGTGCTGCAGAAGAGGGCCATTCGAGCAATTTATAATCTAAAAATGCAAGACTCTTTAAGAGATAAATTTAAAGACACTGGTATAATGACAGTTGTGTCTCAATATATTTATGAAAATCTAATATATACCCATAAAAACATTCATTTATTTAGTAAAAACAGTGATGTCCATAGCTTCAATACTAGAAATAAGAATAAATTACATTTGCCTCACACTAGACTCCATAAAATTAATAATTCATTCAGAGGTAACTGTGTGCGTTTTTACAACAAAGTTCCAAGCAATATTGTACAATTAAGCCTAAATAAATTTAAAATCATTGTTAAAAGTGTACTTATTAGCAAAGCCTATTATACGGTTACTGATTATATAAAAGACATGAATGCTTGGACTTAATGTTTCTTAGTTCCACCAGGCATTGCCATGAACCTTTGTAATTATACTTGTACCTATAAGTTGACTTTTGTATGACTTGGTAACGATATATATTTTTGTAAATGTCGTTGCTTCTGTAAAAGTTATAGAGTTTCTTGCGCCCGTTCTTCTCTATAACTAAAAGAAGTCCGAATGGGTAGTAGGGAAAAAAAAATTTGGACTATTCAAAAGAGCATATCTAATTGCCTACTTGAAATAAATATTTTGACTTTGACTTTGACTTTGATACTATAAAATGGTTTGCAGTATGTTATAGTAGGTTTTTACTTGTATTTTAGACAGTAAGCGTGTAACGATTTGCATAATGAAACGTAATAACGAATATAGTAATTCACCGCTGTCAACTGAGTAATTTGAATATTTACATATATGTATTGAAATAATTACACTGAATCTACTACGATAGTTGACTACGGTGCCGTAGTCCGATAATACGTAGACGATACTTGAAAAAGTCGTAGCACAGAATTTACTTACTTATTATTTAATATTCATAGCAGAATTAGCAGAATGCCGTGATAATTAGATTAAAATTGGTTCTTTCCTGAATTCTTTTAAATCATCCTCATACCACGATATAATAGAATTAGTTTCTCGTATATTCAGATTTAACAGTATGGTTGAATTCCTATGAAGGAACGTAAAAGTGGTCAAATTGATCTAATGTCTTTTCCTGCTTTTCAAACTAGCTTCGTGCCAAATTTCACAGTCACTGTAATAATTTTATAAATAACATTTTGATGTTATAATTAAGAACATTCAGCACCTTCTTTTTCCTCTTGGTATCGATTTAATAATTAAATTGCTAGAGATTTAATAAATTGAAGTGTAAAGATTTAATATTAAAAATGTTAATATCTACGACATGGAATTATTTAGTCGTAGACGAAGAGGCTTAATTATCGTAAAAGATTACATTGAAGTTATAGAGTGTTACTAGCTGTTGCCCGCGACTTCGTCTGCGTAAATTTCGAGTTGAATGTTATTGATACACAAATCATATTAATATAACACCATTAAGTAACACCAAATCCTAAACACAAAGCAAAACAAAATCCGAAATCAACACAGAAGAAATTATTAAATTAATTAAAGCAAAATTCACAGAAAATTTCCTATTCGATTCTCAGCGCAAAGATCATGAAAAGATACGAAGGAGATTTTCGCCTTATGTCGAAACACATTCCTTTATTAGGCTTTATTTGAAAAAACTACAATAGCGCGTTGTAGAAATTGATTAAATGAAACAGCGCCATCTAGTGATTTATGAAAAAACTAACATGCGTAATGAAACTGATTTACACTTAAATATTTTTTCTGTTCTATTATATGTATAGATTAAGCGTGAAGAGGTAATAAACAAACAAACTTTCGCATTTATCATATTATTTTGATAAAAACTGGTTTCGTTTCATCGTATTTTGGTTCCCTGTTCCATCTCACTGCCCACGAACATGCTAAACGTGGCCTTTGGGGTCTTATAACCTTGTAGACAGAGCCTGTCTACCCCGCAGGGGATAAAGACGTTATCTTATGTATGTATTGTATCATGATGATGAATTGTCTTTAGATTTTAAATTTCCCATGTAACTTATGTAAGAATGGTGTACATTATAATTCGCAATATTATCATGCCTTGAGTTCATTAAAATGACGATAACTTTTTTTTTAATGAACCGATTTTGATGAAACAAAGTTTAGATATTATTCTGAGTTAAAAACAAAGCAAACAGTGAAAGTTTTAAGCAAATCGGTTCAGTACTTTCGGAGATAAACGTGAACAAACATACAGACAGACAGACAGACAGACAAAAAATTCCAAAAAATTTTTTTTGCTTTCTAATAATCTATTTAAGTGCCCCTCTATCCATTTCAGTCAAAAATACTAAATGTACAGACAAAATATTTTTACTGTCTTATTATATGTATAGATGAACCTCCTCCTTATTGCAGTTCGTGATCTATAATTCAGTTTTCATTAGAAACCTACATTATCACTGAGTAACATAGGCTATAACTAGATTACTATAGAAATCATTAGAAATTCTTTTCAAAACTAACCGAAGGTGTAAAAAAATTAGCTATAAATGTCTTTCATCGCATACGCTGCGAAGAGTATTAATGATAGTTATCTATAAATTTAAAATTAATAAGGTAAATAGATCCGTAAAAGATCCGTGAAAAAGTAACGGATACGGACACGGATACGGACATGGATACGGGCACGGGTACGGACACGGATACGGATACGGATACGGACATGGGTACGGTTACGGATACGGACACGGATACGGACATGGATACGGACACGGGTACGGACACGGATACGGACACGGATACGGATACGGACACGGATACGGACACGGATACGGACACGGATACGGACACGGATACGGACACGGATACGGACACGGATGCGCATCTTTCTTCTGCCTCGGATATCCGCGGATACGGATATCCGGCACATCACTAATAAGGATATTTTGTAGTAGGTATAATTACATAAGCATTGTACCCGTGCGAAGAAGGGACGGGACGGGACGCTAGTCTTAAATAAATATACTTGCCTTTAGCGGTGCACGTGCGTACGTCGCAGGGCCTAGCGACGTTTGGGCGGCGCAGGCCCTCGCAAGCGGCGCCGGCGCCGGCGGGCCGCCCGCGCCCGCGACCACTGCGGCCCACCCGGCCCGCCCGGCCCGCCGCGGGCGAGCGCCACACGCAGCGCAGCACGCGGTGCTGCCGACCTCGGCCGCGTACCCCGCAAGTGCCGACGCACTGGTGCATAACCATTTTTGATGTAACTTTGCTATATAAGATATATCAATCTAACTAACAACAAACTATTTTACCGTGGGAGAGCCATGCTTCGGCACGAATTGGGCCGGCTCGACCAGAGTGATACCACGGCCTCACAGAAAACCGGCGTAAAATAGCGCTTGCGCTGTGTTTCGCCGAGTGAGTGAGGGTACCAGAGGCCCAACCCCCCCTTATTCCCCATTATTCCCATTTAAAAGGCCGGCAACGCATCTGTGACTCTTCTGGTGTTGCGGGTGTCCATGGGCAACGGTTATCGCCTACCATCAGGTGATCCGTTTGCTCAAACTAGCAGTGGTCAGTACCAGTTAAACATCAAAAATACGTGTCATCGGTTCGCTGCTACCACATAGACATAGGATCGTATTCTAAATTATACCGTTAAGGATTGCTAAAATTAATGATAACAATGCAAATTCAACTTTAATGATGCAGTAATTACGTTCGCAAATATATTGACTATAGTAAATAACACAATGAAACTATATTTTTTATATATATAATGTGGACTTATATTTTAATTTGTAAAAGATGTTGGGTTTAGACTCTGAGGTCTAATTGACGACTTTGTCAAAATACAGAGAGTAAATAATTATTTTTGACATTTATACAGTGTGTTCAGGACCTACTTTGTAGTATGTATCTATCAGAAAGAAAGATTCTGTTATATAAATATTTACGCTAATGGAGCTTTTTATTTAACTAATTAAATATTCATTTAATGGTAAATATCGACAACTCTACATTATTGTTCGAGGAATACTAATATTACTAATATTTAGTCATACATACATTTCATATCGATACGAAATGGAATATCGCTTTGACGCTTGCAATAGTTTAGACTGCGTTCACTGCGGTTTTTGTAACAGCGCTATACGCTATAGGCGACTTTACCATGGCTACCTATCTACCATCAAGGCAGTCGGCGGGTTTGTCAATATATAATATAAAAAAATTATGGTTTAATATTGAGACAATATAATTATTGTTGGTAATTTGTTACCAAAGCACGGGTAGGACAAAATACGACTGAGAATTTGATTAAAATATATACATATTATAAGGCTGAGCTAAGATATGATCATTTCTTGTAATACATACCTTACTCCAAGGCCCCACAGACCAAGATGGACTGCAGCCCGCCTGCTGTTTCCTTGTCTTCTCAGGTTTTGTCGCATAGTCACAGGAAGCATCAGGTAGTGTTGTTCCGTTCTCGCTAACGCATTCCACTCTACGCCTTGTCACTGCTGTGAAAACGATTTTAACTGTTCTACTTACATCGTTACCCTCTTTAGCACAAAATAGTAGAAGCGGACAAAATTACATACATCGTTACACCTTAAGTCAAAAATATTAAATTTAACCTCTAGTCATATTGTATGTACCGCCTTTGATCATTGCTTTGAGTATGATTTATTTCAAGCAATTGTAATAAAATTGTATTGTGCCAAAAAAGATCTATTAACAACTGCAATCAAGCGGAATAATAGATAATTATTATAAAAGATATGATTTATTAAAAAAACCCAAAAGTTATTCCATTTAACAGACCAAGTACAATATTATGTTGATTATGTTTTGAAGGTCTAATCTGCATTATCTTCCTGTTAGCTCATTTCTTATTTAAACGGAATCAAATGACTTTAAGTCTGGTAAATAAATAATTCTTACTGAAATAATGAACTGACCCTATTTCACTGGCATGGGATCTGTAAAGGCACGCGTAGATTCGGATAAGACCCCCATGGTCCACGCGTAGCCACAGTAACGACAGATCCCGATGCTCGAGGCCCCGAAGGCGGCGACAGCAAATATCGCCCCGGACGTATACGCACACTCCGGCTTTACGTAGGAAAGTGTGTTCCAGTTCGTAGCCCGGGTATTTTAAGTACGAAACATCGTCCGGCGCGCATATTTGCGTCTCCGTTAAGAAGAGCAAGGCAGGCCGAGCCGTCCCGAGATGGTGGTGGACGGCATCGAGATTACTGTGTAGGCCCCTGATGTTGCAGAAATCCATTTTAATAGTGGATTGGGTGTCCGCCGTATAAACTTGCTTCTTCCCTTCATATTTATAAGTTTTTGGGAAAGGGTCAAATGTGGGGAGGGTCCGGGCGGTAGACAAAGAAAGGGCAGATTAGTACACAGTGAGAGAGTGGGTTGTGTGAGGAGCTGACTCGCGACACGGAAGGGCCCCCGGTGCGCCCCCGTATGCAGTCGACGGGATCAACTCCGGTCTCCTACTTCGGCACGACGACCGCATGACGGGATTTTCGCCGGTTGTGTGGGACAGGTAGGATATTTCTGGGTTCGGGTCCACTACTGACCGGCAGGTGGGCGACGGTAACCATTTCCACCAGGTCTCCCTGTACCGCGTGTCAACCCGTCACGCCCAACAAACTCACTGAGACCAAACACTCCGCCGAACTCGAATACCGCCGAGATTCCTCACCACAAGAGGTATAGGAGGGGCGCATGAAGGAGCGGCTGTTTCTACCTTTCAATCGAAACGCGTGATTGCTTCACGACCGAAATGGGCAGAATGGTGGTACCAACCTGCACAGACCCGGAAATTATAAGGCTATCTTTATTAAAGGCGAGCCTTACCACAACTGTAATAGGAGAGGAGGAGGAAGGAGAGGACATAGATGCCACGGAGGTTAGGGGCAAATGGCATCGAAGGCTCGAGAAGTCGGGGTCACGTACCCGAGCTGTCTATAGAGCAACCGGACAGGTTACAATTGGACAACCTCTCTGACTAAATATAGTAACTCTGTTTGAAACAATGATACTATTTAAACAGGCGAGGATGTGGATGGACATTTTTACCACGGAAGCGAATAGGAGTGCAGCCGCTGCTAGAATAATAGTTAGGAATATTTTTAATAAATTATTTGACGAGAATTATGACTGGTTTGATATGCATATCGTAGATGTTCAGCTTAGCCTCAGATCTGATCGGCAACTTACCCCCACTAAAACCCCCCCGAGTTCTCTAGGCTTATACGGGGCACAAATCGGCTCGGCTCGACCAAAAGCTGGTCGAGCCGCCGCCAAAGGAGGGACTGTCCGAGAACCCCTGGACAGTCCCCCAGACAGAGAAACTTCACCACGGCGTGCGCGCTTAGCCGGACGCGCACGCAGCCTCACGGTAGGGTCACTAGACAGGCAACACCGCCCGCCTTCGCCTACCAAGATCTGATCGGCAACTTACCAGTGCCACTGAACAAACATCGGACGGGTGTCCAGGCCGCGGAGCGCCAAGTCGCGCAGTCGCCGCCGCGGCACTCCTTCAGAACTGATGGTGGCTTGAGGCCGCGTGAGATGCACTCATCAGTTTCCACGGTGGTCGTGGAGTTTTTTAATATATGCTGGTTAAGAAACAAAATAATAATTGTTATTATCATTGTACCAATAATTGTATCTGCGAATGGCTTAATAGCGAAGTCTCGATTAACATCTTGAGAGGATTCCTGCTTGACGGATGGATCAAGGATACTTTTTCTCATATAAACGTTTTCTAACTAAATCGTACAGTCAATTTGAGCTTTATTGTTATTATATAAAGTTCATATTGCAAGCTGTTGTCTAAGCAATGTAGGTGTGTTCCTAACATCAAAGAGTCAATTTGCGCTTTATTGACGCTATATAAATTGACGCTATGAAATTCAATCATATCTCTCAAAACAATCTGCATGTGTGCGTTGGAGCACAGAATACATCGTTGGAGGGATTTAATGTCACGTCCCGAAATTGAATAGTTACAAAATGTAATAGTTAATTTCGATCTTTTTTGCAATTAATTATTTTTTATTTACAACGCCCTACCACCAGGATGACGGTTCTGTACAGGAGAATTTTTGGCCTGACTAGAAAAAAAAGGAGGAACAAAAAACTGCCACTTTACAAACTCTGTCGGCTCCGCTAGTATATATATTGTAAAAAATTAAATAATAATAATAGTTTTTTTTTGTGCGCATTACAAGTTAAAATAAAATTGAACCGATTTTGTCTTATTTATAATAATAGCTTTTCATTTAGCTAAAAAAATAAACAGTTCTATTCTTAACTTCTTGACAATAAAAGAAAACATCTTCACAGCAAAATATTGTATTGTTCGTCTGTTTTCCTTTAAGTAAGCTAAAAATTTAAGCTTAGCTTTTGCTTCTTTTATTCTTGTTGTTATGCATATATCATGAACTGTTCAGTGCGAAGCACAATTCCATATGGAATTCAAACATCGAAATAGTATTTCACTCAAGTAGGCTTTGAGCTCACAAAGTCTAAGTGATCTTAAGTTCATGTTTATATGTAAGTTGCTAAAAATGATTGCCAGAGATAAGGCTCGGTAACTGAGCATTGTCCCTTCCAATCGCCAATTCATACAATTCTAATAAGTTACTCAAAAGTAACAAGCCTTCACTATCCCAATTATATTGACAAGCTCAAAATATATTCAACTTATACCCATCTTTGATCATATCGACAATTTTAACATGGCTCGGCTCCATCTAACAAGAATCAGTTAGCGATTCTCTCCATGCTCGTAGATGTCAACATTCTGATTGTGGGTCGGGCAGCGTTATGGTAATCAGTTACAAAGCCTGCTTACTACGTAAGTTCAAAGTATAGTTGATCGGAATTAAGACAGAGACGCCGCTATCGCATCATATAGCGTCATTTCATTCTCACTATGTAACGGTGTAGCCGTTACATGTCTTATGTTGCCTATGGTTCACCATCGGTAAGCATTGTCTATGATATTAGGAATCCTCATGGGAATCCTGGCCGGTTTATTTCTTTCGTTTATGATTTTGGTTGTCAGTCAAAATTCGAAATATGTCATCTGCCAAAGCAAAATAAGCTAGGCTGACTCACTCTATGTTTCGCTTTTGTACAAATCGAATCAAATTTATAATTTATATACAATGTCATAAAATACTACCTGTTTATTATATTGGAAATTATATTGATTTATTAAAAATTCAAGAAAGAGTCCTACACGGAATGCTGTAGGGTAAGTTCGCATAATTTAAATTTTCTATCGGACATAGAGAACCAATGTATTTTATAGTTTTTCTACAATAGTTTTTTTATATTGTTTCAGACTTTTCTTTTTCTTATTACTTATACCTTTTGTAAAATCGTTTAAATAAACCAACCTCAAGCAGCCAACTGTAGTTTGAGCATTGACTACTAAGAACCCTCCCAAGCCGTAGCCTTCCGCTACGCGACAACTATTGTGTAATATCGTTTCAAGTGATGATAGTAAGCCTTCGTACAAGCTCCGGATAGACAAGCATTGTACGTACAAATCGACAAACACTCCCATTGATTGGGCAAGTGTATTGATTAGTTTTCGAATGGAGGGTGTTTTGATTGATTGTGGAATTAGAAAGCTGATCGGTGGATGTAGAAATTAGAACGTGGGTAAATATTTATTGCTGAAGTCAATAGATGAATAGTTGAAGGACGTAATCGAGTGGTCAGTACACGGTTCCAAGGTGTCGCTATCTCCGAGATCCCGGGTTCAAATCCCGGTAGGGGCTGATGTTTCTGTGATGCGTGTATTTGTACCTTAGTCATGTTTGTTCATATATTTTTTACCGTTATCCTAAATTGGGTAGACGACAATTTTTGAAATTCAATATATAATAAGAGTACTCTTTTAAGTGAGAAATATTGTAGCACCAACAGTACACCTGCACCTATTACTTTTGAAGATACATCGACATATTTGCGGCGTTGTCGCGGCTAGCTCAAAAATGCACTATACTAAAAACACTGCAAACGTGACGTCATAACTCAGTAAACTCGCCAAATTTGTATGCGAGTATTAACAAATTTTAAAATAACTTTGTTATTTGTACGTTTATAGGTAGACTTTCTATATAAAAATGTTACATTGATTGCGAGAATGCTAGAAATGTGTTCGTTTCATTAGAATTACATAAATAATAATTGCTCATTTTTCAGAAATCTAAAAATAGTATAAATGAAAAATTAAACTGAAATTTCTATATTGACATACTTTCATTAGATATAAATTGCTCAAATCAGATAATTACAGTATAAAAATAGCCATAATCAGTTCTGGTCGTCTACCCTATTGGGCTAATTGGCTACTTTGGGCTAATTGGTGTAGGTAAGTGTAAGAAATATTTGTTTATTTCTTTAAAGCAAGTATTTTCATTTCATTTCATTTATTTTGCTATCCACAATGGTAATCATAGGTGTTATAAATATTCTGTACATTATGGACCCTGTCGGGCGCAGCAAATGTACGAGAGAGGATGACTTATCAAATGATCGTAAGTCTAAACACTCTTCTTATGTATTATCTCTATATTATTGTTTAGCTATCTGTTATATGATTAATTAGATTATTATTAAATTAAGTATCATTGTTATATTCATTTTTATTAATTATTTTAAATTATTTTGTGGAATTTACGATCATAAATCATATATTATTTCAATTTAATTTTATATGTATTTAAGTATTTTTGTGCATTTTATTATATAGTTTTCAGTTCAATTTACTATGTCATTGTTTAAGTTTTTATAGTTTTTGGTCGCACATATATTCCTGTACCGAATAATAGCACTTTTGTTTTAAGTATATTTGTTCCTCTGACATATTTCTAATGTGTGTAGGAAGCCTATTGAATATTTTGATACACATAACGAAGGGACTGCTCGAATGCAATTTTAATTGTGATGAAGGAAGTGACAGCATTGTCCTATACCGCAATGTATACTTATTTTGTACATCTTGCCTCTGAGTGAAAAAGTTTGCGTCTCTTTACGAATTTACAAATTTCATAGATATACAAGCAGGGTAAGGTTAATATATTTAATCGTCTAAATTGGGGTTTACAGCTGTCCGTTTGTTATTTAAAATTCGTTAAAAACATATTTCTTGCATAAGATAAAAAGAAATAAATATAAACAGTTTGAAACGCCCTAAAGGTAATTCTAACAAATCTTTAAGATAATTAAAATACGATGAAGATTATTTTGTAGACTTACCTGACACATAGCTCCTCTCACTTCATGACCAACTTGACCACAGCGAGCGTTGCACAGTGACCAGTCAGTGGTTTTCCATGCATAATCACTTGCGTCCGGTGCCTCAGGTACGCTGTGTAGGAAGAAATAGTCTCAACATATTTGAACAATCCCTTGCCCTGACAATCTATTGAGTTTCTCTTAAAATATCTTGTAATATCATTTTTAACACCTTTGCTCGTAAAGCTGATGTAATTCCACCGGTTTTAAATATGTAAATTAAAAAAGCAAATAGTTAAGTTATAGTCCATACAAATTCCATAACAGTATTATTTGCCATTTCGCGCGCAGTCAGTAGTAAAATGGCGGGAAAGTAATAGTGTGCATTCACAGATTGAGATTATATAAATGTTTTTTTTCTGTTTCCTCGCAAATGTGTTAAAAAATGTCGTACGATATACGATATGCGTACTGGTTATAACATGCGAGGCGGAAATTGAGCCGAGAATATCGTCGATTCATCATAACGCACTAATATCGTAATCTACTATTACAACACAAAAATATTGTGATCTTAATAATCTGTGTTATTTACTGAGTTATAAAAAGTATATTTCACCTTTTATCCTCGAGTAACATTAATATTGCTTACCTTTCTGTAGTGGTAATTTCAAACTCATCAAATTCCTTCAAAGTGGATGATGCAAACTCGTCTATATTATTTCTATGGTAATCTTCGTTGACAATAATAATATCAGAATCGTCATCCTCCGGGAATACTATTTGTTTGTCTTGAAGATTCACGACGTGGGATGGTATCCCGTAGTTTTGATACACAACTATGGGATCGGCCATTCTCTGTCCCCTGGAGTTGCCTAGACTCTGGAAATTCCAAAACATCTGAACATATCAATTAAATGTGTCCATTTTCTTATTATATCTATGATTAGTTGTTGTGGTAATGTTGTTCCTATGTTATTAATATTAAACATATCGAATCTTAGTATTAAATGATTTAATAAATATTTATAGATGCTTAATATATTCAAAGTCTTTTGAATTCAATGTTTGAACTTTTCATGCAAAAGAAATATTAGTAATAAAGATACTATAACATTAAAACAATTGAATACAATATTAAATAACTATGTTGAAATAAAAATGTTAATTTTAAATCAAAATACATAAAATATAATTGATATATCATTTGCAAACATAACCATACAATCTAGTACAAAAACTAAAATTAGTAATAACCCAATTGATCCTAATAGATGAAAACATAGCCAAAGAACCAATGATCCTGAAATGAAACCGTGAAACCTTCGCAACCCAGGCAGACTCTGTTTTGGTAACTCCTCACCTGGATTTGCATTACAAGGTAATGCAGGCACGGCAGAAGCCTTGAGGCCCCGTTGCGTTTTGGTGGGAGCATCTGCGAGGATACGGCACTCTCCTTTAGTCCAAAGCGGCGTGCGAAGAGTGTCAGTTAAGATTTTACTAACGTTTAGTAATCGAATTTTCCAAAATTTCGATAACGTTTATTTGTGGGTGAATCGTCATTAGGTAAAAATATTTTTCTTATTTAGATCTCACTAATAACATAGACTAAGTTTTTAATATCACAATATATTTTTGCCAAATTTCGCTACGACCTTTTCCACTTCCACTAGTTATAATTGTTTGTCTATATATGTATATAAACCGCTGCCTTATTGATTGATTCAAATTTAACTATAATGTAAGTGTGACCTCGCATCAATTTTTCAAAGTGGCTGAAAGAAAGTTCCCCGTGGTACCTTTTTTTTTGTTCCGCTGAGCAAAATACATTGAATTGCATACCCCGGCTGCGGAGAGCCGGTGGTTATGTGGGGCTCTCCTCCCCAGAAGGGGGAGGCCTACCCACTGAAAGCCTTGGCGATTCCTCAGACGTTGTTGGGGGCCCTCATGATCGAGTGTCGCATCTGAGGACCCCCGGAATTTGCTCCCCTTCCCGTGGTACCAACGGTAGCATACTAGACGTTACAGCAAGCTTTAAGAGAGAGAATAATAAGAGTGACCCAATCGACAAACAGTCTAACTAGTCATAAAGACTATTTTATCACTAACTAGCTGCTGCCCGCAACTTCGTCTGCACAGAAGGTATTATTTTCCTATCTACTTGACACTTATCGTCATACTTTGGACAATTTATACAATCCTTACTAATATTAAAAACGCGAAATTTGTATGTATGGATGGATGTTTGTTTGTGATGCTATCACGTAAAAAATACTTGATAATTTTTTATGAAATTTACAATAATTTATTTTTCACAGGATCAAAGAAAAAATCTAGCATTTTTTCTCTACCATAGCAGACGAAGTCGCGAGCACCAGCTAGTATCTTTATTAATTGTAGCTTATCTGTTGTCTGTCTGATGTATAAGTTATGTTATTGCAAAGTATCATTAAAATCCATTTAATAGATTTTACGTCAAAGAGTAACAAAAATCTATAGTTATATTACCGAGTATAACAATAGTAGGATAAGCTTAATAAATTAAGGATAAGCTTAATAGCTTTATAAACAAAGCGTTTATAATATTACCACGGGAACCAAAAACGAATCGCAACAGTTTAAAATTAGGCTCAGTATTAGATATTATGAAGTGGACACCCACTAAAGAATCGACAATTTTTGTAGCTAATCAGTTTAAGGTGTCGCCATTTTTAAGGGTTGGACTTCTATTGCTCATGTTTGTACGAAGAATATGAGCATGTGTTAGTCATGTCTACCAAAATATTTACCTCTATATGACTTTTATAATTATGTGTATTAAGCTATTACTCTAGATCCCATTACATATTTTTTACGTTGCTTACTTTGGACTAGGCTAAGCGATGTGAGTGTGGGATATATTTTTTAACAGGCTTTAAAATTTGTATCCATATATCCGTCCATATATTAAGCTCGTCATTATTGGAATAAGAAGTATAAGACTACATCTCTAAAGGGGTGAAAAGAAAATTCTAACATTTTTCATAGGGGTTAAAGTTTATAACGCAAGCGAAGCTGCATATAGTGGAATTTTATACATTACTGCTGTGTAAATATTTCTTGGAGTAAAAAGTAAGTAAAAATTACAGTTACAAGTAAGTAAGCAATAATTATAGATAAAAGCAAGTAAGCAAATTTATAGGTAAAATGAAGTAAGCAAAAATATTTTGCTTACTTTAAAATCCGATAGACCGATTCCAATCATCAATCAATCATCTAAGTATCGAAATCGAGAACTTGCACTTTCGATCGTTATTTTAATTCAATCCACAAATTAAATGAATTGGAATTTGTTTCCCAAAACTTGGTTATGTTTTGAAAAGCAATTCCGACCGAGATCAGGAAAGTTACTTTTACTCCGCTTCGAATCGAAGAAGCGACTGAGCAAACTCTGAAAGTTGCGCTTTGAATGATGGCGTGTTTGGCACTGGCGTGAATAAAACAGTCTCGCCTTGTTTTGCTCCGAAAAAAAAAACTGTAATAAATCTTTACCTCAAAAAGTTTAACAATGCGATTTGTTCCGAAATCGTCGTGTTCTGACGAATGCGGCATTCTAATTCAAGCTTTAACTTTATGACACTTATAGCTCATTCTTTAATGATCTAATGAAGTTTTTTTTTGCCAAGTGAACCAGTACGTTTGGTATGAAAAATTACCCATTATTTAATTAAATGTAACATCCGCAAATAATAAACGATAAAGCAAATATAGTGTGAAAATTTTCACATTCATATGACGCAGATATTGGCGAGATTTTTGTAAATAACGCCCAATCGTCTTTGTTACAAAAGTACACAAATAAATCATTTGATTGTTCTTGAACCGGACACATATCTTGGTCATTTATTAACTAGACCGGTTCAGTTTATATTATAGAGTAAACAAATATGAGCTTTATTAACTTCACGTAAAAGATTATACAATTATAACTTCACCGCTCGTGGCTTCGGGGTTGCGTAGATGCGGTGATTTTCATAATTAAAAATAGCCTAAACTATTTATATTATTTGTTCTCGCCAACGAGTATAATATTTACTAAGAATATGTACATGTTCTGATTGATTATATACTTATAAGAAATCTGTAGAGAGGTTCATTATTTACACAAAATATATTTCCAAAATATCTATCAGGTGATTAGGGATCGATACAGATGCCAAAAATGCAATCAGTAAAATTTTTGTCTGTCTGTATAACCGTTATAGAAACAAAAACTACTCGGCAGATTTTAACGAAACTTGGTACAAATATTTTTGTACTCCTAAGCTGGTTATAGTATACATTTCACCACGTTACAATCAATAAGAGCAGAGCAGTGAAGGAAAATGATGAGAAAACGGGAGAAGTTACTCCATTTTTAAAGCTTCTGTCGCGTATGCAACCTTAATGGTTAAAATTACACAGAAATCATGTATGACGGAAATGTTTTCCTTAAAATTATAAAAAATATATCCCAAAATAGCATAATTATGTCTATCTTTTATGATTGACTCACAATAACACGTGTAACTCCCGATAGCTTAGCAGTTCGAAGCTTTCTGATTATATTTGTCTACTGTTACGTTTATAACACTCTCAGTCATTAAAAATACTGCCTAAAATTACACAGCTAGTTTATAAAAAACTAGTACCATTAGTATGTACGGCCAACATTTCGCAAAGTACAGTCGCCACGAATAGAATCGGTCCATCCACAGATCGATAAAGAGAACGAAGGGTTCAGTTTCATTCACCTTATAAACGTCGACAATCGATCGTACTATGCTCAAACGTTCCAGGTAACGACCTACGCAAACCTTAAGTGACGTGAGATACTACATTTCTTTTGAAATATAAGACCTTTTGAATGACCATAATTCCATTGGGTATTGGTCTTGTTAGGGTTCTATTTACAAAGGCGGCCAACAGACGTCCAAAATGATAAGCTTACCCTTAAGCTTAAGCTACCAGGACAGTTGAACTTTTCACAATAGAATTCTGTGAAATGATAATCTTTACATAGTAAAGCTGTATTAAACTGACCAGTCGGTTCTCGTTAATTTTGGAATACATACAGCGTACCAGTTTCTCTCAGTTATATATTTTTTTATACATTTAGTGGGGTCGTTAGTACTTGTAAATTATTATGCAAATACTAACGACAATGAAAGAGTGGGACTTGTGTAGTTTCAAAGATATATAATAAAACCAGCTTCCCGCCCGCGGCTTTGCCCGCGTTATATTCGAATTTCCCACAGGAAGGATATATTTTCCGTAGGTAAAATTATCTTATGTCCTTTCTCGGGCTTTAGACTATCTGTGTACCAAATTTTATTCAAATCGGTTCAGTAGTTTTAACAATATTTCCATACAACCTCTCTCCTTTCAACCTTTTACAACCCTTTACAACCTTTTTTGCATGAAAAAGTAGCCTATGTCCTTTCCCAGGCTCTAGACTATCTGTGTACCAAATTTCATTTAAATCGGTTCAGTAGTTTTGGCGTGAAAGCGGAACAGACAGACAGACAGACAGAGTTACTTTCGCATTTATAATATTAGTATGGATAATAAACTACAACGATAATTGTCAAATAATATATCGCAGTTCCCACAGTGCGGGTTAAAGTAAAAGTGTTTGTAAAATGTGCGGCTCGAAGGACCATCGTTAGTCCTTGTAAATGATTACGTGGATACTAGTGAAAGTGACCGATTGGATTGTATAGTAAGATATGTCAAAATGTTTGATTATTTAAAAGTGGTGTGCGTATAAAATAAATTAATAAATGACTATATAGCGCATACAATTTACAAAGAAAAGTATTTTTAGTTTAACTTGCGACATCTGAATTTAAAAAATAAAAAATATTAACATAAGTGGTGTTGATTATTAAACGACGATTTGTATTTTATATGGAGATTGAAAGTATATAGGTTATTATGAGGTAGTTACAGTTAACTTAGATTGTTCAATGCTTTGGTAATAAGGCTATTTGTTTTGAATAAAAGATTTTTTTCATTATATATAAAATACAACTTTTGAATAAAATATATAAACACTAAATAAAGAAAGATCAAACTTTTCTGAAACATCTCTCTTTAAAGTTTAAGTTGTTAGCAATAGGGATCTAAATCGAGGGCTCTGGATTGCGGTAACAGCTCATAATGAACAATGTTCACCCCATTTCATTGTATACACAGCATCACCTTGCGGCTAGTTCATCTTGGATGTTCCTGAAACTTAATCGACCAGTGTTTATTTCAGCTACTTTCAGAGTGTTATGTCCTATGGACTGCTGCTATGGGGATCAGCGGCTAACATTGAGAGTATTTTCCTTTTACAAAAAAGAGCGATTCGTGCTATTTACTGTTTACGGGCTAGAGAATCACTAAAAGAATTGTTCATAGAAATTAATATTTTAACTTTAGCTAGTCAATATATATATGATAATTTAGTTTTTGTATATAGAAACTATAATAAATTCAATAAAAAACAGTGATCTACATAATGTGAATACTAGAAACAAAAATGAACTTGCCGTTCCAATGTTCAGACTCCATAAAACTAGCTGTTCGTTCTTGGGGAAATGTATATCTATGTTTAACAAACTTCCGCAAAGTGTCATTGATTTGCCTTTGTATAAATTTTAAATCCATATCAAAAAGACACTCATGAGTAAAGGTTATTATAAAGTAAGTGACTATCTAAATGATCACACTATTTGGGAATAGGGACACTATTCATAGAGCCATGTTTGGTAACAACATTATTTATAATATTGTATTATTTTTATATGTGTATGTAAACATACATACGACTGTAATCGTATTAGGTATGATTGTATCTTATACTATATTGTATTTTTATATTATATAATTATTAACATTAAAGAGGAGATAAAAAATAGACCTTCAGAGTTTCTTGCCTGTTCTTCTCGAGAAGGCTCTCCCAATTTCCGAACATGTGTCGAGTCAATTTTTTTATTTTTTTTTCCTTATTCGTACGTACGGACAAGGTTTTTTTTTTAGGCTTTTTTTTTTGTTTTGTTTGTTGACGTCAATAAGTGCCTGTAAAGGTCTATGTTGAATAAAGATTATTTTGATTTTGATTTGACGACCCTTTTGCACGTTCTTTGCGTATAGGATTCACTTTTCATCACAGTTCTTCAAATCTCTTCAAAAACAGTTCTGCTACATTATGTCTCATCAATGACGCACAAATGAGTACATAATTCATTAGATTTCTTTCAGTAAGCTCAATAGTTAGCTAAATATCGAGCTTTTGGGTAGACAGCTTTTTTCACAACTGTTTTAAGGTCAATTCCCAGTTTTTAAACTGCGTCGTCAATTTAATTTTAACTAATTCTCCTTTTTTAAATATGGTGTTCATTTTATCCGTTACTATACGACCAGACCGCGATGCATCTTTGACATGAAAATTCCCAGATTGAAAACTTAAGCTTTTAAGCATAAACTACCCTCGCTGCGTAAGCTTTGTAAGCGTCATAAATTTTTATCACAACTTGCGTTGCATTTTTCTGTTTAAGTAGTAAAATTTTTATGTATACCAAATTTTTTCATTAAATATTTACTATTGATATAAAGAAAAACAAGTGAAACATAGTTTAGAAACAACCTTTTATTATTTATGCAACTGAAACCTTTTTAATTGTGCAAATGTGCGTATAACAAGGCACATGAGTTTATAATTAAGTGGAATTTCACTTAAAATGTAAACTGTTTGTTTCCTAAATATAATTTAACTTGAATTTATTTTTATACATACATACATATATATATATATATGTCACGCCTTATTCCCAATGGGCAGAGACCACCTCTCTCCACTTGCTACGATCCTGGCACACTTCTCTTGCTTCCTCCACTTTCATGAGCGTCTCCATGCATGCTCGTCGGTTGCGAGTACTCTTGACCCGGCCTTTCTTTAAGACATCTTCGATTTGATCGAGATATGTCCGCCTAGGTCGACCTGCACTGATTCGAATAATTTTTGTACATATTTGTGTGGCACATTCCACACAAACGTAGAGACTTGCTTTGAAAAGCAAAGTTAGATGTGCTCACGTTTCATCTCAGAGTGACGGCTGCAAAATCAGTGTTCTTGTCGTCAGGCAATCATACATCGAGCCTAGACCCTTATTGCTGCACACACGTCCATTGAACGTACGTCCGTATAATATGTACTTCATGTAATATGTATGAATGTGTATGTTGTAATAAATAAACTTAATATCTATCTATAAATAAAATAAATGAACTTGTTAATTATGTATATGCTGATCAATCTTATACATAAAAATGAATCGCAAAATGTGTTGGTAAGCGCATAACTCAACAACGCCTGGAACAATTCTTTTTTTAAAAAGTTCGATGAAGTTCAGTTTCTAACGTTTTCTAACCATAACGTACAGTCAATTTGAGCTTTATTGTTATTGCATAAAGTTCATATTGCAAGCACTCACTGTTATCTAAGCAATGTAGGTGGGTTACTAACATCAAAGAGTCAATTTGCGCTTTATTAACGCTACATATAGTTGAAATTCAATCATATCTATCAAAACAGTCTGCGTGTGTGCGTTGGAGCACAGGATACATCGTTGGAGGATTTAATGTCACGTTCCAAAATTGAATAGTCACAAAATGTAACAGTTCATTTCGACCTTTTTTGCAATTTGGTTGGCTATGCGATACTCGTATCAATACATAGTATAAAACAAAGTCGCTTTCGCTGTATGTCCGTATGTATGCTTAGATCTTTAAAACTACGCAACGGATTTTGACGCGGTTTTTTTTTAATAGATAGAGTGATTCTTAAGGAAGGTTTGTATGTATAATAAATGCATAATATAGTAGAGAAACACTGATAAATTTAAAGGTTTCTAATGTGATGTCGTAAATAAGCACGTTTTTTGCGCTTATATTGCAAACGCTGGCTGAACCCTACGAGATAGACCAAAATAATGTACTACAGTATTGTACAACTTACAATAATCCACAAAAAAGTCCGCGATGGTATATGTCTATCTCTTAGGGATAACCCACCATAACCATTTTTTCAGTGCACCCGTGCGAAGCCGGGGCGGGTCGCTAGTTATCTATAAAATAAGTAGCAACAAAAAACTGCCACTTTATAAATCTTTTTGACAGGACGAAGTCTGTCGGGTCCGCTAGTTTATTAATATAAGTGAGTGGCTAGAAACAAGCCTTTCTCGTGCCATAAAATCTGTAATCCCATAGCATCGACACGATCGAGGCGATGACACAAGTTCAATTGTATAATGGCTGTTGTAAATTTTACGGCTGATTTTATCGGTTCATAAAACTGTTATAGTAAATTTAGTGCTACTTCTATAATTTGTGATCGTTCCACTTTTGAATTGGATTTAACGTAGTTTCATGGCTACAAACTATCTTGTTTACGCCAAGAGAAGTTATTCGTTTTAATGTTAGTGTTAGATAATTCGCATAAAAAACAAGCTTTAGATTTAGTGTGATATTAGATCATAATCATTTTTTTATGAAACTATGTTTATAGCACAGCTTAATATTATATATATTATATAATATTAATTGCTTAACTATGAAATTGAAGTATTTTTCGCTTGAATTGCAACATTTTTTAAATGTAAATGCCATAGTAAATATATATTTTTGTATTATTTTTGAAGTGCAAGTTTAAAAAATCTAAAAAACTACCTTTTATATTGATTATGAAACTAATTGTCTTGTCTTCAAAAGTACATTACTTAGATTGTTTTCTTGTTTATTCAATTAAAAGGAAAACCTTAGTGTGAAATAAGGGGTATTTTTTTAAAGCAATAACATACCTTAAAACCTAAAAAAAAAAACATTTATTCAACATTTGCAGGCTAAATAATTTCTTTAATTTAACAAATTCAATGTTTCATGTAAATATAAGCTGACTTAACTGATTGATTGACAAAAGTATATTTTGTCAATTTCATATTATAAATGCTAGTTAGCATTGGCTATCATTACAACTGACCAAAAATATATCTATTCAATATTTATAGATCATATTTTTCATCATTGCGTCTATTTTCACATTTTATTTTCGTTGCATTTCGCTTGACGGCTAAGTTATTCTGTATCTCATACCTTTGAAAATCTCGCTAAGCTCAGGATTCCACATTTCAATCCTTGAATCCCTCACTTGCTCAGATTTTCAAGCTGTTGGGACACACAAGTATGTAACCAGTGCTGTCTCCGCTCAAGAGCAATGGGAATGTTAAGACGGACAAGTGGTGTGAATGGATGGATAAGGTGTACGTATATAAATGACAATGTTTGCTCCTAATTTTCACGATTAATAGTCCAATTATTAAAATTACGTTTACAAATCATAACAGAGACGAAACGTTTTTAATTCTAACGCTAAAGACTGTCGAAAATGTCGACCAATCAAATCTTAAGCAGTTATTTGAACTTCGAATATGTTTGTAGAGTTTTATTTGCAAATAGGTTTGTATCGTATATATTTTTTTTGCGGTGTGTTGCACAAAGGAATGAAAGGATGTCCTCTTATTACAAGGAGGTTGGTTTTTTGTGATCAGCGTTAACTAACAAACACCAAACTATATTAAATTGAAAGCCGAAAAAATATGAAGTATGAAACAAATAAAAGAAATATTTTTACCACCCCCAATTATTTTTAAATAAATAAAACATGTTTATAAGAAATATTTCATATGGCAACACCTTAATGATGTTTTTATTAATCTGTGACTACCGGTATCTTACTCTATGTCACAGATTAATATATTATTACTGGTCTGATCATAACAGTCTACGGATCATAATCATAAAATCAAAACTATGACATTGACAGCAGGTGTCTGACTTGTCAGTTGATTTTTTATTAATATTTTTTTCTGGCTCTAGATAACATACATTAAGTAACATAGCAGTCCCTATATTTTGTTAGTTAAAAACTTCTCAAAATAAGAAATATTCGGTTCATTAAAGCAATTATGTACCTATGTATTTAGATTTTTAAAAGGCTTGTTGATAATTTTTTTAAGCAATGTGTAATTATTGCATTAAAGATATTTCATTTTTTATTATACCTACTCGAATACGAATTATTAAAAATCGGGGGTCTTGAAAATAACATGACTTACGGCGATTACTTTCTTTTAGAGCCTTCTATCCAAATATATCAAATTTACCCGAGTTAGTTACTATAAACCAATATGGGACATCTCCTTTTAGACTGAGATCGAATATTTTCTAAATTCCATTTTCGATTACTATAATAAGGTTTTTAGATGTGGTATGGTATTAGTAGATCTATTTTGGCCAGGTGTTGTTGTTTTTTATGTCAAATTAACTATTATTTATTCAATAATAAACTTCAAACTAAAAGTATTAAATTAACAATTGTTTAAAATGACGATTCAACCACATCACCGACAAATTTAAAGTTAGATAGTTACTTAAAAAAGAATACGTACAAAATAAAGAGAAAATGTTGTTACTATGCTTTTGAAGTTACCTTTACTATCGTAATGTTACTCTAAGTATTTATCATACATAATTAGATATATCATACAGAATTTTGTGTTTATTATACATAAATAGAAACACATATAGGTAGTTTAATATCTAAGACAATGGAGGTATAAATTTAATTCTTTTGCTTTTTTTTTAAATCAGTTAATGCAAAGTGATATTAAATTCTTGCAAGTTTGATTAATTTTTTATACTATCGTGTAGGTAATTCATTGAAGTTCTCAACAAACAATGAAACTGGGATGAAGTCAGACAATGAAAGACTAATGAAAGAAATATATATCATTTTGTGTCTAAACCACTTTAGTAGCCTTTTTTGTAGATAACGTTATTTTAGGTTATAACCTCTTTGTATATAAACTCTTTGTAAAATATCCTAAGCCGTATCAGTTATATAAGGCCTTTTGATAAAAGTATTACATTGAAAAAAAAATATGTATGATATCGGTATAAAAAAAGTCTCTCTATTTTGCATATGTTAAACATTAGCCAACATTGCAAACAGAATGGCATACACAAAGGCTCTGAGATTTTGACAGAACAACATGACAGGTCTTACCTCGTGCTCATCGTAAATGTCTCTGGCCTGGGAGTTGAAGCTTGGAGCCGGCTTGGTGCTGGTTGTCGCTGTGTTCCCGTAGAGGGCGTCGCGTACTTTGTCTATTTTACCTGTTATTATATATATGTTATCACTACCATAGACAACGGCACTTATTTTCCTGTCAAAGTGGCATGTATTAATACTATAGCTTATTCATTATGCTTGGTGATTTTTAACAGTAACACCAAACTATTATTATTATTTTGACTGTGAAAGTAACATTTAATATCAATACTAGAGTTTGATTATTTACCACTGGTAAAATTACATTTAATGTTAATACTATAGTTTGTTTATTTAGCTTCTCGGGTGACATTTAGTATCAAATATTATATAATTTGCATGTTGTAGATTTTATTCATATATTTTTTGCCTGCCGTTTATATGATTCCTCTTCTTTCCTTTCCTCTTTGTTGTCGCTTTATCTCCTTTTACCTCAGTTAATCCCTTTTACGTGTTTATAAATATTATATTTACCATATTTTATATGTTTATTTCCATTAACAACATAAAATTATGATAATTCATCCACTTTCCCATTTTCTTAATATATTTATAATCCTTCCGTTTTATTATATATAAATCTTGTCAATGGCTGATGCACAAGCCGCGCAAGCCAGGAGAAAAAGTAAAAATATATAATTTATCTGTCAAAGTCATATTTAATATCAATTTGTTTTGGTTGTAGCAAAGCAAAATAAATATACTATGGTATAAATATAACATGTCATTTTGACAGGCCAATAGACAAAATATAATATCGATATAAAATACTTGAAAGACAAAATACCAACTACATAGCCGAAGATAAAGCGTCATTTGTGTTGGCAAATATTGTTTTTTTTTTTTGCATTGCAAGCCGAATTAAATAAAGGATTTCCACTCTCAGAATTATCATATATATATATATATATATATATATATATATGGAGGTGAGACGAAAGCCAACACCTACCTGACGTAAATAAAAACCGTCTAAGCACACTTCAAAGTGCTTCGAAGTAATGAAACCAGTCGAAATGCAAAACGGCCGTTTTATTTAACACGACGAGTGTTTGCCCAACTCTCAGATCTGGCCGTATAATCACGGGGTCGGCTCTATAACGCGCTTTGAGGGTTGAAACTCAACCCTTTATTTTACAATTCTTAGATTATGATCTTTCTAAAAGCCAGAGAGCTAAGTTTTAAGACGAAAGTTAGATAACATTATGGTAAAGATATTAGTGTGAGAATTCGGGATTATATTTTAAGATTTATTTTCTAAGCTAAGGAATTGATAAATAAGATAGTAGGTAAATATTTTCTTATTCTAGTTACGACTAGTGTTGCCACGAACATTCACATTTTTTGTTATATTCGTCGAATACCGAATAATAGTTAGTATTATTCGACATTTGGTGATTAACCGTCTAAAATAAAATTTTAACGAACAAATAGCCAATGAGTGAAAAATAATCAATCTTTATTATTTTCCTTAATAAAACTATACACAGTATCAATTATCTTTAATACTGGAATATTAAAATTCAGTTCTGTGCCTGTCAATTACTATGTATGAATGTATATATATATGAAGCAGACTTTTATATCTAATAACGTAAAAAATTATAGGTTTAAAATTTATTGTTAACATTCGGCAACCAATAAATAAATGGTAAGTTTATAGATATATAAATAATTAATACTATTAAAATCTTTTATAATTATTTAATTGGAATAATAATTATTTTCATGTGTCTTATTCATGTTGAATAGTAATGCCGAGTTATTCGACTATTCGCAATTATTCGCAGTTAGTTATGACATATTAAATTTGTATGAGAATATTTATAATTATAAGCGGCCATTCATAACTAGGAGCATCCATTAGCGAACTAGACATGAAATCTCTATTTCTATTTCTGGCGCCTTTAGCCTCGAATACTCTACGAATATTAGAATTAAATGAAAGAGGCAATTAATGAAATAATCTAAATGATAAATAGAACTCTGTAAAGACCTCTCTGTTGACTGTTGTGAGGTGTGAATGTATGTATGTAAAATTAATCACAATTTGTATCACCAAATATATTTTATTTATTTATTTTTGTTTGTTAACCAAATCATATAACGAAACTGAAGATAGTTTAGTTATATGATTTGTTTAACAACCAAAATAATTATTAAGTTACGGTTCTGTATCGGCAACGACCTTCAAAAAGCCCCAAGTTCTTCTCGACAACGTTCTCGAGTTCAGGGTAGTTTTAATTTGTGTTTCTTATACATAAGCTCGTACAAGATACACATAAACACACGAGCATAGCTGGAAACTCTGTGTGTTGTCTTTTTTAACCGAATTCAAAAAAAGGAGGTTGACAATTCGACCCGTATGAATTTAATATTTCCAGAACTGCCCAGTTTTTGTATATGTCAGTCTATATCAGCGTCTGAACAAGTCTGCCGAATTTCAAAAGTGTATGTATGTATGTATGTTTTTATGTTTGTGTTCGCTCTCTCTCCGGAACTACAAGTCCGATCTAATTAATTCTTTTTTTTTTACTAGGTATTATTCAACTTAGCGATACTGTAAGTTTCTCCGAAATCGGTTGCGTGCTTATATACTTACATATAGTTAGTTTATTTAAGACAGAAGTTATCGTATTTTTTTTTTTGCTTTTTAGTTATTTTATATTCTTTCTAAACATACATACGTAGTTAAGTTAGTTGCGTACAATTTTTTAGCGGTTTTATTTTTTTTAATACTTTTTTTAATTCGTTTTGTAGTCAATCATTGAATGTAAAAGCCGAAAGCGAATGTCAGTTAATATGATTTATGTGGTATTTAGGTTAGTATATAACGGCACGAGTTCCGCGTTCCGCAGTCAATTCAGTTAATCTTAGGTACCCAGACACGCTTTGTCCGACCCTCCTAACACCTTAGCGCGGGCTCTTCAAGCCTTTGGAGAGGCTGCATTTCCGCCGCCATCCCCTTAGCCGTCCATTCTTCGCAGCATGCTGCGGTTTCACGAGAAGTCTATACAGGCCGGAGCCACTTTGGTGTACCGTGACTTTCAAGCGCACATATCCTCCTCAGAGGGCAGCGCTGACCGTACCCTCTACTGAGGATGCGGCTAACCATCCGCCATTCAAGGCTAAGGCTGAGTTTAGTTGGTAGGCCACGTGGTCAGACCGCTCTAGTCGCGTGGAGTCTAACATAACCTCCGTGACACTTGCCTTTGCGGGGGTCTCCTGGGTACGTTTCATGCTCCTTAGTGAGGATTCAAAGCTCTGGAGAGGGTTCTTTCTCCTGAGGGGAAAAAAGGCAAGAGTTACCGTTGGAGCGGCCCTTGTAGGCGCGGCGGCCGTGCTGGTCGGGCGGGCGCTGCTCGTGCGAGTGCTCCTCGGCCGCGCCGCCCACCATGGCGCGGTAGCGGCCGTCCGCCCTGCTGCTGGCACAAACATATCACTATTAAGATGCTGCCAAATTAAATTTTATATTTAACTAGCTTCCGCCCGCGGCTTCGCCCGCGTGAAATTAGTTTTTGTCAATCCTGGTCCCTTATGTCTAAGGTACCAAGATTCACTGTCTTATGTTCAATTCAACCCCTACTTCACCCCCGTACTGGTAAAAAATTCAGAATGCAATAACTAACGATTTTTTGTTTCTTATGACGTGATATTTGACGAATTTGCATACTAACTTTCAACCCTTATTTCACCCCCTAGCTGGTCGAAATTTCAAAAATGCTAAAACAAATGTTTAATGATTTCTTATCAAGTGCTTAAATATAAAGTTTCATGGTTTTATTTTTTATAATTAAGAAATCCCATACAAATTTTCAACCTCTATTTCAACACCTTCATCCCTTTTTTCATCCCTATGTTCTGTCTCAGAGTCTAAAGATTGTTTGTACCAAATTTCATCAAAATCGGTTGCGAGGTTTATGCGGGAAAGCTTTTTATTAGTTGGGATTCTGTAACAGACTCCTACTTCAGGCTTTTATAATTTTATTTTCTTTTTATTTATAAATCTTAAATATACGCACCAAACCTGACTTTTATTCCAAAGTGAGTTTGTTTCACAATTGTAAATCGACATCCTTAATAATTTTATGACATACAATTTGGGCTTCTCAATATAAAATTAAGAATTAAGATAAAACATCATGTCAGCGAGATTTAAAAAATAGACATTTATATAATCTATTGCACTCGCGTGTACTGGAATAGCAGCTCGGTCAGAAAATTAAAATTATTTGCGTTATTTACTTTTGTATTGTATGCTTTAATTTCGTAGTTATTGACGATGACGATTATTGGCATAAGTCGGGAAATAGGATTAATTCGATAGTTTTTACTACATTTTCTGCGAGCGCCAGTAACTATATATAATTGATAAAATAAACATGTTTAGTTTAAGATACACACTGGATAAACATATAATGATAAAGAGCAGAATTGTTCGCTGGAACCACAGTCTGTCGTCACTACACAGTCAGTTGTCGGTCACCGACCTGTCGGCGAGCGGCGAGGACGGCTCGTCGCGGGCCTTGTGCCGCTCGATCTCCTCGCTGGAGGGGAACTCGCCGGGGCGCGGCTTCACCAGCAGCGTGAGGTTGGCGCTGGAGCGGCCCGCCACGCACGTGTACACGCCGTGGTCGCCACAGCTGTCGGTCACTGACCTGTCGGCGAGCGGCGAGGACGGCTCGTCGCGGGCCTTGTGCCGCTCGATCTCCTCGCTGGAGGGGAACTCGCCGGGGCGCGGCTTCACCAGCAGCGTGAGGTTGGCGCTGGAGCGGCCCGCCACGCACGTGTACACGCCGTGGTCGCCACAGCTGTCGGTCACTGACCTGTCGGCGAGCGGCGAGGACGGCTCGTCGCGGGCCTTGTGCCGCTCGATCTCCTCGCTGGAGGGGAACTCGCCGGGGCGCGGCTTCACCAGCAGCGTGAGGTTGGCGCTGGAGCGGCCCGCCACGCACGTGTACACGCCGTGGTCGCCACAGCTGTCAGTCACTGACCTGTCGGCGAGCGGCGAGGACGGCTCGTCGCGGGCCTTGTGCCGCTCGATCTCCTCGCTGGAGGGGAACTCGCCGGGGCGCGGCTTCACCAGCAGCGTGAGGTTGGCGCTGGAGCGGCCCGCCACGCACGTGTACACGCCGTGGTCGCCACAGCTGTCAGTCACTGACCTGTCGGCGAGCGGCGAGGACGGCTCGTCGCGGGCCTTGTGCCGCTCGATCTCCTCGCTGGAGGGGAACTCGCCGGGGCGCGGCTTCACCAGCAGCGTGAGGTTGGCGCTGGAGCGGCCCGCCACGCACGTGTACACGCCGTGGTCGCCACAGCTGTCAGTCACTGACCTGTCGGCGAGCGGCGAGGACGGCTCGTCGCGGGCCTTGTGCCGCTCGATCTCCTCGCTGGAGGGGAACTCGCCGGGGCGCGGCTTCACCAGCAGCGTGAGGTTGGCGCTGGAGCGGCCCGCCACGCACGTGTACACGCCGTGGTCGCCACAGCTGTCAGTCACTGACCTGTCGGCGAGCGGCGAGGACGGCTCGTCGCGGGCCTTGTGCCGCTCGATCTCCTCGCTGGAGGGGAACTCGCCGGGGCGCGGCTTCACCAGCAGCGTGAGGTTGGCGCTGGAGCGGCCCGCCACGCACGTGTACACGCCGTGGTCGCGCAGCGACAGCGATGTGATGCGCAGCGCGCCCTGCTTGCGGCACAAATGTTTTTTTTTTTATACTATACGTATCGTAACACGTAACTTATCAGCCTAATTTGCACATGTATAACAATAAAATAGTATGATGTTGCGCTCATGGAATCCAAATGAAATTCTTCAAATCAAAACATATAAAGTTCCCCTACCACCATTTTTGTACCACCAAGGGATTGTCCAAGTGTTATCGTATACAGTTTGGTTACCGTATGCAACTTACCTTCTTAGATATTTTGTACTTCTTGGACTTCGTTATGATCTGGTGGTCTTTCGCCCACTGGATCTTGGTCCGGTTGTATCCTTTGACGGGGCATTTGATTTTCACTTGCGTGCCGTAGAATATAGTGGCGGAGCCCCCCACTTTCACAGTTACCTAAGGGATTTAGTGTTTTTTATAATGTAATTATTGAAATGTTTATATATTTATGTATAGTTGAAGTGCAACGTTACAGTGTGCGTGCGTACCTTCTTCTTCTTGGGGTCGTGCTGTATGTAGGAGGAGTTGGCGAGCGCGATCTCGGGCGCGGCCGTGTCGAGCAGGCAGGGCCGCGCGTTGCACGCCTTGGCGGCGGCGGGCCGCGGCGCGCCGCACAGCGCCGCCGGCCGCTCCACCACGTGCGACTGCGCCATTATCTGCTTGCACTCCACCTGACGTCACACGTTCAACGTCTTATCCCCCTGTACCTTTATAGTTATCATCGTTGTGTTCTATTGTATACTGAAGCTAGCACTTTTCTTGATATAATTTGTCCAAGTTGTGTGTAATTAGCAGGATGTTCGCGGATAAATTCATCAAATTAGGAAGTTCTAAATGCATGCAATTGAATTCAGATAAATTAATTACCGCCTTTGACGAATTTTACACATTTCTGGAAATGGAGTATACTAAATGTTAAACCTGTGAAATCTATGTCCATTATATAACATTGAACGTATTTCCTCGGAAATAATAGTACATTATGATACAAGTGTGTAATGTTGGTCCGTCCTCGGCTCCTTAAGACCCTCGCCTGACGGCTCGGGCCTCAATACGCCTCGGCGGTAATCGTCAATACACACGTGTATCATACAACGTTTTTCAACACACTTCTGAATAAAATAATACTTAAATAAAAAAGCATTTTCTTCATAAATTGTATTTGCAGACATCTTGATTAATAACTAACTAAATAACTTCAAAAGAGAAAACGAGACGAGTTGTGAAAAATGTTTCGTAATGGCGGGAAAAATTAATCAGTTTTCCTATGCGCGCGCATCGGCCATAGACTAATAAATCTCGTAATGGCGGGAAAAAATAATTAGTTTTCCTATGCGCGCACATCGGCCATAGACTAAAAAATGAGGTTTCTTTTTTTGGGCTTTTCGCGGATAGCTTTTTAGCGCAAATGTAAGCGTAACTCAACCAAGAATATTAAAAAAAAAACTATTACTCACTCGTGAATAATAGTAATGAAAAAGTCACAGTTTGATTATAGGTGTCATTATGTGCCTAATTGCCATGGGATTAGAGCCACTTTATGAGGAAGTGTGTTGAAAACAAATATAACCAACTATTGCCTACCGTTCTCTGTTTCATGCCACCTCCACAGGTCTTCGAGCACTTGGACCAGTCCCCAGTCTGCCAGCGCACAGGGCAGTCGAGCACATTGCAGTACTGGCGATCTGGCGGCGGCGGTTGCGGGCACATGCTGTTGGGAACTACCACGGTGTTGGTACCGCCGCGTGTGACCTGGTGAAGGAAAAGTATGTTTTAAATTAAGTCACAACTTTTTGCTAATATATCATACTGGCTATATGTACTTTAACCAGAGGGAGACAATACAAGGTCGTTTCCTTGGGTACCTCGTAATGTTCCGCTACGTTCCGCAATGTTCCACTATGTTCCGCTGTGTTCCACTATGTTCCGCTATATTCCGCTATGTTCCGCTATGTTCCGGTGTGAAGGGTAAGTTAGGCAGTAAAATTACTGGGTAATGCTGTGACAATGTACATTATGGTTCTTGTTGGGATTGCAGATTTCATGCGAATCTTGCAGGAACCACATGTAGTACAGGTAGTACCTGTCCTACGTTAGTTTGTACTATAAGCGACTGTAACTACTTACTGCCAGGCGGGTAGTCTGCTTTTTGTCAGTATATCACATAAAATAGTATACAAAAATATATCACGAAGTCGCAGTCACCAGCTGTTAAGCTATAAGTCTTTCGTCTCTTTCGTCTAATTAAAAAAACCTGGACGAATATACCGCTTAAGAGTCCGATGGCGCATCATCGTGTACTTTACGACATCCACAGTTAAATGTTTCATGACAACACCATCTTCGCGGTCGCAAAATTTAATGTGACGATAAAATTAACGAAGCAACTAGATTTCAATGCGCTTTGATCCTTAATAATACTCGTAATATACCACGAGTCGACGGTTAAAAGTAAATAGGGCATAAGCGACATTTAAGTCAAAAATGAGTTATATATGCCATTGGATTCAAAATTTTTTGCTCTATCGAACACGCTTACTCCCATGTCTCTACGATGACTTTTTTGGCGTTTATGCCCAAGCAAAAAAAAAAACATTTTCAGCTCATTCAAAAATTAAAAGCTGTGGTTATGAGCGATCAAAACTACTTTAAATAACGTCAAATCACTAAAACTAAGAATACCAGTAACTGTTCCATTTCTATCTGATTTTATAGCTGTTTCACTTTTCAATTAATAAATGACGGAAATACTGCTCTCCTGAACATTTCATCTTTCGTCGCTTATCCCCTATTGATTTTAACCGTCGAATTCTTTTTACATCAGTCAATAAATTTAGATTTTTCTTTCAATCTATAGGCGAGCAAGTAGAATACTTGCCAGTAAGCAGTTACCGCCGCCCATAGACAGGTGATGGGCTGCCAGCATTACTAACTTGTGATATAAGATGCAATGTCATGGCACTGTGATACTATCTGGCTAAATAATTGTCTAGTGTGCACTTCAAATATAATTAAAATTCCGACAGCCAACATTGATCACTGATATCATCATCATTATGATATTATAGCTTACTAGCTTTTGCCCGCGACTTCGTTCGCGTGGACTTCAGGTTCCTAAAACCTCAAAAATTGTAGCCTATGTGTTATTCTGATGTATAAACTATATTGTGGTAAAGTTTCATTCAAATCCATTCAGTAGTTTTTACGTGAAAGAGTAACAAACATCCATACATCCATACTTACAAACTTTCGCCTTTATAATAGTAGTAGGATATGCGACACCCAGTATTATGAAATATTATTTATGTATTTTATTTCTTATACTTCTATATGATTTTAATTTGTATTTTATTTATGGGCTTGTGTTTAATTAATATGTGTATATATATACCGGGTGTCTCATTCAAATCGGTCAGTATGGGAAAGTCTGAAACTATAAGACATACGAAGATCTGTTCTGAGGAACCATGTCATCGATTTTAATAACAAGAAAAACTGCATTCATACATTTTAAAAATCATCTGTACTCCGTTCGGGAATCGAACCCGATTGTTTTGAAAAAAAAACCTACATTATTTCTATTTAGATATCGATTATGTAGGTCTTAAGCAGTAAATGTCTCTATGAAACATGATGTCTAAAATGAATAAAATGCATTGTTGCCAAGAGACATTGCCGTTTTTGCCCTACCAAATTTTGCCCGCAAGGTCGCCCGATTTAACGCCTCTGGACTATTTCTTGTGGGGATACGTTAAGGATGAAGTGTACAAAACAAGTTATGATACCGTTGAAGACCTAAAAGTTGCCATAGAGACAATTTTAACGCAAATTCACCACATGAAGATACAAAATGCAATCATAAGATCGTTACCTAAACGTGTTGAATATTGTATTGAAAAAAGCGGCGGTCACTTCGAGCACCTACTAAAATAAAATAAAGTATGTGAAAACAATGCATTTTATTCATTTTAGACATCATGTTTCATAGAGACATTTACTGCTTAAGACCTACACAATCGATATCTAAATAGAAATAGTGTAGGTTTTTTTTTCAAAACAATCGGGTTCGATTCCCGAACGGAGTACAGATGATTTTTAAAATGTATGAATGCAGTTTTTCTTGTTATTAAAATCGATGACATGGTTCCTCAGAACAGATCTTCGTATGTCTTATAGTTTCAGACTTTCCCATACTGACCGATTTGAATGAGACACCCTGTATATATATATACATTTATATAATTATAATTATATAATTTATATAATATATACACATACATACATATTTATAAAGGTTAACTATGTTTTATTTTATGTAAAATCTTCGCAAATTATTGGTAAACTCAAAACCCTTAGGTTGTAGCAGAATACCAGAGCTTTGCACACATCCGTTTGTGAGCAATTCCAATCACTGACCCTTTACACTTCTCCAGCACGCACAGCTCTTGGTTGCATTCATCATACAAATATCTGCCCCCACCGGGATTCGAACCCAGGTCCTCTGAGATGGTGACACCTTGAAACCGGTATACTAACCACTCAACTAGGGAGATCGTCATTTATTTACGTTTCTTACATAATACGGTTATTTAAGTTTCCACATGGCAACAAATGTCAAATCAAATCAAATCAAATCATTTATTAGCATACTAAGTCTTGACATGAGATCTTATAAATTTATTTGCACTTATAACTTAGTTACCGTTAGGTATAGCTAATTGTTCTCTTGGAGAACTAGAATGAATGTCATGCAATTATAATTAAATCTGCATACTGATATGATAATAACATCTACATTATAATTTAAACTCTACTATAATTAATACTCACATATATATATACTGAATTTATAAATTTTATATATGAGATCTTTTTAAATTAATTTTAATTATTCTTAGTAACCATTTTGTGTCGCTTGGCCCTTTAGGAAGGCATAATTTAACTTACATAACGTTTTGTAACATCTAATAGCAATTACAGTAGGTACTATACCAACAACAATGCATTCATAGCTAGCAAATAATTTATATATATATATATATACATACATATATATATATACATACATATACACATATATATATAATATATATATATATATATAATATATATATATATATATATATATATAATATATATATATATGTGTGTTATATTCATATTATATCTTTATGTATTTATAATAATTATTACATTTTTGAATACCTAGCTACATCACACTTCAAGTATGATGTAGCTAGGTATTGGCTAGCAGGTAGGATGATGGCAGCTAGGATGAGGTAGGTTTGAAATAATACAAGTATATTTTACGACTCTAAAAATTCATTTACTGAATAGAAACATTTTTCAACGAGGTAAGTTTTTAATAGTTTAGAAAACGTTTTAAAGTCTTTTCGTTGTTTTTTATATGTTCTGGTAATTTATTAAACATTTTTATAGACATATTATACGGACTTTTACTTAACAATTTTGTTCTAGAATAGGGTAGGTATAAGTTATTTTTATTTCTAGTGTTAAGGTTATGAAAATCGTTTACTTTTGGTATATTATCAATATTTTTGAAGGTAAATATTGCTATATCGTAAATATACAAGGATGGAAGCGTCATCAGTTTATATTTAATAAAATAAGGTTTACATGAATAAGTATTATCTATTTGGGCTATTATTCTAACACATCTTTTTTGCATAATAAAGAGATCGTTGGCGTCTGTGCTATTATATACTGTAATGTTAAAGAAATCAATACTTCTGAAATGAATCGTGCGACAACAATTTGAATTTATCGGTACAAAACAACTGACAAATAGAAAAATAGACAACTGAAAATTCCACAAGCTTAATAAAGGTAATCGAAATATCCCGACACGCTAATGATTCATACACAACGCGAATCTCAGATCACAGAGTCATTAAAAGTTGCCGAGAACTCGTGTTGTGTTGTTTATGCTTTGTTTTTTGTTTATTATTTAAGTACCTATATGCTATTGTTTTAATGTTGACATAATTGTAGTTATATATTGATAATAGGGTACTTCCCTCTATATTAGAAAAGATCTAAAAGCATATAACTATGATAGCTTATGCATTAATTAGTCGGAACCATCATGTTTAAGTACATAAAATAACAAAAATAATATAAAAATTTGTTTCAAAGTATTCAGTTTTTTAATCTATACGTAAAACAAGAGCGAAACATAGGCCGCCATGTCGTGACGTCATAAGGTACTGTAAACTTATGCGTGTCAATGTCATTATGAATCATAGTACGTATAAAGCCGCAAAACAATAAAAAAAGAAGTTTGTAGGTTGCTTTTTCAATGTAAGAGAACGTTATAAATACGTAAGTTAAATTGGAATCGCACGTGAATCACACTATGGAAAGCAGTTTTGTAAAAGGAGATAGTACGAATATACCAAAAATAAATGCATTAATGGTAGGAAAATTCTTTGCTGCAAATCTCGACTTTTGTTCTGCCGAGTTACGGAGTATTAAAACATCGATGTCAGTATTACTTTTTTATTATTATTCCTTTATTAGTTGTTTATATATAAAAGATAATAACTCATTTTTAAATTATAAATATAATAATACATAGCATTAAACATGGAGCTTTGTTTATTATTTACATGCCGTATTGACGTCATCGCTACAGAGTAACAACTCGTGCGGCGCCTTCATCTAATTACGCGCGAAATTTGAAAATATTAAATTTTAATGCAATTTTTATAGTATTTAACGAGTATATAAAATTTTTATATTTTTATTATATAGTTTACTGACAAACTGATCTGATCAAATTAACATTCTTTTCAAAAAAGAGATTATTTCCCTATTCTTATTTATATACTAGCTGTGCCCACGGCTTTGTCCACGTAGTATCTAATTGTGATTTTAGATAGCATTAGGGATGACTGAGAATGTTATAAACGTAATCACGAAACGAGTGGATAAACATAGTCAGAAAGCTTCGAATTGCTAAGCTATCGGGAGTTGCACGTGTTATTGTGAGTCAAACATAAAAGATAGACATATGCTGTCGTGGGATATTTTTTATATAATTTTAAGGCGAACATTTCCGTCATACATTACTTCTGTGTAGCTTTAACCATTAAGATGTCCAACACTTGTTGGTGGAATGTGTCCGTTATCAAGATGCTAGGAGAGTACTAATCAACAGATTAAAAATTAATATTATGGATGTTGGTATGTTCCACAGTATTTTGGCCCAGCCAACTTCCAAAGAGGCCCATATGTTATACAATGTACTGTGCCCGCCGCGACTACCTTGAGATTAACTGTGAATATGTTCCGCATTATGTATGATTATGTATATGTTCCGATAGGACTGACATATCCGTTTGGATAAAAGTCCTTTTAAAATAAAGAGAAAAAAAAAAGGTTGCACACATCTAGGTATAGCATTCAGGTTGCATCTAGGTATTAGGTAAAGATTTTGAACTTAGATTCTGAATTATATTTTCTGGAGCCTTAACCAAACTAATATATGTATACGAAACACACATACTCATATAAACACACACATCCTTACCTCGTGTATACATGTCACTTCCCTGGTCTGTATGCCGATGCCACAAGACTTTGTGCACTGAGAGAACTCGGTGTAGTTCCATCTGAAACAACAGTACCAAAATGTACATTATTTTCCTAAGCTGATGGATCGGATCGTATCGAAACATCGTATTCGAATCGTATCGTGTACTGTAAAATAAAATCTGTCTCAAAATAGTCGGCCACACTTTAGAGAAATTGGATAAATAGTGGAGATTTTTATCTGACATAAGTTATCCTAGACTAATAAATCCTACACTGATAAATCGCATTGTGCCATGTAACTGATTCTAATAGTCTAACACTTTTTACACTTTTTTTGTTGTGGTTTTAAACAAAATCTCTCTCAAAACAGTCGTCTAAACTCACCTATTTATCACATTGCCCGGGCATTATGAATATGGCTACATGATCATCGGCAAAGTGATCAATAGGTAAATTTTTACGTGGTGCGTCACCAGATTTATACAAACTGGGAACAAGGTGTTCTAAACCAACTGTATTCAAATCAGTTTACAGTGTGTAAAGATGAATATCTTTCACCTGAATAAGTCCCGGCCACATAGATTTCTCTGAGAGAGTCCTGTAAAATGTCTTCTAAATGCAAAGGGCGAGGTTATAATAGGTGTGACAGGTGGTTGTAAGTCTGACAAATGTAGCTGTCGCAAAGAAAAAAATATATAACTCAAAATGCCATCACAGCAGCAGTTGTTCTAATAAATAGATCTGACACCATTTTGTATTCAAACTTATTTTTGATTATTTAAACGAAACTGATGACTAAAATTATTTTAATTGTTATATAATTTGAAGCTTTCCAATTAAAGCGTAAAGAGCTTTTTGTACTTTTTAAACTTGAGAATCGATTTAAGTTTTATGATCACAGATCAATCTGTGTGTGGTTTATTTTTTAAGTTGTATTTCATTGTTAAGTTTGAAGTACCTGGTAAAACTAGGCGTTATGAATAATGCCCGGGTAATCACTTAGCCAATTATACAATTTTAATAATTTTCAATTTCTCTTCTTTTCCTTTTGTTTTTAACAATTAAATAAGATATAATTTCACCCCTTTTCGTTTGTGCACTTTATCAAGACTCACACTGTATAAAAAAATTAAATCGTTAAAAAAACGTCGTCACTTTATCAGGCGCCGCAAAAATAAATTCCAAGATTCGTTAAGAGCTCATCTAACTGTCAACTTTATAAACTCGACGAAAAGTAATTCTGTTTTTAGATTGAAACAGAAGTTTCCCAACTGTACCTACACAAAGTTCTGATTCCCTCAGGACCATTACGGTGGTTTTGGTTAAACGATTTCTATTATTCAAGTTGTTGGTAGGAATGCTGCCACTATTGATTTGTTAATTAATTTCAGGAAATTACTATGATATTTGGGTTCACTATAAAGTCTGCCATTTCTTTTATCACAATACGATCATTGCTTATTTTTAATTAATACTTAAATGATGACAATGCTTGGGTTTTATTTTAATGACTCAATAGTTACGTTGTCAAATGTTTTAACTATAGTAAATAATAATACAATGAAACTATAGCTTTTATAGATATAATGTTTTAACTTGTTTATATTTATAAAGGAAGTTGAGTTCAGATTGTTTATCTGAGGCCAGCTTCTATTGACGACTCTGTAAAAATACAGGAAAAAAAAAATAGCCTTTGCTGGTTCTTTCCGGTACATGGTCTGTCGCCGTAGACTTGCGAACCAATGGCGTAGCATCTTTGCTACACCTTTGGTTTACAAGGAGCGAGCAAAAGTGATCGTAAAGATCCTATTTGAAGAATATTTATTTGATTTTGATTTGAATCTTTGATAATTACAACTTTATTTAAATATATATGTTATCGATAGCCCTTTAAATTAGTGGAAATATTTTAATTAGGTATTGAAAGACACGAATGACAGACAAGAACAACAAATATGTTTCTTTACATCAAAAAATGACATATAAAAACATAGACGTATAAAAAGGTACGACCTTTAAAGATTTGTTCCGGTCCCACGACTAGGGAGACGCGTTCATGATTTGTCAATCTAATTTGAACAGTCTGATGATTCTATTCGAACTTGAGATTATGGTGAATTATTACCACTAGACCCACCAGGGTCCTTTGTCTGCAAGATTGCAGGACTTACCACTGCCGTCTCTTTCCTTAAATAATTTAAGATATGCATAGGTGGCGCTTTTGTTTCAAGGGTATCCATCATGGCCTTAATTTTCCTTACATACATACATACACTCACGCCTTTTTCCCATGGGGGTAGGCAGAGATTACGTCTTTCCACTTGCTACGGTCTTTACATATCTCTTTCGCTTCATCTACTTTCATAACATTCCTCATACATGCTCGACGGTTGCGGGTACTTCTGACCTGGCCTTTTTTGAGGACACTTTCGATTTGTTCGAAATATGTTCGCCTAGGTCTTCCTCGTCCCGTATCTCCACTCACTCCAGCATCATAAATCATTTTGGTCAGTCTACTTTGGGGTCATCCATAAATTACGTCACACGAATTTCGTGATTTTTTTGCCCCTCCCCCCGTCCTTGTCACAGCTAGTCACATTTGTGAGACTCCCCCCCCGTGTGACGTCACAAATTTTGAAATTATAGAAATTATTGAATGGTAAAAGCGGTTTCGAAATCAGTTTGATTTTCATTTTAATAAAATTAACATCAAATCAATTAACAAAACAAAAAACGATTACTTATATTAAATAAGTATATGGTCATTTCATGATTTTCTTATTATATTTTTCAAAATCCTACTAAAATCAATTAGAAAAATAGTACGTTTCGGGAGTACCCTATTAATAGAAGAAGATACTATTCCTTTATTTATTTATGAGAGTATACAGACTTTACAATAAAAGTTAATATTTACAGCACTTTTCATACTTATAGTAATCATTTAAAGTTTGTGTTTTATCAGTTAGCTTATAATAGATTTTGTAATGTGACGTCACGAAATTTAAGATCCCTCCCACCCCCTTGTCACACAATGTCACACTTCGTCAACCCCCTCCCTCCCCCTAACCGTGTGACGTAATTTATGGATGGCCCCTTTCATCCATCCGTTCCACATGCCCAAACCACCCAAGCATCCCTTTCTCTTGTCACGATATCCTCTTTCAAACCACATTAATAAAAAAACCTGGACTCACCTGGGTGGGCACGGGTGGTCATTACAAGTTCTGACTCGGTTCTCGGGTTTGGTCAGAGGGTCACACATGTACGGGGACGCGTTCTTTCCGTCCTCATCCCTGACGCACTGGATGATCAGTTCCTATATAATAAAACTTGGTTTTATTAACGTATAAACATAGATTAAATATCTTATCCAATATGATAAAGTAAGTTTATTCTATATTTAATGGGGTAATTTTATTTTTGAGTGACTTGGCTTTTATTTGTTAAGTATAAGGATTATTATTTGTAAAATCTAAAGCAAAAATGTCTGGGAAAAAGCCCTTTTTTAGAAGTGGAATATGTCGGAGCAATCAAGGGACTGGAAGCCCTAATTGTTACAAACCTGGCCTAAGAGTTCTGTCAGGGATTAATTGTGGCATAGAAGTAATCTCCAGACGCAGAACGGTAAATAATCACGTATATAAAGAGATTTGCTTAAAAAAGAACCTTTTGAGGAAGCGTTAAGGAATTTCATTAAACAGGCAATATTTAAGGTCGTTTATCGAGCATACAGGTAGCTCATGCAAGCTAGGATGCTTAGGAGAGTAATATGCTAGGAATATTGTGAAACTATAAACCGGAAGGTATCCTGTGTTTCTTTTTTACTGCAGAAGCCACCTTCGCAGTTTGAACTCTATTATCACTGACTCTAAGGAAGATTCCGAGGTTCTACTCATCGCAGACATATATAAAAATTAACTTTAATAATATACAGATTCATATAACGGGTTTGAATCCTGGACTTCCACATTTCGCCAGAGTTCAGCACTGAGCTGTTTGTCTTTCTCCTTAAATTTCTTAGTATAGTGTAAGAGTTTCTATACAGTCTCTATTAAGAGCCACGATAAGCTGATATATAGGTAAAGGGATTTATTTAGTCTTGCGAAAATTTTGTAGACATTTTTAGAGATATTTCCTTAAATTTTGTATTTTTATTTAGCGGCTGCTAAATATTCGACATTACCTGGACTCCGCTCAGACAGGAGGCGCTACAGCTCGTATAACCTTTTTCTTTCCAGGAGTAAGATTTGCCTGGCGACCCTGGAGCTACTCGGATGTTACTTGATGTTCCGAAGATCAGAGACCTGTTGATAATAAATTAAATTTTAACTTAACCCCGTAAATTACAAAATGACAAAGTGAATAAGTTTCGGCTGTATATTTAGCACTTTCGTTCACTTCGGACTTTCTAATTCCGCTCTCGCACCTCATTTTTGTATTCTTCTTGTATCAAACTTAAAATTAAATCGCTGTTTGATCGCTATCCCTTTCTTACCGCACTTAAGAAGCTATTTTAACCTTCAATTTCGTTTCATCAAAACTGTTAAACCTTCTTGGTTTTGATAGTCAATAGAAATACCCTGTCTGTAGAATGACATTCGATTGGCTGTCACATCAAATAAAATATACCGACTGACTGGTGATGTAAAAATCTATTATATCAATTATGCCCCAATACACCTTTTTTATATTTTTGTTTTAAGTCAGGAAAATGCTTTACCCATACCCTCGGCTCGGGAAAACCGCGGGGTTATAGGTATCGGACTCTCCGCGCGCCTGGTGGACGAGTGCCAGTCAAGCGCGTGGCCTAGCAACTAAAAACCTGACAATGCCCCTTCCTGACGCCTTGCCACGAGAGCTTCGATCGTTGATGTGACCTCCCCCCATCAGATGAGGGGTGGACACGCCGAGGAGAGCTGCATCGCGGCGTGAAAAGGTCATGGGAACTCACGAGAATATTTCCACGACCTCGTTGGCGTTGGCCCGCGTCGTGCGGGCCTCTCTTGTCCCCCCCGTTGTACTAGGGAGATATCCCAATATACCTGCATAACCGTGTTTTTCTTACACTACAAGTATAACCTTGCACATTCTTGTAACTATATCTTTCTATCTATATTTAGAATCTACCTTGCACCTGCGCACCCAATAATTATTGAATTGTCCGTAAAGACTACATATTTTATAAATATAAACATCGCGTTCACAGTTTGCAATAGAAATAAGGTACCTAATTAAAAAATATTTCCTCTTATTACAAATATTTTAAAGCTATCCACTTTGTTCCTAATGCTTAAAAGACTGATAATTAAAACAATCTCCGACCAATATTCATCGGATTTACATCGGACAATTAATTTGATTATTTAACGATTTATTTAATAAATATGATATAACTGGTAGGAAACGAAATAACGTTTAATCAGGGAACTGTGGTATTAAGAAAACAATCATAGAAGCATTAAAGCTGCAATCATATAACATTTTATTAAACTTTAAAATAAAAACCCATCAACGATCTCTTTCATAACTATTGTAACTCTATACGGTCTCCAATATATAAATGTTCTTATTAGATAAAACCAATAGATTACTCGGAATAGTGTTATCGCCGATATCAGTAAGATATCAGTGAGACATAGTTTATCACAAACGATTAACGAAAATATATTACATTTTCTATTATTACACAGATTATTGTGCTGTCGTAAAGAAAATGTCGCTGGACGTAAATATAAGTGAACCAGAGGAGTTTAACTGTATCGAATTGCATAGTTCTATCGAAGAAGTAGCTAATCGAATGGGATACGATAATTTCACATATCACGTCGACTACGTTGGTGATAAATGTGAAAATTATATCGCTAATTTATTCAGAGTTTTAATAAGGGATGTGGAAGCAGATAAAAATACAGCTGTGATAGTTAAAACCCTAATAAATACGACAAGAAGAGAACTGTTTCACGATATTCATATACGTGAAGTGCTTGCATACAATGAAGTCATCCCGAAATTCCAAGAACTACAGACGAAGATAGAAGACGTACACAGAATACACCTACCAGAATGTCTATACACAAATACAAATAAAAACAAGGAAGTAATTATACTCAAAGATCTGAGAGACAGCAGCTTCGAAATAGACAACGCAATATTGAAGAATAAACAACTGAGTTTTGAACGAGCGAAATTAATTTTGACGGAATTGGCCAAGTTTCACGCACTTTCGTTTGTGTATGAACACACAGAAAAAGATAATTTCCTTGAAACCAAACGTAAGTTCGGAGACTTACTGTTCCAGCAAAGTTTCTTATGTAAAAGTAGGTTGCGGAATTATTTCTTTGAGTCGTTCGACATGTCTGTTAAAACGATAACAGATTATAATGTACAGCAAAAGTTGGGAGTGATACGAAACAAACTTTTGGATATACTAAAAATGTACAATCAGCCATCAAAAATCAATGTACTATGCCACGGCGACTTGTGGTTGAATAATATTTTTTTCAAGGGGGTGAGTGAAATATTCAAATATAGTTTAAATTACGTTATCAGAAACGGTTCTTTAACTAGATCATTATCACGACTTGGAAATAGAAATTTGATTTGGAAAATAACTAGTTTATCAAATGCTTTAGATTAAAAGTATGTTTGTATCTTCAAAATATCATTTTGTTCTCTATTTCTATAGTTTATAGTTATCTTATCTAACTTCAATTACTACAATAATGTACGTAATAAATACGCTTGCTCGATCAAACAAATATTCTTCATGATAGAAGTTTATATATTGTTTCATTTTTGCTTGTAAAAATAAATTTTATTATTCACTTTTTTTCAGGATATTAAAGCTGACGCAATTTGCTTCCTAGATTATCAAGTAATGCGTTACTGTTCTCCTGCCAGTGATATAATCTATTTCATGTTTTTATCTACAACATCAAAATTTAGATCTGAATATTTTAAAGATCTTTTGGAGGAGTACTACAACTCTTTAGACTCATATCTTAAATTATATGACATGGATGCTCATATAACATATTCTAAAGAACAGTTTGATTCAGATATAGAGGAATATCTACCTTACGGACTTCTCATAGCTTTAATAGAACTAAGAGTAACTACTACACATCCTAATGAGTACATAGTTTCGGAAACTGAAGATGAAATAAAGGAAACTGAAAGGGAATCGTGTAAAGTTATCGATAACGATTTGTTTTCTTTTAGAATCAACGATGTAATCGAAGAAAGTATAAGTAATGGTATAATTGATAAGCTTTTAAATGTCGCTGGACTTTGAAAGACTAATTTAGTTAATTTTTCACAATATATTATAAGTAATAGTGTAATATTTATTATTTATAGTATGTGTCTGTCTGACGAAAAGAGCACAAATTTTCTGTCGTCACCTATTTATTTATATAAGTGTTAACACTAGAAAGACGGGCAGGGGTCTTTTGACCCATTTTGAAGTTTATCGTTCGATAATTTCGAAATGAAATAGTTTATATTTCAATGTACTGTTCATGTTATTGCTATTTTATTATTGAATTAAATAAACATAACATTTACCTACAAAGACGGCACCGGGTCATTTGACCCAAGCGGCATTTATTAAGACAAACAGTCTCTATTTGAAGATAGGTCATAACATTTACATTATTATTTTATAGCTGTGGATGTTACATGTGGAACTAATTGTATAGAATCAAACCAACTGTTACTTTCGTGGAGCAAACAGTGTTATTTAGTTATTTTACAATGTCTCGGCTGAGCGACCATCAAATATTATTTTCGTTACAATCATTGCCTGAAGATCAGTCAGACGGTGAGCCACCACTGACGATTTCTTCACACCTGTTTCGCTGGCTAAAAACTTACTTTCCAAACAATAGTAGGCACAGTAAACAAAGGAAAGCGCGACATTCCCCCCTAAGCCAAAAATTTAAAATAAAATTTACATGAATCAACTGTTTTGAAGACAGACGATGACCAATATTCTTTGACACATGCACAGCATGTGCATGAGCACACTGCATGATAATATTCAAGTAGATGAAAGTGCCATGAGGAAAAAATCTGTGACCCTTACATTTTATTTAATTTTAATATGGTGTTGATGTTGTTGACCGAATGGCCAGAAAATACAGCGTCAAAGCAGCATCGAGAGGATAGCCAATACAAGTTTTTTTTTTATAATATAGTAGACCTTGCTGTTATTAATGCATGGATTTTATATTAAGAAGTGACAAACAACAAAGTGTGTAGAAGAGATTTTATACTCCAGCTAGCTTTAGAACTCAACAATATGCTGAAGGACTCTTCTACCATTGGTTCAATACGACCAGCAATACCGAGACAGTCATCCATAGTTACTAGAAAAAGACGCTACTGTTCTACTTCTAATTGTTAGAATAAATCCAATAAAATGTGTAATATTTGCAAAAAACCATTATGTGGACCATGCAATCAATCTAAAATATATCTTTGTCAAAATTGTAAATAAATTAATATAAAAGTTCTAGTTATTAAAAACTATATTATTACGCAACAAATTAATATTTGAATGATAATCCCGCCTTTGCTATAGATCACATATTAAATATATTGTTATTATACGTAGGGTCATTTGACTCCTAGCCGTCTTTCTCGGTAAGAATATTTGGCCGTCTCTGTTTCTAGTGTTAAAATTATTTTTTCATTTATTTATAAGTTTCTATCTACATTATTAGTTATTGTCATATACTTGGATTTAGTACAATCAACTCGTGACCGAATCAATCCGCGACCAAGTGTCCTTGTACTAATAAAATATTGTACTGGATAATGTTTGTAAAATGATCAAACAACTTGAATATTTATTTCCGTGTAAAATATTTGTGAAATTATTTAATTAGATATTTGATACTATTGAGACACTTTATCATCTCACCTATCTAAAGACGATAAAAAATATTTAAATTTATCGTCTTTCACATACCAAATGTGTGTAAATTTATTCGTCCGAAAACATAATAACAAAACGATATGTTTTACTCAGAAGACTTTTTGTATTCTTTAACTCTGTGTTCGAATCATCACGTTGTATGTATAAATGATAAATTAATAGATAAACACACCTGTCTCCTCCAGCGTAGGACGGTACACTAGAATCCCCGAAGGACGTGCCGTATGCCATAGAACAAGGTTCCATGACGCATCTCTCCGTTTCTTCTGCAGGCTTCGGACCCATGCACTTGCTGTCCGGTAATTTTGCTATAGTCCTGCTGAATTCTAAAAATATCTTGCAATGAACTTCTTTCTTCCTCCACCCTTCTCCACAAGTGACACTGCATGGACTCCACTCATCATCCTTGATGTAGCTACAGAATGAGATGATGATGAGAAATTGTTTTAAAAATGAAACTATGCTTAGAAATTATCTATCGTTAATAAGTCACGCACGAAAATTATTAATCAATGTAGACATGCTAGGTGCTTAGGATCTAAGTTAAGGGATTCCTAAGACAGTAAAGTTTGTTCTGGCTGGTATATGTATAAGTATGTACATACGTGTGTCTTTGTACAGTATTTGTACAGTAAAACCAGTTTAAATATTAACCTCAACTAGAAATCTATAAAAATTCTTTATATCAAGTTGAAATTCAAAGAATCAACGATTTTATTTATTTTGGTAAACCTCGTCGTGTTTGTGTCTGCCAGAATGTTAAGGTAATCGCATATTTAAAATTCAGTGTACGGAAGCGGAAAAAAAAATTACGCAAGACATACTCAGAGTGTAGAAAAAGTGCAGAAAAATTTAAATATTTTTGTGCAGTGCATAGATCTGAAAAAGGCATGTCAATCTTTCAGCGTAGATAGATGACAGAATGGTGTGACGTGTGATGATTAAGTTAGGGGTTGTTTAGGGAGAGGTATGTGCATAGTTCGGAGCAATTACTGGTCAGGGTACACTTTAAACACGTATTCGAATATTTACAAGAATCACTCAACTATGTCTAAGTTATCTTAAGGGTAATATGATGTGTCGTTCACTCAGGATTCTATAACCCAGTCATATTAGGTAAAAAAAGGGGTCAACCTCGGAATGAAAGATAATAAGCTGCAAATTGGTATGAACCTTTGTTTTGTCATTCTAAATGTTGTCTCAAAAGTCACAATCGTTATCGTGTCCGCGTCTCAAGATATTCAAGGTCAAAGGTCACAAAAATCGGTTTTTCGCGAATATCTGGCTTCCTATCGGTTAAATTAGATTTGCATTTATTATAAAAGTTGTAGGCTATAAAATTCCTACAACTTTTGTATAAACTTTTTTTTCATACGACCAACCGTTTTGAAGGTAGAGCGCGAAGAGTGCACATCGTACAGTCATATACGGCCTAATGCAAGGCAATAATATTTTATACTTAAATAGTTAAATATGAATAATTATAATATAAATAATCAAGTTACTTACTTTAATTAAATATAAATAATTAATAGTTAGTACATAATAATGGGCATTGTTAATAATTATAATTTCCAAGTAAATAATTGACTTTATAACGTACTGATAACCATAACTCACGCTTGACCTTGCATTAGGCCGTATATGACTGTACGATGTGCACTCTTCGCGCTCTACCTTAAAACGGTTGTCGTATGAAAAAAAAAGTTTATAACAAAAGTTGTAGGGAATTTTATAGCCTACAACTTTTATAATAAATGCAAATCTAATTTAACCGATAGGAAGCCAGATATTCGCGAAAAACCGATTTTTGTGACCTTTGACCTTGAATATCTTGAAGACGCGGACACGATAACGATTGTGACTTTTGAGACAACATTTAGAATGACAAAACAAAGGTTCATACCAATTTGCAGCTTATTATCTTTCATTCCGAGGTGAAAGCCCTAATATGACTGGGCTACTAAGTTTACCGTCACTATAAAATACAAGGTAGGTGTCTCTTCAAAAATGGCATTTAAGATTAAGGTCGTAAAGGCTACAGTTGCTGAAAGAGGTTCAGAGCTATCTAATAAAATACAGAAGCTACCAACAAAATACGAGCTAGCGTCTGGATACGTGTTGGATGGGTTGATGTCATTCCTTGTAATAAAATGTGTGATGTTATTCTGAATCCAAAAGTGAAACCTTTAAAAACTTGAGTATCAGGTACAATACCTTACATACAACCAGCCACACGCAAAGAATATTTTGTAATTGCTGAAAGAGACAACAACAAAATACTCTGAGCTCTATTATCAAGAAATAAGTTTCAAAATAGTAATGGTGAATACACGAGAACATGATGAAAAGCTTTTGAAATTTATGATATAATGTTTGGAAATAAATACAATTACACAAAGTCCATAAGAAAATACCAAGAGATTTAATTTGTGTGATCAAAGAGATTTTAATATACAAGAGTAATGAATAGCTTTCGACAGTAAATTTTATACAAAGAATTAGCGTCGATGGAAAATTGGATAATATTATTTAAACTAAAATTGCTATGAAAAAATACTTATTTATCAAATAACACTTGACTCATTAATTATACGGATACTCGTACATAATGTAAATGGAGACAATATCCAATTGTGTTCATGAACGGTTTTATATAATAATTGTATGGCAACACCAAATTAAATCAAATCAAACAGCTAGCCGTTTTATTGAACAAGGTCATTCAACCACACGTCTACAAGTCGCTAGATCAGAGTTCCCAATTTTTGTTATTTCATAGACCAATTTAAAAAAAATCCTGTATCCGGTAGAGCCCCTGCAGCTACATTACTTTCAGTTCCTAAATCTCAAAACACAAAATCAAAGTTAGATCTACGAGTATTTAAAATAAGGTCGGCAAATCTCGACAAGTAATCTACAATAATATATATAAAGAGAAAAGATTTGTATTTTTGTATGTAACGAATAAACTCAAAAAGTACTGGACCGATTTTGATAATTCTTTCTTCATTAGAAAGCTACATTATCACTGATTAACATAGGCTATATTTAGTATTAGATTACTATAGAAATCTTTAGAAATTCTTATTAAAACCAACCGAAGGTGTAAAAAATTTGTATGTAAGTAAGCAATGTCTACCCGTGCGAAGCCGGGACGGGCCGCTAGTAAGTAAATATGGAATAAGCAAGTTTTTACAAGTAACAATCGCTGAGCTTCTTAAAATATCAGTTCTTCACTGTATTTTATGCTGCTGACTATCTTGTACCCCCATTATTTGTCACGCCAAACGTAGACCACAGTGGACCCCTGGGGGTCCACTGTATTCGGATCACATTAGGACTTACTGCGCTAGATAATCAGAACGTGCAACATTACATATATATACGTAGATGCCTGGAAAGTTTCGAGTATAGACGCAGCGATTACAGATTATAAATATATCGCTACATAGTATAAAACAAAGTCGCTATCCGCAGTCTGTCTGTCCCTATGTATGCTTAGATCTTTAAAACTACGCAACGGATTTTGATGCGGTTTTTTATAGATAGAGTGATTCTTAAGGACGATTTACATGTATAATACATGCATAATATAGTAGAGAAACACTGACAAAGGAGATGGCTAAATGACTGCCCTTACCATGTATAAATATATCACACTGCCTCGTAATTTTTATATATTCATTAATGAATTGTTACATGATTATTATTTTCCTAGAACTTTCGGGAAAATATAATTAAATAAAAAGTTTTAAACTTGTTTTCCTATTTTCCGGACTTGAATAGTGTTGACATTTAAACGAGATAATCGATTATTGTAGTTTCGGTCTATATACAAAATAGTCGATATATACGGACATAGCGAATTAAACTCTTTGTTTTATTAAATAAAATAACTCAAAAAAATTATGAAATAATAGATAAGAATATTTTCTGTACAGAAATGTTTAATTAATGTTAATCGTCGAAAACAATTAACAACAAATAAGTATTTTATTCACACGATAATATCGATTTCCTAATCGATGTTATTGTATTGAGAGTTTATTCTCACAGCACTTTAAAAATGTCAGATGTCAATGTCAGATGTTATAAGACTTTTGTTTGTTCGATTGTTCGTTGCGATATTACTTCATTTTAGATTTTAATACTGACCCTGCTTTTCTAAACGGACCTATTGTTTTTTTTTTTTTTTTTTATAGGGTAGGGCAGCAAACGGGCAAACGGATCGCCTGATGGTAAGCTTTAACCGTTGCCCATGGACACCCGCAACACCAGAGGAGTTACAGATGCGTTGCCGGCCTTTTAAAAGGGAATAAGGGGGGAAGGGGAGGTTGGGCCTCCGGTACCCTCACTTACTCGTCGAAACACAGCGCAAGCGCTATTTTACGCCGGTTTTCTGTGAGGCCGTGGTATCACTCCGGTTGAGCCGGCCCAATTCGTGCCGAAGCATGGCTCTCCCACGGTAAAAGTATTAATATTAAGTAAAAGTAAAAATATGTATTGTGCCTACTTGCCGACTTCAATTGCGTAACGAAACTTGAGCGCATATCTCGATATGGATATACATATTAAATAATGGTCTTGCGTATTTTAATCACAATCATGAATTAAAGTCGACATTTTTCAATATATAGGTATCCATTGTTCACTACTATAGTAATATATTACCCAGTTATTTTATCTGTACTAAAATGCCTACCTAAAGTTCATAGCAAATTCTCTTGTTGTAGTTTTGCGACCATAATATCGTAGGAGTTTTTATGATATGTTTTTCAAGATTGTCATAATATGAAAAGTTCATGGAACTTTTTTGATATCACATATTAACTTTCAGGTACCCAACATTAGATGCAACTACATCCATTATTTATACATTGCAAGGGCAATTGCCCATACTGTACTTAGCCATCTCCTTTAGAGGTTTCTAATGCGATGTCGTAAATAAGCATGTTTTTTTGCGTTTATATTGCAAAAACGCTGGCTGAACCATACGAAATACACCAAAATAATATACCTACTACAGTATTAAAAAAGTAGTAGTAAATGTAGTAAAAATCGGGTGGGGCTGTGCCGGGGCACACGGCCGTTGGTTTTAACGTGAAACGTCTATGTTAGGGAATCGCTTTCAAAGTTAAATATTAAAATAAAAACAAGATTGACGGTGTTTTAAGTATTTTAATAAAAACTCAATGTCACAACAGCGAGCTGACTATATAAGTGAAATATTCACACCACATTTTTGTTTCTAAGACTAATAGTTTTTTATTTATTAAGGTACGATGATATAGACCTTTTCGTTACGGTCTACTTTTTAAACCTGTTACCCGTATGTTTCGGCGCGATTTTAAAGACGTTTCACGTCAAAAGTTCAAGAAAAAAGTCCGCGATGGTATATGTATGTCTATCTCTTAGGGATAACCCACTATAACCATTTAGCATTGCACTCGTGCAAAGCCGGGGCGGGTCGCTAGTAAATAAATATTTCTTGCACTTACACTAAATAGCTTACCCCAAACTAAGCTCTCTAAGGCTTGTGTTATGGGATTTAGAGTAATCAATCAATCAAATAAATCAAAAATTAATTCTTCAAATAGGATTTTACAATCACTTTTGAATGTCATAGATGCTACGCCATTGGTTCACAAGTCTACGGTGGGAGACCTTGTACTGGAAAGAACCGGCAAGAAAACCAGCAAGGGCTATTTTTTTTTCTCCCTGTATCATTACTAGAGAGTTACCTAAAGTTAATTTTTGACTCACAAATTATGGAAGCGGCTTTTTGAAATACATTTTGTTAAATAAAAATCCCGGGAAAATACGGGACTGCAAATTTAACGTAGTGATATTGTTTGAAAATTACTAAATTAGCACGTGGTATTTATTTTCAAAAGACCGAGACTCCGGGTTCATTTATACAACTATGCATACGTATTTACATGAAGTTTAGTTTCAGTTCTCCGTGCGATTTATGAATGTACGATTTACTACATGAAGAGTGTTATACGAAAGTAGTGAACTAGTTTGACTAAAAAAATAATCAATTAAATAATTGAATAAAAAAAACAGAAATAGTGAAAAATTTTATTTTACAAAACAATAAAAAGCCGTTTCCATACTTTGTCTTAAACTAACTTTAGGTAAATATGCATCCGATAATCCGATCTCTAATCATTACAGAGTCGTCAGTTGGAAGCCGGCTTCAGACACAGTCTGAACCCAATACAAGTTAAAACAACTAACAAATATATATTTCCGTCACAAGAGTCATATCGCATTAAACAAATCTGTCCGGTACAAAACAAAAATATTATTTATTATAGAATCATTAAAATTATATATCGCAAAATTTACATCCAAGCATGTTTAATCATTCAGGAAATTAAATATCGTAAAAATTACATCCAAGAATTTTATTATTCAAGAAATCATTGACCTTGTAATACCCTTTTTTCATTAGAGTATTTTAATATGTGCTTTAAATGTATGAAACGGTAAAGCAGTAATATTTTCTGGAAGTGTGTTATAAAAAGTAACACATTTCCCTAAGAACGAACCTCTAGTTTTTTGAAGCCTGTATGTTGGAACGGCAAGTTTATTTTTATTTCTCGTAACGGTAACAGATAGACATACATATATAAATATATTTGGTAGAAATATCTATTAATAGCCACGACTAAGTATAAATACTCGCATCCATCACGCAAACATCACTCGACTAAGGAGGTAATCATTAATAAAATATATTTATTTCGGCTACAGTTATAAACCTCCTTGCCCATTTTCTTGTTTCTAAAATGATTTTTATTCATTATTTTCAATAGACATGGGAGAACAACAGCCTACAATGTATTAAATTAGTATCGTTGATTAAAAAGGAATATCAGAAACTAGCTTTTGCCCGCGACTTCGTTCGCGTGGACTTCAGGTTCGTCTCGTCTAGTCTAGTAATAAGTAAGAAATACGGTAACTAAGCACTGCAGAGCCCTAATCATAGGCCTATAGGTAGCTACTGCAGTATGCTCCTATAAACTACATTTAACGATCTTTTTCCTTTTGTGGGTTATTCCTAAGAGATAAACATATACCATCACGGACTTTTTTGTAGACCTTTTTAAGTTGTACAATACTGTAGTAAATTGTTTTGATCTATCTTGTAGGATTCAGTCAGCGTTTGCAATGTAAGCGCAAAAAATGTGTTTTTTTTACGACCTCACATTAGAAACCTCAAAAATTGTAGCCTATGTGTTATTCTGATGTATAAGCTATATTGTGGTAAAGTTTCATTCAAATCCATTTAGTAGTTTTTACGTGAAAGAGTAACAAACATCCATACTTACAAACTTTCGCCTTTATAATAGTAATAGGATTAGAAATTCACAAAGCTAAAACTTCTCAGTTATCTTGAGGTTCAAAACTGTTCAGACGCCTTTGATGTCGTTCAGTACACTGGGTAAATAACAGTTTGCTGCTCTAACCGGTTATTTTTGTGGTAAACTGAAAGTTATTGGGAAATCGACATTGCCATTGATTATTTATAGTTATTTATTCTGCCGTCGAGTTACTTTAAGGGGTGACCAAAAATTGTCGTCTGAATATGTTGTCTGAAAATCTGCAATAATACCTTGATAATAAAATTCATAATCCTGTACTTTCTTTTTAATAGTATTTTTTTTAGTTAGATTTTTCATTTACAAGGATCGCATGCAGTATTTCGTATTACTTTGGTAACGGCAATAAGCTCGAGAGATAAAAAAGCAGCAGCTGTCGACGCCATATTGAAAACAAAACGAAACTAGCGTCGCGCTGGCGGCGACAAAACTAATTCAATGCTTTTAAATCAGCTGTGATGTTGAACATTTTGAGCGCCCCTTTTATACAATTACAAAACTAAACAAATGTTTGAATGACGTTGTTTTATTAAAAGAGCTAGTTGTTTGATTGAACAGCTATTTAGCTAGTTGATTGAATGTACAATGATACAATATCATTGATTACGCTATCGAATTAATTATATTAAGCATACACAATTAATATTAACAAACGGAAATCTCATGCTACTTTTTTGGCGTAATTTGGGCGTAGATCAGCAATGTTTTATCTTAATTCAATTTATAACTTTAAGACGATTCACATATTCTAGAATAGGTGAACTGAATTTCTTGTTTCATTTCTCTTTATCGTTATTTGCCTTTGATTATACGTACCAAAACATAGACTAATAAAAATAGAGTTAACTGCTTAATACTAAAAATGATTGTTCATAATTGCCAAATATATATATATATATATATATATATATATATATATATATATAATGGCATAAAATTAAAATTTAATCTAATTAAAATTACATTTGTTCAATGAAGGCCATTACAGGCAATTTTTACTATAAAATTAAAGACTTCAAATTACTCGTTCTTGTACGAGAATATGTACAAGCAACAAAAATAATGATTTCTAGAACTATACATATAAATATACTATCTCTAGTAAACGTACCCAAGCGTATAGACATGTTATTGATAACAGGCACAAGAGATTTGAGATTGTATCTAGCAGTTTTGATTTCGGCATCAATACGAAGGAAAGAAAATCTAACCGTATAAAATATTTTCATTTATACCTTATCGATGTTCGATACAAATTACATAATGTGAAGCTAAGTAAATGTCGTTTTGAACTGTCAACGATCTGGTCAACTTACGTGGCTTCCACTGGTACGTCTGGCTCTCCGATTAACCTTTCTGCTTTCGCTTGAGGTGGGGGGTATTGCTGGATGAGCGGTTGCGTGTGGTATACAACTCCAGGTAGAAGATCATCAATGTCATCCTATGATAAAAAAAAATGGTTGTCTGTAGAACACCGTCTACTGCCGATATTTGAACGTGACAACGTCTATTACATGGTAATTTTTTCTGGGTGCAATGAAATTATTTAAAATAAAGTAATGTATAACATTTATATTTTTATTACGTTGCCGTGTGGCGTCAGATCGGCCGTTACGCCGTTTCCGAGTATGCCTTCGGGCGCTCTAGGGGTGGCGGTAAAGTAGGCGTGGACTCCGTGTGGCGTCAGATTCGGCCGTTACGGTGTTTTCGAGAATGACTCCACGCCGTACCAATTTAATAGACGTTGTCACGTCAAAATCAGTAAAATTGTGTAGTCATTTTATGGTAAGTGGTCAGTTACATTGGGAGAATGGAGGAGAGCTATGGAATGTATATATGAATTAGGATCATCGACATAATCCTTTTTATTAAATGGCCAATTAACAGGTGTGTCAATATAAGTTATTGTTATTTTAATTAGTATAATATTCACAAGGCAGTTAATACAAATAAAAATTAACATCATTTAATTAAATATATTTACTTGGCGATATCAAAGTCATCATTATATTCGTTCACTAAAGGCTATAAAGGTTATCATTTATCTACCATGATTCAATCGACCCACTCTAGGAACCGGATCACAGCATATAACGTATCTATGCACCACAAAGGGCTACGTACCCTCGCCTTCTCCTCCGATAGAGCGAGCGCTAATACGAGTAGTTAGGCCAGTAGTACACGGACTGCTTCAAGCAGTTGAGACCGACTGCTTAAAGCCGCGACCGCGCGGTGAACTATAGTCATTCATTAGCTGCCGTACACACGACTGCTCGAGCAGTCGCGGCCGCTTCAAGCCGTCAACTGCGTGATGAAATTCCATCGTGCCGTCGACCGCTCGCGAGCGGTTGTGAGGCATACACCGACTGCTCGAGCCGTTGACTGCGCTAGAGCAGCTGCTCTACACTTCTAAGTTCTATAAACAAATGATGGAATTGTCCATGTTGTTCTCTTAATTGCAAAATAGGATGAACCCAAAATTTTCTCTTTTGACGTCGCCGCCGTCGTCTCCGCCTGAGCAGAAGCAGCAAAAGCAGTGCTTCCTCGTTAGAATCCATGACTCGACTGTGGTAGAAAATCAACTGCTCGAGTTGGGTGGCGTAGCTCGAGCAGTCAACAACCGACAGCTCAAGCTGTCGACGCCGACCGCTCGAGCGGTCCGTGTATTTCGCTCAGCCGCTAACTGCTCGAGCAGTCCGTGTACGGCCGCCCTTAGAGCCGATAGGGCCTCTGAAGTTCCGCCGGGCCAAAGGTATTATTAGGCAGTGTTTAGTTGGTAGGTCGACTTGTCAAAGTCCAATATAATCACCTGCCGTAGACTGGTTGCGGGTTTTATCCGGTGTTAGGTCGTCCGAGCACCAAGGGGTAATTATAATAAATTAAGACAAAAGTAGCGCACCCCTTACGAGGATTCACTGCCTCATCTCGTGGGGAAAAAAAGCATATTGTAAAAGCATAGTAAGTACTCAAAGTCATGATACACATATGTCACAGACGTTTAATCATAAAAGCAATATTACACAAGGATAATTGTTTAGTTCTACACAAATAAAGTAAATTAGTATTTGCAAGGACCCCTTGCTCTGAGCCTTCCGGAGCCTTCTCAAGAAGAAAAGACAAGAAACTCGGAAGGTAATTTTTTTATCTCCTCTTTTCAAATATCACAATAATAATTTATTTCAATGGTTTGGAATATGAAGTATCCGGTGGAGACATTGGGATAATTTCCCAAATCAGACACACGAAGTGCAATTATGAATGTTTCATTACGTTATATATTATAGGATAACATATCTTATGATAGTTTATCCAATCCAAACAGTTTGGCCAGTAATTTAATCAGACACTTTTAATTTTAGCCTGTGATTATAGATTTATTTCCAGTACAGTCCAGTTTTCTCTCAAGTAAATTGTCACATCGTAGGTGAAAATATTTTTGATTAATCTTAGTTACCTCAGGTTCCTCACTCTCCCTGTACGCTGGACAGTTGATACCCGTAGAGCACGGCCTTGTGATATCTGGTCTGTTGGCAGGGTCGCACACACCGCCTGCGGGGGTACATTCTACCCCTCTGACTTGAACGCCTTCGCCGCAAGATACTGAGCACTATGGACAAATGGTTATAAACTATATATAAAATACAATATTTTATTTTCCAATCACCAAAACTTGGCTGTTTGATTGATAAAACGTGAGTGTTTAATCACGCCTCTGTCTCACTACAAAGAGATTAGTCATAATTTTATGTATATACTAGCTATACCCGCGACATCGACCGAGTGGAATTTAACAAAAAGTTCATTAGTTTATTTTGTTTTTTTTTGTTTATGCATTTTTATTTTAAGTACAGTACTTTTTGTTATGCATTTTTATTAAGTAAAAACTTGCATTCATTTCACCTGGAACCGATCTTGTCTAGTACAGTTCGGTTTCAGCGTTCATTCCTTCCGCGTACATGCAAACTCTGGAATGAGCTCCCAGCTGCGATGTTTCCTGAGCGCTACGATATGTCTAACTTCAAACGAGGCTTAAAAAGAGTATTTCTCTCCAGGTAGGCAGCGGCTCAGCTGTGCCCCTGGCACTGCAGATGTCCATGAGCGATGGTTACCACTTACCATCAGGTGGGCCATTTGCTAGTCTGCTACCGCATGGAATAAAAAAAAAAACTTGGACATCGCAACAATACTTAATTTTTCTAAAATAAAAGTAGCCATCAGCCAATAAAGTCCCGTCAAAACCAGGTGATGACTCGCCGCTCACTAAATGGGTCTCGACACCCGCAATACCAGAGGAGTCACAGATGCGTTGCCGGCCTTTTAAACGGGAATATGCTTTGCTATTCATTTTTTGAAGGTTTCGATATCGCATCGGTTCGGAAATACTGCAGGCGACAATTCATTCCACAGTTTAGTAGTGCGTGGCAGAAAATTCCTGGAAAAACACACTGTGGTTGGCTGCCAAGATTGTGGAAGACTTATGAGAACTGTGAGGTCATTTAAAAATATATGTAAAAAGGGAATAATCCGTACTAGGTCAGCGTAATTTACTATTTTATGATTTGCGATAATGACTGCTATTATCATAAAAAATAATGTTAATCATTGTCAGAGAATCAATCCAATTTGTTGGGATTCTCGATGTAGATATTTCAGCCACTATGCAGTTTGGGAGTTATTTGAAGCGCAAAGTTAATGGGCGAATAAAAATTTGCTCGTTCTAAATAAAGCGGGAGCGGTACTTTAGCCAGCCAACGCCGAATATTGGATAAAGCTCAAATTCAAACGTAAATCTCTATGTATGATTAAATTTGAGCTTTATCAGACTCACAAATCTGGACTGGGAGCTTCCAAATATCAGCTCCTCTTGATTGCAAAGGCGAGCTTTCAGTATAATCGGTGATAGTGTTTTTTAGACGCTCTTTAACGAAGAGTACTCTAAGAGATCTATTCGCAATGTTGCCTTTGTAATTTTTTTTATAATTACATCCCTCTCCAGTAGATTTCTTGAGCATTATCTAAAACCGATAGGTGCTAGTGCAGTTGAGTTTCAGCGTTCATCTTTTCACGTACGTGCAGACTCAGGAATGACTGCGGTGTTTTCTATGTGCTAAGGTCTTTATTGTCAAATTCAAAAAAATATTTCTCTGCAAGTATTGACTGAGCTTTGCCCCTGGCATTGTGGATATGCATGAACGATGGTTATTTACCACCTGCCTGCCACCAGTAGCAATAAGAAATACAACAAAAATCGGACATTTCAAAGTTAGGACAAATCATATATATATCTGAAATCTTTCTGAAATTTTAATGTTGAATAATTATTTAATGCATTTTTCCTGCGAGATAAACAAATCCAGTGAGTTTATACTTTAGGCCCATAATATATAATAAGAGCAGTGACATTGGAGTTTTCTACTAATACTGTAAAGCACTCTCACAGAATTTTTAAATTAATAATAATAAATAAATATTTGTTACACTTACACCAATTAGCCTAGCTTAAGGTAAGCTCTGTAAGGCTTGTGCTATGGGATCTAGGGTAACGGATAGACATACATATATTATACATATATAAATAAATTTTATTGAAATATATATCAACAACCATGACTAAGGTACAAATGCTCGCATTCATCACGCAAACATCTGCCCCCACCGGGATTCGAACCCGGGACCTCAGAGATGGCGACACCTTGAAACCGGTGTACTATCCACTCGACTATGGAGGTCGGACGGAGGTTAAATTAAACCTCAACAACGAACGCTATAACAGGGTAACCGCCTGGCGTTTCCACGAAGCAACTATTGCTTCGTGGAAAGGCCAGGCGGATACCAATTATAATAAACTAGCTTTCCGCCCGCGGCTTCGCCCGCGATATATTCGAATTTCCCACAGGAAGCATATGTTTTCCGTCGGTAAAATTATCTTATTTCCTTCCTTGGGTCCTCGGGTTTTACGATTGGTATATACGGGTGGTTAACCCGTATTACCAAACGTAAAACAATCCTTCAACCCTTTTCTGCTTTAAAAGGTAGCCTCTGTCCTGTCTCAGCCTCTAGACCATCTGTGTACCAAATTTCATTTAAATCGGTTCAGTAGTTTTAACAATATTTCCATACAACCTAGCATCCCTTCTTTCAACCTTTTACAACCCTTTACAACCTATTTTGTATAAAAAAGTAGCTTATGTCCTTACTCGGGCTTTAGACTATCTGTGTACCTAGTTTCATTTAAATTGGTTCAGTAGTTTTAACAATATTTCTACACAACCTATTATCCCCCATTCAACCTTTTACAACCCTTTACAACCTTTTTTGAATGAAAAAGTAGCCTATGTCCTTTCTAAGGCTCTAGACTATCTGTGTACCAAATTTCAATTAAATCGGTTCAATAGTTTTGGCGTGAAAGCGGAACAGACAGACAGACAGAGTTACTTTCGCATTTATAATATTAGTATGGATTGTGATTTTTCAGTGTGCAGTTTGTTTGCTTTAAGGCGAAGTATAGACAAAGAAGGTAGAACATCATGACATAATTTCTCTAACGTGACATTAGATACCCACAGATTATATATCAAATGCAAATAATAATCTATTATCCAATACAACCTCGACAAAATTCGACCTAATGAATTATTCACTACGATATGTAAATAATTATAAATATAGTGTTTAGGATTTATGAACCCTGACAACATTCGGACCGTGGAAAAAGGAGGGCAATAAAAACAATGATACTGGAATTACTGTCATTTTTCGCAGTATTAATTCGGATTAATAATTGCATTTTTTACGGAAATATATCACAGTGCTTTATATATATAGCTATATATATGTAACTATATTACTTACGGATTTTATCAAGCAACAAACATATAGTGTCTTGAAGACTGGATTAGAAAATGGACGGCCCGCGTGGCCGTCCATTTTTAGACATAATCAATACCCAAATAATCTTTATTGTACAAAGACCTATACAAGCACTTATTGATGTCTAAAGAAATTTAAGCATAAGAGAAACAAGAAAGCCTTATTTTGTATTTCATTATTGTTAAACACTTTTTGCAATAGCAATAATCCCAACTAATATTATAAATGCGAAAGTGTGTTTGTTGTTTGTTTGTTTATTTGTTTGTTTGTTTGTTTGTTTGTTTGTTACCTCTTCACGCTTAAACTACTGGACGATTTCAAAAATTCTTTCACCTTTGGAAAGCTACATTCTCCCCGAGTAACATAGGCTACTTTTTATCCCGGAAAAATCGACAGATCCCACGGGATGCGCAATAAAGGCTTCGCTCAAAAACTACTGCACAGATTTTTATGCGGTTTTCATCAATAGATAGAGTGATTCTTGAGGAGTTTTGCGGCATTTTTTATCTCGGAAAAACGGATAGTCCCACGGGAAGCGCGATAAAATCTTCGCACCATAAACCGACTTCCGCGTATATGTAGCCGTGGGCAAAAGCTATGACCCTTAACCCTCTATACACCCAATCCCGAAATCCACGCAGGCGAAGCCGCGGGCAGAAATCTTATATATAAATAAAAATGAATCGCAAAATGTGTTGGTAAGTGCATAACTCAACAACGACTGGACCAATTAGGTCAATTCTGTTAAAATGGTGGGAAAGCAATTGAGTTTATTTAAATGTTTTTCTTTTCTGTTTCCTCGCAAATGTGTTAAAAAACGTCGTACGATATAAGTGCGTATTGGTTAATAACATGCTCGGCTCAATTACGCCCTCGCCTTCAGCTCGGGTTGAAATTCCGCCTCGCATGTTATAACCGTCATAACGCACTAATATCGTAATGTACTATAATCCAACTATGAATTTTAACAAACCCTTGCTACGTCACTGGTCTAACTTGACACGTTAGCAGACGCCTAGAGCTGTCTACGCCAGTTACCGTCGAAGTTGCGACCAACTCCGCCCGCCCACTGTGAGCAGCGGGTATTCACTTATTTTATTTATAGGGCGGGTATTAAGGGCTTCATTTGATGTAAGCTATACCATAGATAAAATAAGGTCGAATAGATTGCTGACTCCATTCAAATTGTTTATGTTCAATTTTCAAATCCAAGTAAGTACAATATGGATCCAATAATGACATTTATAAAACAAAATACAAATATCGTAAAAATACATTTTTAATTCGATGAAATTAAACAATTAAAATAAGTATATTTCATTTTGTCAATTGTCAATATGTTTAAATTATGAAATATCTTTAGTCTCCCAAACGGAGGTCTACAGTCTTGTCTTATTATTATATTTAAGTTTTTCTTATTTATTTATACATTCTTAATACATACATGACCTTACTATATAAACATATTAACGAATTTAGTCTTCAAATTAGTATGTTATAGTGTTTTTTTAATTAATAAGTGCAATTACAAAAACGTATTATCCATACTTGCTATATATCCTATATCAATCATCTGTTGGCTTTATAAAAAAAAATCTAATTAGTTGTTAGAAAAATAATCTCAAAATAATGAATAATAAATATTAGATTTTCATAAAAAAAAAAGTTAAAAAGACAATTAATTGGCGATGACAAAGAGAGAAGAATGCAATACGTACAAATGGGTTTGATTTAAAGCACTTTAAGTGAATTTTAGAACATTACAAATTATAGCTTAAAGTTCATAATCAATATCAAAAAATTCGAAATAATCAAACATTTAATAGTAAACAAAATAATGTTGTATAATTAAGACGAAGTAACTTGAATAAAGTAAAATAAAATATCGGGAAATACAAATAAATCTGAGCTTGGCGTGTGGTCGGAATAACGCCAAACACGGGACGGCCATAACCAAACTTTTAACGAGGCTAAACCAACCATCCGTTCATTAGAGTTTCGAGGATCGAAGCCAGAGCACGGACACATAAAAACATGTCGCAGTTGTGCCAGCCGTATTGAATTATATGTGCACTCAGAGTCAACAGAGTTTCAGGTTCAGTTTTCAGGTAGTTTTATGGCAAATCACTTTATAATAATAATAATTTTCACCGCCCACCGCTCTGGAGGGCGGACGCTTTAGTTTAAACCCGATAAAATCTCAGGTTTTCTGCCCGACCAAAGGCTGTAGGTAGTGTTTAGTTGGTAGGCTGGCCTTCTGCTAGAGTCCAACATAACCACCCGCCGTAGACGAGGTCTGAGGAAGGCCATCCCTGAGGTTTTTAGTGGGTAGGCCTCCCCCTTCTGGGGAGGAGAGCCCCACATAACCGCCAGCTCGCCACAGCCGGAGTATGCAACTTAATGCATTATCATCAGGGGAAAAAAAAAGGTAGTTCAAGCACCAAGGGGTTATTAAGACGACTACAATAGAAGTAGTAATCACGCATTTAAAAAAGCGCCTCTGGCTCTTCTTCTTCTTCTTATGGTGCCGTCTTCTTGCGAAGGTTGGCGATCATAATGGCTATCTCAACCTTGGATGCCGCCGCTCTGAATAATGATCGGGTACTCTTGTTGTACCATTGGCGTAAGTTCTTCATCCATGATGTCCTTCGTCTACCTGGGGGTCTCTTGGCCTGGATTTTGCCCTGGATAATCACCTGCACCTCTGGCTCTTGCAGAGCACATTTTACTCTATGGACGATTTTTTAAATACTCGTATAAGTCATAGGTATAATTAATGAAGATCTGATAAGTATTGTATTATATGTGTGGATGTTTAATATTGTATGTATTACTTTTATTACATAACATTGCAATGCCCTTGTAGGGTGACACAGTATTTGAAATATGTTATAATTACCATCTAATATTATGAATGAGACATGCAATAAATAAATAGCGCATCGCTTATGAGGATTCACTACCATCTGAAAAAAAGGTAGTTTTATGTCAAATGACTTTGGTGTAACGTGTAAATAACCCATAAACATATATGACCATAGCTGGCACTAGTTACACTAGCTACACACAAGAAGTTCAACACTGGACACAGACACCACTGCATCTAACCCTAATGAGCCCTAGTCTAGACATTATAATAATAAAATAATTTACTCAAGAGATGGTACAATTGGATGGTGAGTGGAGACACGGGACGAGGAAGACCTAGGCGAACATATTTCGATTTTCGAACAAATCGAAAGTGTCCTCAAAAAAGGCCAGGTCAGAAGTACCCGCAATCGTCGAGCATGTATGAGGAATGTTATGCAAGTAGATGAAGCGAAAGAGATATGTAAGGACCGTAGCAAGTGGAAGGACGTAATCTCTGCCTACCCCCGTGGGAAAAGGGCGTGAGTGTATGTATGTATGTATGTATATGGTACAATTAACATACGAACTCCATAATAATGTTGGTAATTATGAATTATTCTAAATAATCAAATCAAATCATTTATTTGCACCCAGTTTCGTCGTATTATAGGGCTCTCCCTACTGTCAGCAACTGCTCTCAGAATGCTATTCGAACCTTTTGCAATGATGCAGATCTGTATAATGGAGCCATCTGTTGGTGTCCTCTAAGAAGGCGACACCTTGAAACCAGTGTACTAACCAGAGAACTACGGAATCGTCTTCTATTAATTAAATGTAGGTATCTAATAATTAAATATCCGAGTAAAATATTAGATATAGAATAAATAAGGCACTAGCGGACCCGACAGACTTTGTCATGTCAAAAAGATTTGTAAAGTGGCAGTTTTTTGTTCCCACTTATTTTATAGATAAAAGATTTTCCCGCTTTTTTGTAGAAATTCTTCCAAAATTTTCTTTGCTATAAACCTCACGGAGCCCGAGACCTTTCCAACGAATGCAAAACCGTGGAAATCGGTTTGGCGTTCTGGAGTTATAGCGTCAGGAAAGAAAACCCGACTTATTTTTATATAGTAGACAAGATGGAACCAGCAAAATGGCCAAGAAGCTGGACATCTTTCTTTCAAAGTTATGTTATTAATAAGGAAGTAGGAATTAACCCGCAAATCTTTTATGACTTTTTATATTTTCTTTTATTTAAACAATAAAGAAGTTTATATTACTGGCCAAAGTGGATATTTTTCTTACTTGTTCTTTCCAGTAGTAGGTCTCTTGCTGCAGATTTGTAAACGAATGTAGAGAGGTCAATTCTGTACATGAAATATATTTTCAAAATAACTATCAGGCGGTAATTGGGGATCGATACTGATGCCAAAAATGCAATCACTAAAATTGTCTGTCTGTCTGCCTGTCTGTATGACCGTTATAGAAACAAAAACTACTCAACGGATTTTAACGGAACTTGGTACAATTATTTTTCATACTCCTCAGCCGGTTATATTATACTTTTTAACACGCTACAATCACTTGGAGCAGAGCCGTGAAGGGAAATGTTGGGAAAACGGGAGAAGTTACCCCATTTTTTAAGCTTCCGTCGCGTGTGGAATCTTAATGGTAAAAGCTACACAGAAATTATGTATGATGGAAATGTTCTTCTTAAAATTGTATAAAAAATATCCCACGACAGCATATGTCTATCTTTTATGGTTGACTCACAATAACACGTGTAACTCCCGATAGCTTAGCAGTTCGAAGCTTTCTGATTATATTTGTCTACTCTTACGTTTATAACACTCTCAATCATTGAAAATGCTACTTAAAATTACGATTCCACGCGGACGAAGTCTTGGGCCCAGCTAGTCTATAATAAAAAAAACTCACCCCAGACCAGGGTCCAGCCACCCAGGACGGACACTCGTGCTGGTTGCAGGGCTGCGTCGATCGCGGCGAGGGAGACACGCAGCCAGGCTCTGAACTCGACCCTGAGACGTGAGTTTTATACTTATTCATTCTATAAGTACATCAGACATAAGCGAACTTAAGGCTTAAAAGTTTTATTACGAGCCTTATATGATTTGTATTGTAGGGATTTCGGGAATATTCTCTGTCTGTAAAATACATTTTCTTGTATTACAAATTATAAAAAAAAAACAAGTATATAATAAGCTGTATAATTTTAAATGCTTATTACGAGTACGTCTAAAGTGGTAAAGTTTTCGTTTAATTTCACATATTTTTTCCATTTTCATATTTTATACATTTTTCATTTATATAACAAGCTTTATGTTACATATAATCCGTAATAATGATATTAACAAGTCTAATAATTATATTAAAAACAATATTGATAACAAAATAAAAAAAAACCAAATATCACTAATTCTATTTTTATTTAAGTTGATCCATAAAATGTTAGATTCGACCACTTCATCAAATGACATCAAATATGCCAAAAACATTTTTTTATTCATCATGCATACTAATCATACAATAAGAATATTCTCGATGTAGATATAATTGATTTCAATTTAAGTATAACTAAATTCAAAAACCTAATCAAAATAAATAATCCATTAATGGTTATTTTTTTTTTTTTTTTTTTATACAATAGCAGGCAAACGAGCCAACGGGTCACCTGATGGTAAGTGATCACCGCCGCCCATAGCACAAACAACACCAGAGGTATCATCAGCGCGTTGCCGGCCTTTCAAAAATGTATACGCTCTTTTTTTTGAAGCTTCCCATGTCGTAACTGTTCGGAAATACCGCGGCCGAAAGCTGGTTCCATAACTTTGTCGTTCGCGGGAAAAACGTACGCGAAAACCGCACTGTGGAGGACAGCCAACCATTAAGATGGTGGGGATGGAAAGCAAGTCCCCTCCGTGACACACGATACAGGAAATCGGTCGGGCAGTATCCCAAACAACTCGTCAGAGCACTCCCCATGGTATATGCGGTAGAGAACACAAAGAGACGCGACATCTCTCCGCAGCGCCAATGAGTCCATACGACCACAGAGCACCGGGTCGTCGACAATTCGAACGCTCTACGCTGGATACGGTCAAATGGAAGGAGCTGGTACTGAGGAGCTCCGGCCCAGAGGTGAGAGCAGTATTCCATATGTGGCCTGACCTGTGCCTTGTAAAGTTGTAGGCGGTGGGTCGGCGTGAAATACTGTCTCGCCCTGCTTAGCACTCCCAGCTTTTTTGAGGCTAATTTAGCCTTGCCTTCCAGATGACAGCGAAATTGAACATCGCTCGATATGTCGACGCCCAGGATACCGATGGTTGACCCGGCATCAAGGGAAGCGCCTTCAAAGTTTATGGTTGCGACAAAAGGAGATTTCTTAGCGGTAAACGCGCAAACTTGTGTCTTAGAGGCGTTAAACTGGACTAGATTTAGTCGGCTCCAATTCGAGACATGGCTGAGTATGTCGTCGATAACAGACACAAGCTTGTTTCGGTTCTCAATGACGTTCTGATGTGGAATATTTGCACTTCCGTGATATAGTGCGTCTCCAGTGCTATCGTCTGCATAGCAATGGATACCGCAATTATGCAGTAAATCATTGATATGCAGAAGAAACAAAGTGGGAGACAGCACGCATCCCTGCGGGACACCAGCGTTCACGGGCTGGAGTTCCGAGCATGAGCCATCAACTACGACTCTAATGCTACGCCCAGAAAGAAAACTGGTGACCCACGTGCAGAATTTCCCAGATAGTCCGTACTCTGGAAGTTTGCTAAGTAGAGCCCTATGCCACACTCGATCGAAGGCTTTCGCTATGTCCAGACCGACCGCAAGAGCTTCCCCCTTCCTCTCCACAGCCTCCGCCCAACGATGCGTAAGGTACACTAAAAGGTCACCAGCTGATCGCCTACTACGGAAACCGTATTGTCGGTCACTGATCAGCTGGTTTTCCTCCAGGTACGCTAGGAGCTGGCGGTTTGTATAGATTCCATTACTTTAGAGAGGATAGAGGTGATAGCTATTGGCCTATAATTGGACGGGTCGGAGCGTTCACCTTTTTTAGGGATCGGGTGTACTAGGGCTGTCTTCCAGGACTTCGGGACGACGCCAGTGGTGTAGGAGAGCCGAAAAAGGCGCGTGAGTACCGGTGCCAACTCAGGAGCGCAAACCTTTAGCACGATTGGTGGAATGCCGTCCGGCCCACTCGACTTATGGATGTCAAGGGAAAACAGTGCCTTCCGAACGGAGCTTTGAAAGAACCGGACATCAGGCATTGAACTCGCACAAGGCGGTAGAGTAGGTGGTGATATTCCCATGTCATCCAGTGTCGAATTTGATGCAAAAAGATTACCAAGAAGTTCGGCTTTTTCCTTTGCAGTGTGGGCCAGAGAGTCATTATTTTTGTGCAAGGGTGGAATTGATGAGCGACCGAAGTTCCCTAGGACGGCTTTGGCAAGAGACCAGAATGAGCGTGTACCAGACGGTAGGCGCACTAGTCTCTCGCCAATTCGCCCTATAAACGATGACTTTGCCTTGGCGATGCTCCTCTTGAAAGATCTCGCAGCGAAATTGTACTTCTTTTTATGGAATTTGGCGTTTGGATCGTCAGACGCCGCCATTGCCGCCCAGGTTCGATAACACTCCTGTTTTCGACGAGCTGCCGACTTGCAGGAATGACCGAACCAGGGTTGAGAACTACCGCCGATGGGAATCACAGAGTTTGGAATAAAAAGTTCCATTCCCTGAAGAATCACATCGGCGACAGATTCGGCAGTATCGTCCGTATCCTCCGCGAGAAGCAAATTCGCTGCCATGGTGTAATGTATTTTTTATTTATTTCATGAAATAATTGGATTTTTACAAATAAATCACTAAAAGTTTGAGTACAAGATCTTTATTCCACAGGGAATTCAAACAGAATCCAATTCACTAAGGTTTACTTTGCAACAATACTTTATACAAATAAATCACTAGAAATAGAAGTACAAAATCTTCATTTCACATGGAATTTAAACAAAATTCAATTCACTAATGTTTATTATGCAACAATATTTTATACAAATAAATCACTAGAAATATAAGTACAAAATCTTCATTTCACATGGAGTTTAAACAAAATTCAATTCACTAAGGTTTACTATGCAACAATATTTTATACAAATAAATCACTAGAAATATAAGTACAAAATCCTCATTTCACATGGAATTTAAACAAAATTCAATTAACAAATGTTTACTATGCAACAATATTTTATACCAATAAATCACTAGAAGTATGAGTACAAAATCTTTATTTCAAATGGAGTTTAAACAAAATTCAATTCACTAATGTTTACTAGGCAACAATATTACTGTCAATTCTATCAATTCATATACATAGAATGACTTAAAAATATAAAAGAACTTAAATTAATATAGGTACAGGCAGGCTTTATAGGTCCGTTTGATCGATATTGGTTTTAAGTTGAAATTTATAATGTAAAAGATTAAAAGACGGTATTCCGAGGATAAAAAGAAATCAGTATTCCGGTAGTCCTTCAGGAGTCCTTCAGGAACTGGTCCAGGCAACTGGTAACCGTGGTTAGATGGCCGTGTTTGGGTTAGTTTACTCTCTGTCCTTGGCTTACCAAGTCGCCGTCTTCAATTAGATTTAAGGTAGATCAGCGGTCTATTTAATGCAGCTGGGTCACTTGGAAGTCCCTGGGTGACGAGGGTTAATGTTCAGCCCAAATATAGTTCCCTGAAGATGACATGAATCACTTCAAATAACAACTCTCTTGCATTTACTTTACTATTTATTAACTTTCAAAAGCGAAGAGTGTGATGTAGAAAATGAAAACAAACATGAAGATACAATTGATTCTAGAATATTACAAGATTTGATCTGGTTAAAATATTAATTTGTTTTATTTAAATCCCCATTTATGTAACGGCTATGAGAGGTAGTTAATGGATTTAATTGCATAAATATTGGTTTCCCACCAGGCATACTATGATGATTAATCAATATTTTATTGTAAAAGACCAAATTTGTTATATCAATTTACCACAGTTATTTTCTCTACCCACACTCAACGGATATTCAGGAAATGTTCTAGAACGATATTTTAGGTATATATGAATCTCAGTTAAAAACTCTAAATATATAATAAAAGAAAGAATTATGAAAATTAGGTACCTTTCTTTCGGGATGATTGTCTTTTTTGCTCTAATTTTTATTCGGTGAAAGCAGATCTATTTCGTCAGTCTATATATAGACTCCTTCTCTTTTGTAGCAGAGCTCGGCCTCAACAGCCGAATACAGTATTTTCAATTATTTAAATTAGAACAGTGAATAGCTTAAAAGTTGTTACTTATTGATCACAGCTATTGATCCAAACCAAATATCGCTAATCACTGCCACAGACTAGTGTGTATCATTTTTTTTTTTTATTAAGTTTTTAATTTTTTAGTTAGGCAAAGGACACAATCTATGCTAGCCCGAGCAATCTAGCCTGACTATGTTAATCTGTAGAAGGATTAATATTTCTTTATTAGTCCTCACAGCTAGGTCTAGTTTACAGACTCAATTGCCACAGACAAACATTTGCCTGAGGAATAATAAAAATAAGGTTAAACGACTACACTTATGATGATCAATTGCGATTTAACTTTTCATTGACATAAGACTATTCTTTTAAACTACTAATTGTGACATTATAATATTTTAATATTTTTTAGGGGGAGTGTGTGGGATTACTGATTAAAATACTATCTTTGTAGACGACGCTTGGCTAGACTTGGTTGCTTAATTTGCGCCATAGATAATGGTGTTAGGATCATGATTAGCGGTCCACTCTATGGAACTGTCCATGTCATCTATTAAAATTGTCAATGTCAAAGTAACAATTCGACGTAAACATAACCAATGCGAGATACAATTGTAAAAGTGATTTTAATCAATATGAATAAAAAAATGTCTTTAATAGTACTTAAAATCAGTGAGAAAAACAGTGTTACATGGGTGGATGCAAGAAGCACCGCATTCCATCCCAATCTGCTGACTTGTAATGCCAGACCCGACGGGTAGCCACTGGCTGGAGCTCATAGACTTGTTGAGAGGCACAGTGCTATGGATTAGGCAATGGTCCGAGGAGCCAAGAGGTTTTTTTCGATTTCAATTTATTCGAACTTCGCGCAGCACATCTGCGATATTGCTCAGAATCTAATGTAATTTAATTTAAAATATTACAATACGGGGTTTTTACCCCGTGGAGACGTTATTCGTTTATGTTTCGCAAGTTTGTTTAGTTTTTATTTATTATTGTAAATGTTTGTTTCTCAAATTGGAAAATGAATAAATTACCCGGTTCATAAGTGTCAGCCATAGTGACGTTAGCGGAACGAGCGCACAGCACGCGGCGCGTGCGCACGCCACTGCCGCAAGTCACGCTGCATGAAGACCACTCACCCACGTACCATCTGAAAGATAAAATTGATGAACCGTTGACTGCCTGAATATTTTACGTCGGAAAATATATCAATGTCAATATAGAAGTCAATAATTATTTAAATGATGCCAATGCTTCGTGTTGATTTGAGGATACATTCTAACGTGTAAATATTTGTTTTTCATTTCTCATACTCGGATAGTTATGTTGTTTTGATCTGATTATTGGGTGGAAAATGCTGCTTCCCGACATAGGGAGGGAAAAACTCATACAATTTACTTCCCACCCAAGGGCCGGAATGAACTTTAAAAATAGAACTACGAATGTCAGCTACGAACTGTCAGCTGTGAACTATAAAAAAAAAATGCTGCGGCCATGTGAGTTTCTAAACAGCCAGTGTGAACTTAGCGCAAACTACTTCCAGCGGAATAAGCCGCAACAAACACGCGGTGAGTTCCATATTTAAAATTTAAACAGTCGACATAAATTGGCGGGATGTGAATTTATTATATATATCTGTGACGGAATTTGAAAAAATTCAAATAATCTCTTATACTAGTTAAGATTTTAATTTTAAAAATGAGTTCAAGCGATTCCGAAATATTGACACCAGATTCAATTAAAGACGAGGCAAATTGTGTTCTGCCTACTGATGGTCTACTGATATGATCATATATTATCAATAAATAGATTAAATAAACAACCAATGTTTTATTCATATATTCGAAGTGAAAAGTAGAGTGTTTAACACGGGTATCAATTCCTTCTCGGACTATAGCCCAAATACCTCGGGAATTGATTCTTTCCACCCTCGGTTAACAATCTACTATTCCCTTATAAATTGTTAACAAATATATTGTATGATAACGGCATCATTTATTGTAAATGTTGTTGTTACTTTTGATAAAGCTGATAAGTTTCCTGCGCCCATTCTTCTTATCAGCTAAAAAATACGTCCTGAATGGGTGATAGGAAAAAAATTTGGACGATTCAAAAGAGCTTTCTATAAAGTCATATTTGAATAAAGTTGATTTTGTTTTTCATATAGCCTAATTACGCATCGTTTGTTGCATATTTTACAGAGGGAACTTTATAAGGAATCGTTCATGCGATAAAACCTTGAAGGTTGGTAATACACAACAGTGTATTTCTCCAGGAGAGGTGGAGAGGATCGACGCCTGTGGTATTTCCGAACCGACGCTATATACAAACCCTTAATAATGAGCATACATTTAAAACGCTGGAAACGCATCTATGACTTCTCTGGTGGTAATCACTTACTATCAGGTGCTTGTGGGGTGAAAGTCATTTGCTCGTTTGCCCCTCTGTAAAATAAAGTAACAGTATAAATAAAAAAAAAACTAAAACTATAATTATTGATATAAGTAATATAAGTACTGTTAGTAAAAATAAAAATAACAAGATAAAAATTAAAAAAGAATTACACAAACGCCATGACTTATTGTGATTTTTAGGCTTATATATAGAGATCAAAAATTTGGTTCCCCCTAGGGTAAATCTTTTTTCTAAATAATATTGTAATTAGTTAGCGCTCTAGCGTTCATGAAAAATTTGACTTTGACAGACGAACAACCTAATGATCCTATCAGAGTTTCGTATTTTTTGTTACAGAGCACTGTACTCTAAAAATTATTGACATTAGTAATCAGAGACTTAGATTGAACTAGCAGTATCCAGCCAAAAGACTAGTTGAGATGGGCTAACCTTTCCAAAGTCCAAAGACAATTTTGTAACAGGATGTGTTCTTCAAAATAGCATTCAGTTGATTTTGGGCAGCAGTAGCGATATGACTGAGCCATTGACTAAAAATATCGTAACGTGGTCGTGATTGTGGTCGTGGTCGTGTCGTTGTCGAGTCGTGGTCGTGTCGTCGTCGTGTCGTGGTCGTGTCGTGGTCGTGTCGTGATCGTGTCTTCGTCGTGTTGTGGTCGTGGAACTACGAGACGGAAAGCAATTATCTCTACCCTTTAAATTTAAAGTGACGGGACGTAGTTACTTCACCGTCGATAAATACTAACAGAAAATCGCAATTCTTGAAAAATGGCGTTGAACGTTGAGATTTGTAGTAAAGAACTTACTTGTAGGGGCAGGGATGGGTGTTACATCTTACTACAGAGGCTTGGGGTTTGCTGGAGGCGTCGCAGAGCTCCTCCGGAGCGTCAGACCCTGTGAGGCGGTCGCGGCACACAGCCAGTGACATTTTGTACCCTGTGAACAAGAAATAGAGTTCAAATTACAAAATATAGATATTTTTCAGCATTAAATGTTATTCGGTTTCAATATTAAAAGCATATTTGTGCTTTTAATATCGTTGTATTACAGAAACAGGTTGAGCTTTTTTTTTGGACGGACCTATGCTGAAGGCTCAGATGGCTATGTTCAGCTTTGCAATGAGTATGTATGTGGAAGGCGCACGAATAGAAGGTTCGACGCCTAGCCGACTAACGACTCCGGCGACCGTTGCGGAGTCGTTAGGGTCGGAACTAGGGAGTCGACTAGACCTGAGTCGATCGCGATTGATCAAATCACTGTGATTCGATCGCGTAGCATTTATGAATGATCGAGTCACGACCCACGAAAAGATTCGATCACCGAGATCGACTGGGTCACGGTAACTCGGTCCTGAGTCACGATCATTTATATACCTGTGTATTGAAAACAAATTGTTACAATTCATTTTCGTTTTTATCTTCGTAAATGTTTACTTACCACATTATGAAAAGTTAATAGTGGTAATTAATAGCAAATCAATCATTAAATGCGCAAAAGACCAATCGTGATGGATTTATATCCATTTACGAAAGCCTTTGAGCGATACAAAAAAACAATAACAATTCAGTGAGTTTTTCGCAGAATTCAACTATGTATGACAGACGCGTATTTTATTTCATTTACAAAATTTACGTCTAGCAATGAACACTATGAGATATAAAATGTGTGTTAAAAGTTATTTATTTATATATAACATAATCATGTAATAATCGTATCTAAAATATTGAGTACCAAATTTTCTCGTAGCCCGACCAAACGAGCGTGACCCAAAACGTACAATAGCCACCCGATCAGAGTCAGATCAGAGATCAGAGAGAGTTGACCACCCAACTCGCTACCTCAATCAATCGATCATTTGATCGAATCATTGTGATCGAATCACCAAGCGAATGGGTCGCGATCGACCCGGGTCGCAACAAATGATCGATCGACACAGGCCTAGAGTCGACGCAACTTGAGTGCACCGTCCAGTACCAATTAGCGAGTGGTTGAACTCAAATGATAATCGGTAATCCTATTTAATATTAGTTTCGATTTTGATAAATTACTAAGTTTTTGTACAAATATTCCACATGCTACGGTCCAAACATACCTCCCTAGCTTCTTCAACATTGATTAATACTTCCATGCAAGACTACTCTCTCTTATTGTACACTATTATTAATACTATCTAAATGTATTGCACATTATTATTCATAATATCTAAATATTTATCAGTATTTAATAATAGTAGCTGTTGTACAATTTTGTAGCTGCTTTAGACATTAAATCCGTCTTTGTTTAAAGGACATTGTTCCGGCTCCATACATGTTCTGCCTAAGAACCGTTCGAATCGAAAGTGACTTACCATATAAACTCTTAAAATTATATGGAATCCTATGAAATAAGTTTTCATGAACGGACACTTCAGGAAAGTAAAATAATTACGAAAAAAGTTAATATTTTGAGGTTATAAATAAAAAATAACCAACCTTGCGTGAAATATCAGAGTAGTAATATCAAAGTAATATTAACAATACTATGCACAGCTATATATGTTCTCTTCTAGAACTAGGAAAGGACTACTCTACTAGATACTAGGAAAAGAGATAGTACCTAGTCAAGTTTAAGATAACTCTTTGACAATTATCATTTTACAAAATCCAGTCCTTTACACACATCCGAGTCTACCAAGTACCTACGCAATGTAATCGGAGTCCGTAACGAAGCCAAAGTAGTTAGAATAAAACCATGAAACGCATAGAAAATCACAAAAGAAACAATAGTCGCAAAGCAATCAAAAATTAAATGAAACGGACACAGATAAGGTAGGAAGTACACCAGTGCTGCCAATTACGAAAACTATAATACTTGAATGCCAAGCTAGAAATTCGCGATTTCGCGTAAAAAATATATAATACTAGTTTTTTTTCTAGCTAGCCAATTTAGGTATTTAAATGAATAAAGTGTTATCAACTAATTTTAATAACCGACTTCAAAAAGGAGGAGGTTCTCAATTCGATCCGTATTTACCGAAATCGCGAAAACTTCCGAAACTGGCAGCACTGGCTGACGGAAAACATTTTATACGGCATCAATAATTGTGACCCAACTTTTTATTTAGAATTTATTTATTTGAAGTGTCTTATTGTGTATTGTCTAGTGTGTTTTATTTGAATACTAAGATATGTTTCAAATAATATAAAAATAAATGAAAATTATAGTATAACTAGCGACCCGCCCCGGCTTCGCACGGGTGCAGTGAAAAAATGGTTATGGTGGGTTATCCCTAAGAGATAGACATATACCATCGCGGACTTTTTTGTGGATTTTTGTAAGTTGTACAATACTGTAGTACATTATTTTGGTCTATCTCGTAGGGTTCAGCCAGCGTTTGCAATATAAGCGCAAAAAAACGTGCTTATTTACGACATCACATTAGAAACCTTTAAATTTATCAGTGTTTCTCTACTATATTATGCATTTATTATACATACAAACCTTCCTTAAAAATCACTCTATCTATTAAAAAAAACCGCGTCAAAATCCGTTGCGTAGTTTTAAAGATCTAAGCATACATACGGACATACAGCGAAAGCGACTTTGTTTTATACTATGTATTGATTTATATTCACATCGGTTCTTAGGCCAAAATTGAACAATGTCCTTTAAAATAAAGTCGCTTACGTTCGCTTGCATTTAAAGCACTCAATAGATTTTATTGCAGTTATCAGCCACAGATAAAGTGATTGAAGAGGAACTGTTTTATATATAATGTATGTATATTATAGAAGAGAAGGCATATTGTCCCCGTACCAAACCGGACTGGATCGATAGTTTATAAATAAAATAAGCCGCAGTGACCGACAAAGCTCGAACGCTACGAAAATTAAGTGACATTGTCACATTGCTCGCACGGTTTTTCGACGGGCGTTTAGGCTGAAAGATCCTCGAAAAGTACATGATTTATATAAAATTTATTAGCCAGAATACGTACATATGCAGCTCATTAGAAACATTTCTCTATTCCTCTAATTTTAATACATTACATTTTATATATATCATATAAATAATAATAATTATATACATATTCAAATTAATACACATTCACTAAGATATTCACTAATATTGCCTTATCAACGTTAAATGAATTTAATTTTAAAAAATTGGAGAAGTAATGTTTAGTCGAATATTGCAAAATGTATATGATTAAAAATAATATTTTGTCAAACATCGCATAATATATACGATTAAAGCATATAGCTTTAACATACATACATACACTCACGCCTTTTTCCCACGGGGGTAGGCAGAGATTACGTCCTTCCACTTGCTACGGTCCTTACATATCTCTTTCGCTTCATCTACTTTCATAACATTCCTCATACATGCTCGACGATTGCGGGTACTTCTGACCTGGCTTTAAGTATAGTATATAGCTTAGTATATAGCTTTAAGTCAATACAAATAGAATTTCACTATATAGTATAAAACAAAGTCGCTATCTGCCGTCTGTCTGTCCCTATGTATGCTTAGATCTTTAAAACTATACGCAACGGATATTGATGCAGTTTTTTTTAATAGATAGAGTGATTTTTAAGGAAGCTTTATATGTATAATACATGCATAATATAGTAGACAAACACTGATAAATTTAGAGTTTCTAATGTGATGTCGTAAATAAGCACGTTTTTTTGCGCTTATATTGCAAAAACGCTGGCTGAACCCTACGAGATAGACCAAAATAATGTACTACAGTATTGTCCACCTTAAAAAGTTCAACAAAAAAGTCCGCGATGGTATATGTTTATCTCTTACGGACATAAGCATTTCACCCGTGCGAAGCCGGGGCGGGTCGCTAGTTCTATATAAATAGCATAATTAAAAAACATAGCCGTTGGAATTCCAAGACAAGCATATTTCTTGATAATGCCGCTTGCTATACTGCTGCATTGCTCATACTGACATTTTCTTTGTAGATAAACTTTTTGAAACTTAAATACTGACTAATAACAAATATAATAATTTATTGATAAGAGATATTTTCGAGAAAGTGTATTTTTAAATCTAAATAATGAAATATTCGAGTTATCAAACAACGAACATAGGCTTAAAATGAATGCAAACATAAATTTTAAGCACAAAGAAAAAATGTTAAATTTGGCAAATTTTGTTGCATTGTTGTTTTTGTGTTGGTAGACCAGCTACTTACCTGTCGAATGCCTACATCCAACAATTTACAAAATTTTATAAACATTTATAATATTTTTTTTACTTCATAGGTACTTTTATAAATAATTTTATGTCTATACTAGAACATAGTATTTTTTTTAATGCTTGGCCTGTCAGATGACTTCCTCGCGCCTGATGTTAAGCGGTGAAAGAGGCCCAAATGAGATGACAGATAGGATAGTGACTTTACTCCAGTCTCCTACCTGCCCTATCCCTGCCAAACCAAAAGATGCCTTTTCACGCCTCTTTTGAAGGAACCTATGTTATAGGATGAAGGAAACACATACGCATGCAGAGAATTCCAAGTGCGAGAAGTATGGCAAAAGAAGAAATCTTGGAATTTCTTAGTGCGGTATGGAATGTGGGATATAGTGTACGGATGGCTTCGAAGACCCTTACATGTGTTTCTATAAAAGAAAGGAGAGGGAGGGATAAGGCTAAAAAGTTCTTCAGAGCATTCCCCATGAAACATCCGATAGAAGGCGCTAAGAGAGGCGATATCATAGATAGATAGATAGATAAACTGTTTATTTACATATCTTCATCACACACAGACATAGTTACACGGACAAACTTAAATTAGACTAAGCTAAAACTTAACAATAACTAAATAAATGCAAACTATAAACTAAGTTGTGTGTACTGCAGAAGTGTAAATAGGTCGTAGCTCAGTGACTGGGATTGCCCACATACGGATGTGAGCAAAGCACTGGTATTCTGCTACAACCTGAGGGTTTCATGCGCACAAAATTAAAGAATGTAAAAAGAAAATACATGAATTTATATAAGGATGTATATATTATATAAGTGTGTGGATATAAATATACTAACATAAATAAACAATTAACATTGTCATAGTACATAAGTAAATAAGATTAAAAGAAAAAGTAATAAAAATATATAATGTTGTTTGGAATGATTTGGTGATTATAACTATATATTTAATTCATTTAATCTTCTCGCCTCTTATGTTCAAATGGCAAAATCCGTCACCAAGTATCTCCTATCACGACGAAGTTGTAGAGGCTCGAGGGTGTTGGTTGCCTCTACATCGCCGAATATGCGGATAGCGCGCCGTTGCAATCTGTCCAGAGCTTCAAGATATTGAGCGGAGCCGTCCTATAGGTGCGAGCAATATTCCACGCAGGACCTGACCTGAGTTTGAGTATGATGTAAGTGAATAGGTACCATCAGGTTGTCGTAGACCCCTAGGAGTTGATATAGACCGCTTTGGGAATTACTGGTTTAGGCGAAAGTAGTGTTAGTGCGTAATATTGTCTTAAGTGAGATTTCCGGATTTCTTCTACACGACTCATTTGCCGTTTTCTTAATGTATCTCTGGATTTAAAATATATTATATCTCAAAATCAAAATCAAAATAATATTTATTCAACATAGACCTTTATAGGCACTTATTGACGTCAACAAACAAAACAAAAAAAAAGCTAAATAATAAAAAAAAAAAAACAAAAACCTTGCCGTACGTACGAATAAGGAAAAAAAAAAAAGAAAAAATATATTGACTCGACACCTGTTCGGAAATTGGGAGGCCTTCTCGAGAAGAACAGGCAAGAAACTCTGAAGGTCTATTTTTTATCTCTCTTTTCAATGTTAATAATTATAATAATATAATATAAAAATACAATATAGTATAAAATACAATCATACCTAATACGATTACAGTCGTATGTATGTTTACATACACATATAAAACAATACAATATTATAAATAATGTTGTTACCAAACATGGCTCTATGAATAGTGTCCCTATTCCCAAATACTGTGATCATTTAGATAGATTATATACATATTGAAAAGCCGGCTTTATACGTTATCAGAAAAACTGTTTTTGCCATCGAAGATTTGACGTTGTTTTATTATTACATCCCCAGCGATCAGGGCTCGAGTGTTCGCCATTCTGGCGAAAAATCGTCGGCACGAAGTTCGGATCACTTAAAATGTTCGAGTACCCTCCATCTCGCGAGCGCTCGAATTTCGTCTAGGACGTTTTTCGCATTTTCACAACAATGAGAGGTTCGGGGGTGACGCGGGGCGGGAGAATAAAATTATGTGCGTATTCTAACATGATTTGTCAGTGTATTCTACTATTGTGCTTCGAGTTCGGCTGTGGGTTCTGCTGTCGTCCCGACTAAGTGATGTCGAGATGTGACAACGGATTCTCGCATACTTTTAATGAAATGTCGAAGAAATAGAGTACTAGCGATCCGCCCCGGCTTCGCACGGGTGCAAAGCTTATATAAATATACCTACTATAAAATGGACAATACTGTAGTACATTATTTTGGTCTATCTCGTAGGGTTCAGCCAGCGTTTTTGTAATATAAGCGTAAAAAAACGTTGTTTTTAATTAAAGTTACGACATCACATTAGAAACCTATAAATTTATGAGTGTTTCTCTACAATATTATGCATGTGTTATACATATAAACCTTCCTTAAGGATCACTCTATCTATTAAAATTATTTTATACTATGTAGTGATTTACTTTTGTAGAATGATGACTTTGATGTGTCAACCATTGGACACAATATGGTTTGCCGTAGATAATATCAAATCAAATCATTTATATGCACAAATGTAGGTTCAATAAATATCAGAAATTACAATAATGAACAGGCCACATCTGCCATTACTGGCTTGCAAAAGTTACACAAAATAATTTACAATAATTAAAAAACAATGTCAAGTAAAAAAAATTCTAAATATCAGTCTAAATAATTATCAAAATAATAATATGTCAATTATAAGAATGTGCATACATATTTACGTACTTAAGGTAAAAGAATTGTTAATTGTTAAATAATTAAAACCACCAAAATAAAATTATGTCAATTACAATAAGATGCATATACAACAATAGTTAATGTTTTTTTTTTTTACCTTTATGGGCTTACTCTTGGGTCTCAGGCTAGCCCGAGGGCATAGACGAGGCCTACGATGGAGCGAGCTTGCCCAGATAATGCCTGTGCACTCGTTTCTTAAATAGTTCCGGGTTGTATGAGCTCAGAAATACAAACGCCGCCGGCAGGGAATTCCACTCTTTTGCGGTGCGCATAATAAAGGATTTAGAGAAGCGCTGCGTACGGATATGTGGAATATCCACCAAGTAAGGGTGGTATCCTGCCGTACGTCTGGATGTCCGATGGTAAAAGGGAGATGGGGGAATGAGCTCATGCAGCTCATGAGCACACTCACCGAAGTGCAATTTGTAGAATACCGTCAGACTGGCAACCTTCCGCCGATGAGCTAGGGGTTGTAGTTGAGCTACCAGCCTCTTGTCGCCAATTAACCTTTGGGCTCTACGCTCCACCGAATCTAATGCGGTGAGTTGGTGTGTGTACATAGTGTTAATGTCTGGTACATAGGGTTAATAGATGTAAACTAAATTTAAGATATATCGATAAAGCCAGGGATTAATTTTTTTATACCACGACGGTGGCAAACAAGGCTACGGCTCGCCTAATGGTTACCGTAGCATATGGTCATTTGCAACACCAGAGGTATCTATAAAAACCTATTTAATCCCCTTTTGAAGAAGCTCATATTGTAGCCCTACGAGAAAACCTCGGAGCTTTCCGCAATCGAAGTGTACGCGGGAGGAACCATTTAGGTTCCAGTCTGTGAGCATGAACTTCCTGTCGATGGCAAGCGTTGTGATGACAGAAAGTGACGGCGTCATATCAAACAATTCCTCGGAACATAACCCATTATATAGGCGGTAGAACACACATAAGAAGGCAATGTCTCTCCTAAGTCTTAGAGGCTCGATACTACTTGCGAGTATTTAGCGTAGCGACAATTCTTTTAGTACGAGTATTAAGAACAACAGCATCAAACTAAATGTGTTAAATTTCTATAAGGGGTCATCCATAAATAACCTCACATGAATTTCGTGATTTTTTGCCCCTCCGCCCGTCCTTGTCACAGCTAGTCACATTTGTGAGACACCCCCCCTAGTGTGACGTCACAAATTTTGAAATTATAGAAATTATTGAATGATAAAAGCGGTTTCGAAATCAGTTTTATTTTCATTTTAATAAAATTAACATCAAATCAATTAACAAAACAAAAAACGATTACTTATATTAAATAAGTATATGGTCATTTCATGATTTTCTTATTACATTTTTCAAAATCACCTACTATAATCAATTATAAAAATAGTACGTTTCGGGAGTACCTCTATTAATAGATAGAAGAAGACACTATTCATTTATTTATTTAAAAGAGTATACAGACTTTACAATAAAAGTTAATATTTACAGCACTTTTCATACTAATAGTAATAATTTAAAGTTTGCGTTTTAACAGTTAGCTTATAATAGATTTTGAAATGTGACGTCACGAAATTTAAGATCCCTCCCACCCTCTTGTCACACAATGTCACACTTCGTCAACCCCCTCCCTCCCCCTAACCGTGTGACGTAATTTATGGATGGCCCCTAACCGGTTTTCAAGTTATGGATTGAAAAAAATATAGAGTTTTACGACCTGAATCCTTGTCGGATAAGTTGCATATAATAATAGAGCTATTTACCGGTTTCAACAACCATGACTAAAGTACAAGTAGAACAAGTACAAGTAGAGTCACCGGGACTTGAACCTGAGACCTCAGAGATGGCGACATCTTGAAACCGGTGTACTAACCTCTCGACTGCAGAGGTCGTCGATATAGAGTCTTTATCGATTGCTTTTAAAGTCTCCAACTTTGCCAACAAAGTAATGTCATTAAATCAATTTAAAATAATTCTTATATAGCACTCTTCTGAAGGTATAGGCTGTATATTCTTTACAATAGTAGCTGTTAACGAGTATTATTTCCTAAGACAAATAGTGCAACTTTTGCAAAGGAACTCATTAAGATAGCGTTTTAATCTTTTTTAATATTTCAAATACAATAACAATAAATTATTGCTATCGAAATACAGTTCAAATGCAGTAAGCTTTAAAGTCCACTTCGATTTGCAAATTCACACTTAGTTTGTTCTGTTAACCCTCAACTGCGCGTGCGGGTCGAAATGACCCGTGAGCAGCGGATTAGGTAATAGGGTGGCCAGGCTGCGGTCTCCGGTCAACACGTCCCATTACTCTCTTCCGGTTGGTTGTTTTGGGAATCCGTCACTGATTCCGGAGAAATCGAATGGACTTTACAAATGATGTGGTGTAGTTGGGGTCTGTCAATAGTTAGGTTTACGATGTCAGAAGCAACAAATAAATTCAACTATTTGGAGGTATAAAACGTTATGTTATATGACTTTAGCGGGCCAGTATATTTATGAAAATTTGATTTTTGTGTAATAAAAATTGTAACACATTTCATACTTATAAAAAATAAAAATAAAGTTGCCGTTCCAATGTACAGGCTACAAAAAACCAGAGGTTCGTTTGTGGGCAAATGTATAAATTTTTATAACAAGACTAGCTTTCTGACCGCGGCTTCGCCTGCGTGGATTTCGGGATTGGGTCTATAGAGGGTTAAGGGTCATAGCTTTTGCTCACGGCTACATATCCGCGGAGGTCTGTTTATGGCGCGAAGATTTTGTCGGGCTTCCCGTGGGGCTATCCGTTTTTCCGAGATAAAAAATACCGCAAAACCTTGCTCAAGAATCACTCTATCTATTGATGAAAACCGCTTGAAAATCTGTACAGTAGTTTTTGAGCGAAGCCTTTATTGCGCATCCCGTGGGATCTGTCGATTTTCCGGGATAAAAAGTTGCCTATGTTACTCGGGGATAATGTAGCTTTCCAAAGGTGAAAGAATTTTTGAAATCGGTCCAGTAGTTTCGGAGCCTATTCATTACAAACAAACAAACAAACAAATTTTTCCTCTTTATAATATTAGTATAGATTCCACATAGTGTAGCTGAATTGCCTTTTCATAAGTTCAAGGTACATGTTAAAAAGACGCTAATGAGAAAGGGCTGTTACAAAGTCAATGATTATTTAAATGATGCCAATGCTTGGTGTTGATTTGAAGATATACTACAGATACATTCTAAAGTGTAAATATTTATTTTCCCATACAAATTGCAAACACGTAATGTATTTTGTATGAGAATGACAATTTAATGTAAATGTTGTTATTGCTTTTGATAAAACTGATAAGTTTCTTGCGCCCATTCTTCTTATCAGCTAAAAAATACGTCCTGAATGGGTGGTAGGAAAAAAAAATTTGGACGATTCAAAAGAGCTTTCTATAAAGTCATATTTGAATAAAGTTATCTTATCTTATCTTACGAGCGGGGCTGCTCCCATCGGGAGCTTGCGCACTTCGACCCTTGTTGGGTCTTTTGTGCTACCCCATGTGTCGGTTGTGGTGTGCTATCTAGCTTGCGTGGCCCTCGTCACTAGTCCAATCTATCGAACCCATGAGTCTGACGATGATCCTAGGCGATATGGTCCTATAGTCTTCCGGTCTTGGGTAACCAATTCCCGTTAGCCTTAGTCTCCTGCAGGCCAGAGCATCGCAATGACACAATATGTGCTCCATGCTCTCCTCTTCAACCTTGCAGGCCCTGCACATTTTGGTCCTAGCGTGACCCATCTTAATGTAACATGACCCTTGTACCCCAGTGGCCCGTTAAGGCACCTAGTGCCAGGCGAGTTTGAGGTCTGCTTGAGCTCAGTGCGAACTTAAGCCAGCTGTCCATGCCCATGAACAGTTTTGAATGTTTTATTCCTTTATGACTGGCCCATTCTTTCTGGTGCTTTTCTTGTGTGTGGGCTCTCAGGCATGAGCCCACTATTTTGGGCGTGACTCCAACAAACGGTTCTGGTCCCACGGTCTGGTTGAATAAAGTTAATTTTGATTTGATTTGATATCGTCTGTATGACCGGGGAGCTATAAGCAATAATAAAATTACAATCATAAGTAATATACTACGTCGAAATTAGATATACTAGCTGGTGCCTACGACTTCGTCTGCGCTGCGATTAGTATTTCGAGTAGCTTTAACATTCATCATCATATTTAGAACAATTTATCTTAATACATTGTAGCCTATACTATACACATGTTAACGTACAAATGTTTTACACATTTCTTAGCTGTTATAAAAATTAAATTTTTGATTTGATTTGTAATAAAGAAGGAGTAAATTGATTTATTTTATTTGTATTCTCTGTAGAGCTAATTTTACTTTGAATAATTTAAAATACACCTAAAACTTAATGATAATATTATTTTTAAGTATATTTATCGGTTTTCTGTAAGATTTATGTTGTCTTTTCATGAACGGTTACGCCTCCCTTTTACTTTAGAACACCAAAGAATACACAGAACGAACCCGTCAATTAACACGAATGTAAAATATACTAAAAGAACAGAAATCTTTGTCATCCTCTATATTCCCGCGAGAATCAGGGTCTTCCCCTTCTATCTTAGATTTTATCTGCGTTAATCACCGGGGAAGTGTGGTCAAGAGTCTTCTTCTTCTTCTTCCTGCCCTTTTCCCACCTTAAGTAGGGTCGGCACAACATGTTTTCCGCTTCCATTCTCCTCTGTCACTCGTCAGCTCAACATCGACTTCCTTTACTCTCATATCAGAATTCACACATTCAATCCATCGCTTTCTTGGTCTACCTCTCATCCTAGGTCCGTCTATATTCATATCCATCATTCTTCTTGTTATATGGCTTTCATCCCTCCTCATTACATGCCCAAACCATGCTAACCTACTGCTCTTTACCTTCTCAGTCACTGGCGCTACTTTCAAACTTCCTCTTATATACTCATTCTTGATCTTGTCCATTCTTGTGACCCCACACATCCATCGCAACATTCGCATCTCTGAAGCGTGCAGTTTCCTTTCGTCCTTCGCTTTCGTTTCGTCAAGAGTCTATTTATTTTTATTAACATTTTTAAATAAAAAAAAGGATAAACAATTGTTTACTTACAATTACCAACTGCTAACAGATTTCAATCTCTATCAGTAATTTCATCACTCTAATGAGCATTAAACTGTGTTCAATCAAAACACGTTGAAACTCCAAACGACCTTAGGTGCACGTTATAGAGTTAATTTTGATGTAAACAGCCGTCTCGCGTTTCCAGTCTCGTTCCAGATTGGTTCGTATTTACATATTTATGTGTTCCTTGAATTTCTTCCGCGGTACTCTTGTAAATTGCTCGTTATGGAGCGCTGCGTATAAACGACTCGCTAGAAACGCCATCCGAAAATATTATGGACGGTCTTTACAACCATGTTGTTATTATCACATGAATATCATTACAACTTAGCGCGAAACAGCTTAGTGAAACTCTGCTCGAAAAATTTGGCGTTTCAATTTTTACATTTTTCTATCCCAAGAAGATGATTGTGGATACAATCGATTAGCCGAAGGAAATATCAGAACGCTTCTTTGAATATCAATGTTTATAACAACAATAATAGCAATATTATAAATACGAAAGATTAAGATTAGTAGAGATCGGATAATCGGATGCATATTTACCTAAAGTTAGTTCAAGACAAAGTATGGAAACGAAATCCATAGGTCGCTGGTTCAGATCCGGCTCGAAGGACCAATGTTTGGGGGTTGATGTCAATTAAATCTAAATGTCAACTTAAACTAATGTCAAATGTCAATGAGTGCCAAAAAGAATAAATTAAAATGCAAGGCGAGAGTTGTTGTCACGATTTCTAATTGAACACTAAATAAAAACTATGTACAATTTAACCATTACGGCAACAGGTCGCATTGCACTGCTATTTGTAGGTCGCGATCAAAGTGCAGAATTGACGCGCCTAATTGACAAAAATATAAAATCTTATAATTGCAATTTGCACTGTACTTTGTACACGGCTTTTTATTGTTTTGTTAAATAAAAATCCCGGGATTGCGGAATTGGATAGCCGGTTGTTTATTTATTTACCTTATTTCGCTAGTAGTCTGTACTTGCTCACAACTGCCGTCTCACTCACACTCATTAAATCGGAAGTTAACTCAGAGTGAGATACTAGACCATACTTACGCCCGGGCACCATTTCTGTTTTTTTATTCAATTATTTAATTGATTATGGTTTTAGTCAAACTAGCTCACTACTTTCGCATAACACTCTTTGTCATCTCTTGAACTTACTCGTCTTTTGAAAATAAATACCACGTGCTAATTTAGTAATTTTCAAACAATATCACTACGTTAAATTTGCAGTCCCGTGTTTTCCCGGGATTTTTATTTAACAAAATGTATTTTAAAAAGCCGCTTCCATAATTTGTGAGCCAAAAATTAACTTTAGGTAAATATGCATCCGATTACCCGATCTCTAATTATAAGTAAGGAAATTTGTTACTCTTTGATTTAAAAAGTACTAAAGTAATTTCATTAAAATCCATTCAGTAGTTTTTACGTGAATAAGTACCAAACATCCACGAATATTTACAAACTTTTGCGTTTTTAATATTGGTAGGGGATGTGTGTATCTAAAATATGATAAATAAGTCGGAAAAAATCTACCATCTGTGCAGACGAAGTCGCGGCCACCAGCTAGTAAAGTTATATATCCAAGTAAAGAAACAGGTATTTGAAACTGCGATTGGGTATGGAGATTTTTCGGAATTAGCTTTTCGGTACTAATATTATCCGTAATTATTTAATTAACCGAACTTATTGTTAGTTCAAAAATGTATTCATTTACACAAAATAATAAGGCAATAACACTTACACAAATAGTACTTGAAAGCACTATTACTCTAAATAGTAGCGATGTGCCGAGTACGGTTTGACTCGATTCCTGCTTTGGACTCGCCTACTCGAATACCAATTTATTGTGAATCGAGTACGCCGTACTCGATTCCGGTACTCGAGTCAGGAAGAATCGGTTCGTACTCGCTAACTTGATTCTATTTATACTAGTCCTACTGACTCGAGTCTAGTACTTGAGTTTCGTTAACTCGCTTGTACTGCGAGTACTTCTTTTTTTTTTTTTTTTTTCCCTGAGGAAAATGCATAAAATTGCATACCCCGGCTGTGGCGAGCCGGCGGTTATGTGGGGCTCTCCTCCCCAGAAGGGGGAGGCCTACCCACTAAAAACCTCAGGGATGGCCTTCCTCAGGCATGTAGGGAGCCCCCGGGAACATCAAGCAACTTCCAGGAACCCCCAGCCTCCGCTCCCCTGCCTAGAGGGGAGCCCTTCTCGGGGGAGGCTACACTACCTCCCCCGATCTCCTCCACGGACGACGCCCCCCGGCCACGGAAGGGGCGTGGTCCATCCCGGGTCGCCGAAGCAGTCGCGATATCCTCGCGCCCGCCGGCGACCCGCGGCGGCGCCGCAGTTGTGCTACCGAGCCCGGCGCCGCCTTCTTCGAGCGGGATCGGCCATCTCCCGACCCCGCTCGGCGGCCTCCTTCTGGAGCATCACTGCTTCACAGAAGGAGGCCACAGCCCTCCAACCTCCCTCATTGCCTTTACCTCCAGCATTGCCGCAATCAATGCCGGCGGAGACAGATCTCGCCCGATCTCTGCGACCAAGACTCGGCGCTCGGAGGCCCACGCGGGGCACTCCGCCAGCGTGTGCTGGGCCGAGTCGAGGTCGGATGCACAGTGGTGGCAATGTGTCGATCCCTCCCGTCCTATTCGACACAGATACTCACCGAAGCAGCCGTGCCCGGTGAGTATCTGAGTCAATCGGTAGGTGACCTCGTCCTTCCCGTGGAGCCAAGCTTCGAAGCTCGGGAGTACGGCACCGACGGCCCGCTGGCGCGCGCAGATCCGTAATTCAAGCTGCGCACGCCAGGCCGCCACAATCCGTCGGTGCCACTCCCGCTTAGGCACTTCGTGCGCGGGTTCCAGGGCGCTCCCCCCATCGCTCCCCTGGTCGACACGCCGCGACGCATACGTCGCCGCGTACATGTCGGCCAGGATGTCGAATGGGGGGGAGCGTCCCAGAACCGTCGCCGCCTCGTACGTACTGCGAGTACCTAGGAGGTATCTAGGAGTAAATCCTATGATTTATTTATTTATTCTATGTTTATTATCTTTTAATAAACGTAACAGTATTATTATTTATGTGTCATTGTGCCTAACCTAACCTACACGCTGTTTGAAGCTAACTCCTTTCTATTTTTCCTATTTAATCTAAAATCGGACTCTAGTCCTGGACTGGACTAGAATTTCCAGACTCGAATTTCTAGACTCGAGTCTAGGATTCGGACTCGAGTCGTGGAATATTCGATTACCAAAAACAAAATTCGAGTACTGGGCTCGAATCAGGGAATCGAGTCCTGATTCGAATACCGTATAAACTGACTCGAATCGACTCGATCCACCAAAATGGCGACTCGGCACATCACTACTAAATAGATTGACTCCAACTTCTACTGACTACATTTATAATTTAGTCATTAATTTTGTCTGTGCGAGTGATCTATACTATTCGTTTACGTAGCACTTTATGATAAAATCTATTTGATGAAAGATGTAGGAATAACTACATTAAACTAACTAATAAAGCGATTTGAAGGCAAGAAAATTGGTTTTCTAATTGGTCGAAAAGCTATCGAAAATAACGTGCAAAATCATTAGGTGAGAAATTGGCGTTACTTTGAAGGTTTGTTTTATCAATTCAAATAAACAAAATGTCTGGACCTATGTAATCAAAAGTCGCAAGATATAGTTAAAAAATTAAGTAACATAAAATATTAGATTTACGAAAGAAATGAACTGATATTTCGTAATTAAAATTTTTATATTGGAGAGATGATATTTGTCTTCCTTTACTAATGCTGTAGATAAAATCAAACATTATGCTTCTGCGGAAGCAATTGAGCAATTTGTGTTATTGAGTCCTATTTGTATAACAGGATTCAAAGAGTTATCATTGACGGAAATCAGTCTGTTGGGGCACTCATAATAAAGGGTGTGTCTCAGGGATCGATATTGGGACCATTTTTTTTCTTAATTTATATTAAAGATCTTCCACACTTTACAAATAGTTTGTGTGATTTGTGAATGCAGATTCTGATGTTGTAAATAGTACACTGTGTAAATTATTAAATAAGTTATTTCTTAACTCTAATAAAACCAAAAGTGTAAAATTTATTTTTGCCCAATCTAAGAAAAGAATCTAAATCTAAGAAAAAGATGGGAATATATCTCACGGAGATCAGTTTTAGTCAGAAATAAACATTAGGCAAATATTATTGAATATATTATTAAAAACGAAAGTACAAACTTTTCACCATTTTCTAGTCTCAGATTGCGGTAACACCACAAAGACATAATTTTGCACGTTCATTGCAAAACATATCTGCCGCTTATCGCATTTCCTCGTTTTGAGAAAGCCTCCCTTAAGTGCCTCAGCTAATACTGGAATTATTGTCGACAAATAGAGTGACTTGATGTTACATAGTTTTTTAGAGGGTAAGACTAAATTAGCTTCGGAGAAGCTTGAGAAGGCCATAGGGAATACTGTTTTTTTCTTGTTTGCGTAAAGACTCCCCAATAGCAACTACTCCATCTGGACTGCATTCAACGGAGATCAACTCGAAACGTTGACTACCTGGATATTTCAAGTTGATTGGACTTTGGCGTTACGTGGAGATATTGTTTCATTCGAGGAGTTGTTCGGATTGATCCCTGTCGTCAGTTCCACGCGACAATACATTCACCCTCAACGGCTGGCAGTTCACAACATTGTATTTGATCATAAAATTTTTGCCTCATACTAGCAAACTGTAGAATGAAATGTCGCCTGCGATATTTTCGATATCCAAACCTTAAGAAAGAGTGAATTTTCATTTAAAATACTGGCAATACACTTGTAACTCCTATGATATTCGAAGTGCTCATAGTGGTAATTGCTTACCATCAGATGATCCGTGTACTTGTTTGCTCCTCTATAAAAATTTTAATCAGATAATAATACTAAAGCATGAACTCTCTTATACTTTAATAACAAATTATATTTATGACATTTTACATGGATTTATTTATTTGAATTTCGATCAAATATTATAATTGCCTGTTGGGGAAAAATGGTATATATGTATAAACAACGCGCTGGGCCCTGTTATGTTCCCTCATGACAACGCCGGCGCCACTTGGGCTTCCCGCGCCTCTTCTAGCGCTTATAGGTCCCCTTTATGGGCCTGCGCTGCATCGTCCCTCTCCTGAGGGGTGGTCGCCCTCACGATTTGCCTATATGGTTATTAGAACCTAGGCCAGGCTGAGTTTAGTCGGTAGGTCACGTGGCTGGACCGTTCCGGTCGCGTGGAGTCCGACATAACCTCCGTGACATTTGCCGTTGCAGGGGTATCCTGGGTACGTTTCGTGCTCCTTGTGAGCTGTTATCGTTGTTTGTTAAATGTCCAATCAAATTGTTAGCGCGTTTTCACTACGCCATCGGAGAACCCTTTTTTTTTTAGGGGGGAAAATGCTCCTTATGCAGCTTGTCACCGCGCTGGCTAGGCGCGGCCGTGTGTGGGGCTCTCCGGCAGAGTGCCGGCCTACCCACTAAAGACCCCCCAGGTTCTCTGGGCCCATGCAGGGCACATGGCGGGGTGCGCTTTCGCGATTCGACCGCCATGTGTCCCGGGGCCGGCTCAACCAGATTGGTCAAGCCACCGTCAAAACGCCATCGGAGAACCCTAGGTCAACCCTTAGTTCTCAGGCTCAGTTTAGGTACACTCACATTAAATAGGAATAAAAATGTAAAGGCACGGATCGCGTATAGCTCGCTCTGTTATTGTCGCGTCAGTCCAGCTACCACGTTGCCAGTCCAGCCACCATACACTACGAATATCCACTAGGGAGCGCGTGCAAGCAACAAGTGCGAAACAGGTTTTTGGCGTAAACATTGCCCATTGTCAACACAGCATCAACATCAACTTTGAACTTCTTCAAATAAAAAATCGGCCGTTTCCAGCAACTTCTAAGTGTATGTTCAGTAATTTGTTTCTGAAAGCCGCCTCTAATGACTCTTTAAATACTGGAACTTTCATTCAATTCTCTCTCACGTTTATTTTAAGCAATTAGTTTTTATTTTGTTCGCTTAACATAATGCCCCAGTTATTTATTTAATTAATACACAAAAATTGTTCATTGTAGTAAACGATTTTTTATTTGGATTAGATATTCGTGCTCAGTTTTGGCCGCTAACATTGGTACCATTACTGCCAATGGTATCATCATAATTCCAGTATCAGCTCCAACACCTGGCATTTCTATTCATGAACTACCACACTATTTCATTTTACTATTACCTACCTTTCAACGCATAAGCAACAATTTTTGTGTTGCTATTTCAATAATTTTTCAATTAACTTCGTAATATTGATACCATAATTTATTTAATTGAAACAATTCAGATTAACGTTTCCGGCGTAATTTTTGTCTATATTTGAAGGAGTTATAGCGTGTAATCTAGAAAGCAATATAAATTTCTTTCAGGTTCTGGGAGTAAATTAGCACCAAGAATGCGCTTTATCGTCAGTCTTAGTTCTCTTCGCGATAGTTGTATACTCTACGTTTCAGGTGTGGCAAAACTAATAACTGAGCAAGATCTTGAAGAAAATTGGCCCGAGATATTTCAAGTACATTATCATATTTGTTGTATAAAACATATGTATTAACGCCACTCACATCAAATAGTCTGGAAAAACTTTTTCATAACGTTTCATAACACTCGACGTGAGAGCGAACTCGCCTGACCAATTGGAATCACGAATCCAGAAGCTAGCGTGAGGCGCGGGGATAAATTACTTAAATTGACGAAATACGGTTCAAATTTGTATAAGCACCATCTGTGAGACACCCAAGTCACTTAAAGGTTATTCTATGATTTATCTATGCCCGTTTCTTACCGTGGGTGTCATACTTTTCAGCTCCGTTTGGTGGATGATAAGTCTCCAGGGCTCGCTTGGCTAGCTATCATCAGCTTACTTTTAGCTGTAATTATATAGTTAGTAACTATACTGTTTGTAGTAGTTACTATTTTGACGACCTCGGTAGTTCGTAGTTAAGTGATTAGTACACCGGTTTCGAAGTGTCCCGGTGGGGGCAGATCTTTGGGTGATGATTGCGAGCATTTGTACCTTAGTTGTGTGATGAATGCGAACATTTGTACCTTAGTCATGGTTGTTAATATATATTTCTATCAAATATAATTTTTATATGTATATATATCTATCCGTTACCCTAAATCCCACAACACAAGCCTTCAGAGTTTACTTTGTGCTAGGCTAATTGGTGTAAGTGTTAGAAGTATTTATTATTTATTTATTAGTAACAAACTGGTCCAGAGTAAAGTCAAGAAAAAAAGTATTTAGGCCATGATGGCCATAAAAGACAAGGATGCATTATCCTTTTTATTTTCTCTTAAACAAATCTATTTTTCCAACCTCTCTCAAACCAAACCAGAAAGAAAAATGACGTCTGACATTTCATTGACAGAACCACAAACGTCAAAATCAAGACACGTTCCGAAATGAGCAAATAACCATTTGTGTCCGAATTAAGATTTGTAGGATCAGAAAAATCTGCCACGTTACAATAGTTAAAAGCGCGTGGACTGTAAGTCCTCGAGTTGAACCCTATAATGCCTAGTCATGCCAGTATATTATAATAATATTCACATGTTATTAAATGAAACTGCAGTGCCACAGCTGATGTACAATTGAACTGGAATTGCATCTCGAACAATCGTCCTACAAAAGGTCTCGAACAAAGGTCCTAAAGGTTTCGAACAAAGGAACTAGCGTCCGACCTAAATAGTGCCAATTAACAATAGCCGGCACCCAGCGTAGACCTCTTAGCTCTCCTCATGGCATTATACGCCATATTATCTGATCCTAATCATTGTATATATACATAGTTTGGGTCATCCGTTATAGAATTTATGAATTAAATAGCGAGCTTAACTTCTGCGCTAAAACTTTCCGGAATGGGTAACTTACATAAGCGGTATTTAAAAAGTTATATTTGAAAATGAAATTCTCGAGCAGTTGAATACAATTTGCTTATTTGCTTCATTTGAATGTCAATTGATTTCACATTATAGTGTCATGCTAAAAATTGTTGTGGTTACATTATAACGGGTTTAACTCCGAAAATTTTCGTTGCATGAATTTTTATATTTTTTTTGTAACTTAATAGACCAGCAAAATCTTGATTCTTTATGGATCCCACACAATTTGATTGATGCTCAAAAAATCACATAACTTGGCGCCATACAACGAAATGGCTTCGAATTCAGTATGGAATATAAGCAGCAGATGGATCTTTCACTTTTAGCACGAAGGTGTTTTAAAAGTTTCAGAATCGGCTCAATGATATGAAAAAGTGTATCGAAGCAAAGGGTGAAAAGTGATTCCGGAACTTTTTGGTGTGCCCTTATAAACAAAAATAATTCACTTAGATTAAACTACTTATTATATGTAGCTTCTTCAAGTCCTTATCTTCGTACATCTTCAAACACACACTTTTAACATAATCCAACCAATTAAAACCCAACACAAAGTACACAACGATTACGTCACCGGTCCAGCGATACTGACATTAACATTATCTGTGGCAATACAGGCCGCAGCAACCCTTCAGACGCTGGCGTTTCAATTGTTAATTCGGTGTCAGAGGCCCATTGATAAATGGGGTCTGTCAGACCTCCCGGCGCCGTAAAGGGTTACAGCGGTCTGCCATTAATGCTTGTCTTAGCCCCGAGTTTTTATCCCTTCCGTCCTAGAGATGAGGGAACCACGATTATTGATAAACAGATTTTGATATCGGTATGGCTATTTTTATATTTCTGTGTAAAGCGTTTTTGTCGAGCTAGAGAAGGTAGTATCTTCAATATAAAGACCACACACAACAATTTGAAATTATATTTTATCGCGTGTAAGATCGATTAAACTCAGAACGATCGACTAAATTCATAAGAATCGACTAAATTCATAAGGATAATCGTTAGATTTGAAGGAAAAGAGGAAATTTGAAGGAAGGAAAATATGAAACAACTGCAAATGATATCTCAGGTCCTCTATAGGCTAGGAAGAACAGTCAAGAAAGTCTGAGGGTCTACTTGTAACTTTCTTTTCAATCATCCCATTATGTTTATTTATTTATAATTTGGCCGAAAATACAAGAATACTACAAACCCTGCAACATTCAACTTATGTACATAATTTGAGTAATATACAGAATTTAAAAAACCAAAAATTACTCAACTATCAACTTAAGCTATACATTTCGAGACTGTGTTAAGGAATATAATACAAGTATAAGAATATAGTATTTAAATTCACAAGCCTACAACGGTGGCCGTTGATGATGATGAGAAGAAGCTTGGTTCTTTCTGTATTGTTAACCTCAAGAAACAAAATACGAAAAATCATGGTATATTTTATTACCAAGTTACAAAGTATTATGTAACTTTCTAATTCAATAGCTTTAGGTTCGCTTTGATCAGCCGTTCAATATAATTTAATAGAAAGTCAAGCAAATGACTTCATCTTATGTGACGGATGAAGGGTGTGAGCAGAAACATATTTCTGATACATCACAAAATCCGAAGAACACAACTTATGTTGATTGACAAAGAGCTCTATTGATGCAAAGGTAATTTAACTCGGTGTTGCAACCTTATTAATCTGTACCCTAAACAGATCAAAGCAAGGTGTCGGACCCCTCCATGCACAACACTTAATTACAACCGAGGATCGTAATTTATATCTCCAAGTCCGACAACGCTCGAAGCCTACAAATAAATCACGGGAATTCCCTTTGTCTTCGCCAGGACCGTATCGGGGCAGACGGGCGGGTGACAGGGCGGAATTTGTTTACGGGACAAAAGTAAGCATAATTTTATGTTAAGATTTACTGATATTTGGTATCAACTTTCGTAATTGAATGAGTTTTTCTGAGGTCAATATATGCTCGATTCTTACTTTAGATGTCATAGGACAAGATATAATAGGATCGGTAGCAAATTTTCCCATGGGAGCAGAAACTTTTCTATTCTGTTTGGTTGATGATAAGTCTCCAACGCTCACTTGGCTAGCTATCATCAGGTTATTTTTAGCTGTAATTATGCTGGCAGCAAAGTGTAACGAAATCTTCGATTTCATCCATTTCAAGTCAATATCTATTTAACCAACAAATGTAATAGGCTTGTATCGACTATGAACAAATCTGATGCATTAGGTTGCATAACTATTAAGATGATCATTTAATTATGAAAATACAAAGTTTTATAAAATAATAACTTTTGATTATTTATATTTTTATAAAATAAAATTGCACAAAATAAGCCATAGGTCACGTGACAGCAAACACCAATTAAAAAGTGTTACGTCACGCCGTGCGAAACGTCAAAGTCAAAATGTCATTCCCAAGTGTCTTGTGGAAGTGCGAAAATGAATGGGCATCATTCCTTCTCGCGAGTGTCAGCCACTTTTTACGTATCTGCTGATTGTTTGGCACGTATATAAATAATTTTTTTGGTGTTTTTATACTTGTGCTTGTACACTGGGGCACTATGCAGTACTTGCAATACGATGAATCCATTTTTTATTAAAATAACTTCACAATACCGAATATTCCGATACTACAACAGCTGTGTTTTGCACGGCGTGACGTCATTCAAGACGCCATGACAGTCATGAGCGTTTTTGATGGCTAATGTCAAATATTTAATTAAATGCAAAATTGTTCTTATAAATAAGCATTTTTTTTCAAAAATAATAATTATTTTGTATAGAATAGGCATCAAGGTATATTAGTATCTAGCTACTGAAATTTAGGCAACAAGCCTATTACCCCATTAATAAATCCAAACCAAATATCACCCAGAACCTAAGACGCGAAATCAAACTCATTGTTTTCGAAACAAATCACCCGATCGTCGGTAAGTGCTAATTCTTATCGGGTTATTCATCAAGGTCCTTAATTAGAATTGGGGTGAAAGCTTCTATTGTGGCGCAGGCGGGCCCGGAATGGTCAGGATTTATGAGGCAGAGGTGCAAGTTCGAAGGAAGTTTTCTTGCAGGTATTGTGAGGTCACTGATATTACGCGGGCAGAATACGGATAATTTCATAGTAATGGCTTGAATTTTCCTATTTGAACGTCCAACTTCGCTGTGAATTTCATATGATGAATATGGTTTAATATAGACCATGTAACGCTTATTTTTGAAATGAAACTTTTGAGTTTCATCTTGATTGTTAAAAATAATGTTAATTATTCATAAGTGTATATTGAACGTCTACAATATATTATTATCTTATAAATATTACCACTGTGTCTTAAAAAAAGAAAAACTAATGAAATTGTTTAAACAATCTCATGTTACCACAGCTCATTAGGCGAAACATTACTTTCATGGAAGCCGATAACAAAATAATAAAAAATCTACAAATATTAAAAAAGAAAATGAATACGATCATTCAGAAAATATATTAAATGCATTATAAGTTGATTAAACAGATTTTCAATATTATAAGGTACTAGCGGCCCGTCTCGGCTTCGGACGGGTAGACATTACTCTTCGCAGCGTATGCAATGAAAGACATTTTATGGCAATTTTTTTTACACCTTCTGTTGGTTTTAAAATATAATCTAGTACTAAATATAGCCTATGTTACTCAGTGATAATGTAGCTTTCTAATGAAATAGTACATTATGGTACAAGTGTGTAATGTTGGTGATTACCGCTGAGGCGCATTGAGGCCCGAGCCGTCAGGCGAGGGTCTTAAGGAGCCGAGGACGGTAATCATCAATACACACGTGTATCATACAACGTGTTTCAACACACTTCTGAAGAAAATAATACCTAAATAAAAAACCATTTTCTTCATAAATTGTATTTGCAGACATCTTATTTAATAACTAACTAAATAACTTCAAAAGAGAAAACGAGACGAGTTGTGAAAAATGTTTCGTAATGGCGGGAAAAATTAATCAGTTTTCCTATGCGCGCGCATCGGCCATAGACTAATAAATTTCGTAATGGCGGGAAAAATTAATTAGTTTTCCTATGCGCGCGCATCGGCCATAGACTAAAAAATGAGGTTTCTTTTTTTTTTGGGCTTCTCGCGGTTAGCTTTTTAGCGCAAATGTAAGCGTAACTCAACCAATAATATTAAAGAAAAACTATTACTCACTCGTGAATAATAGTAATGAAAAGTCACAGTTTGATTATAGGTGTCATTATGTGCCTAATTGCCATGGGATTAGAGCCACTTTATGAGGAGGTGTGTTGAAAAAAGAATTATTAAAATCGGTCCAGTACTTTTTGAGTTTATTCGTTACATATAAAAATACAAATCTTTCTTCTTTATAATATTAGTGTAGATATAAAGAAGTTTTAGTTTTGCCTTCTCAATAAAAAACTGGATAACTAAACAAGAATATAGTAAAGCATACCGTAAAACAAGGGACTAAATAAAAAAAAATCTGGGTAACAATAGGCTCGCTAGTGGGTACCGCAAGAATCTAAAACATTCGATTCCAAGCCGCACTTTATCCCGATAACTATGAGTCTCGCATGATAGCCGTAGCTAATTCGTAAAGATTTGTAGAAATAGCGTAAAGATTTGTAATGTAAATATTAATTTCAAACAGAACATGTTTAACATTAGCTTTTATTAATATTAGCTAGTCATGTCAACTCCAAACTTAACCACCTCGACGAAACTTGAACTACCATTCATATTGAAACTGCAAACAAAATTTAATTACTCAACTGCCAACAACAAATGCTCAGAGGCAGACCAGGATTTTCGTTTCGGCTAGCTTGAGCACAGTTTCTTCATTTCTCTCTCTCATCAGAGTATCAAGAAGTCCAGAGATCGAAATCTTATATTGTATTTTTCATTTCTCATACATCGCGAGCAACCTGCATAAACTTGCGAAGAAATGGTCTGTCACTAATTCAATTTAGACCTTAATTAGCGAGGTTTAGGAACTCTAAGCAAGCTTGATACCCTGATACAGTAGAGAGACGTAGATGCGCTGTTAATAATTGAAATACAAAAAGTATTAAGCGTTAATACTGTTCGAACATTTGCAATTCTCCGTAATAATTAATTACCAAGGCAATTTAGCAAGAAAACAACGTGAATGTAGAAATAAACAACATTGATAAATAAAAACACAGAGGTAAACAAGGGTCCGATTCTCGAGCGATCGAAATAATTTGAATTCAATTTTTGTGGAGCTCAACTAAACTAAAAAATTTTTATATACAGTCCTTTTTATTTTGTTCCAATTCTTTAAATTATCTTGATTATTTATTTTGTTTCCATTCACAACAGGTTTTAAGGAGTATAAAGATTTAACTGTTCTCTTTATTTGTAGAAATATATTTACATTATTATTTATCGCTAATTATTAAATTAAATGATTATCTTCATAATTCATTTACTTAATATTAAAATAATAATTTATGTCTCACTTGACTACTTCCAACCTTTGGAAATTAATCGATACACAAACGATTTTCACTCTAAACTGTCAAGTCCACATTATTCTTTATTTTCCAAATTACACCAGAATAAGCTCCTGCCGAGCAGGCAAATGCATTCAGCCCACTGTTAATTTCGTTCTACCATTTTATGTTTAAGTCCGAGGATTTGCGAAAGCATTTTCACGTAACTAGATATTTTGCATTTGACCAGAGGCGATGCCGCATTGTGTGAAAAGGATAGGATGGCATTGCGGAACGTGGATTTTTTTATAAAGTAAATAACACTATTAATACATATACATATTTTAAAAGAACTCTCATTGTAGTGGACTGTTTAAGTACTGTTGGTATATTTGACAATACATATATTAGTCTGTTGGTATATTCTGCGTGAAACGGAATCTAATTAAGAATTTGTTTTTAATGACAACACTGAATTCGAGTGATTCAAACATTTATAAAATTGTAAGCAGTAGAAAATAATTTCGCGCACGATTTGTATTCGTATTCGAATTCTAATGATGGAATGATATAAAGATACGTCTCCTGAGCTGATGCCATTGAGTCTAGTCAATACCGGCAGAGGATACGTAGACCGCGACATGTCCTTAGCGACCCCCCTAACCAACTCACGCAGGAACTTCTAGACCTGCAAGCGGCGGCGTCTGAGCTGTCGCTCCCCCTTGTCAACCCCTAAACGGCAGCCTTCTGCTTAACCATGATTAGGTTCTTGTCAACACTGGCCGGTCCCACTTTGGAGATTCGTGCCTTCTTCTAGCGCATATACCCTCACCATGGGGTAGCGCTAACCGTGCCTCTCCTGAGGTGCGGCCCTCTCGTCAATAAAGCCAGTAGGGTCAATAGGACCAAAGGCTAGGCTGAGTTTAGTCGGTAGGTCTGTGTAGTCGAGCCGTCTCGACAGTACCAGGAGTCCGACATAATCAACGCATCCCTGCTTGCCTGTTGCGTTGGTATCCATGATGGATCTCAGCCTCCTCTCCTGAGGAAAAAAAAAAAGCTGATGCCACAGATCGCGGTCACATCACTAAGGGAAGGGAGCTAGGTGAGACAAACCTCCACCGCAGGTCGCGGAGCACAGCGAGCCGGGCGTGGCCAGCCAGTGGTACCGCGGCCGCGAGCACGTGGAGCCGTCGCCGCCGCACACGCCGCACTCGTCCACCCGTCGGGTAGACCCCACCCGCAAATCGCAGCCAACTCGCTGAGAACAACGAAAGGAGATAATTTTTTCTTGTATGGAGAATAGGCCCACTACAAAATGTAACGTTTATTAATGAGACATACGTTAAATCATTTCTTATTAACCCTGGATATTATAAGGAACAATAGCTTGTTTTTATCTAACGGGAATATTGAGAAATCAATTACAACATGAAGATTAAATAACCTAAAAATTCTTAGTAGTTAGTAGCTTTATTTTGATTTGTATTCAAATTGTTTTTTACGTAAATGCTATTTAACACTATTTTTTTCTTGAAAAATACAATCTTCTTTGGCCACTACCAAACGCCCGAAATCGTATTATTTTTTTGCATTCTAAATACTGGATACGAGAAAGAAAACGAAATCAAGCCGTTGGAAACGTAAACACAGAATTCGGTTGAAAACAAACCGACGTCAATTGGATGTCAGTGTAGGTAACATTCTGTCGCTGTCAAAAATGATGACGCGTTCCGTTTCACGATGATACTGGACTGACGAACTAATAGTTAAAATAATCTAAAATAGTATTAAAATAATTATTGAGAGTTCAATACTTAAAAAAAAATAAAAAAGAAATAATACACTATCCTTTATCTATTATTATATTTATATATTACTAGCTGACCCGGTGAACTTCGTACCGCCTAATTATAATTATGTTCTGATCGAATCAGATTTGTCCGAGCCGCCTAGTACTTCCACCATATCATCATGTCCTGGCGAGCCAAGTGGTTCCCAAGTAGATGGAGCCAAGTTGATGGAAATAAAGAGTTACTAATACATTTCGCTTTGTATTATTTTTAAAGGCTTATAACCTGGTCTATATGGACAAAACAATGGAACGTTCGGATACACGGGTTCTTTTTACATGAGATGACAAAACAATATAATAAAAATATTTTTGAGAGTTAGTAACACTGTAAGGTTGGCACCCATCAAATATGTCAACACATTAATTATTTTTATATTTTGAAATTTAAATACACGATGTTATAAGCAAAGTTGATATTATGTTGTCGATTCAAAAGTCTTATTTTAATGCGTTCTTCAATTCGAGTGGAACTGAGAGTACAAATACCGTCAAATGTTTGACAGAAAGTAAGTGATCAACTTTTATATGGGAAAATGAAATTGTCGTCTTACTCTATCTTACTCGCAATTTTTCCTTATTTGCTCACCGTTTAGACCTACCCTGGACTACGACAAACATTTTAAAACCAAAATCAGCTCAATCGGCCCAGCCGTTCTCGAGTTTTAAGCAGACTAACGAACAACAATTCATTTTTATTTATATAGATTTGTATATATATTAAATCATCTTTCATTTTGATTTAAAAAACGTTAGTTCCTTTACCTCAAATCTCAAAAGTCATTACTAAGTTTAATTAATTGATTTTATTATTCCCGTTTCATTTTTACTCATAATATCGTGCAACTGCTTTTAATAATAAATTGATATTTTAGAGTTATCAATAATATCAATAAACGTTGCCGTTTTCTAGTGGGCCTAAAAAAAATTATCTCCTTTGATCAGTGTCGCATACATGTTAGATATTCGAATAAAATTGTAATATCTTCCAAATCGACTGAATTTAAAATTAAATCTTTTAAATGACACCCCTAATCAGCTAATACAAAGGAAATGCAAGCTAGCTGTAGAGGCAAGGACGCTCAATAGATTGCTTCGTAGTTTTTCTCGTTCTCCGATGTAGGGTTGTCGATGGATAGGACCAAAAAGAAATAAATTAAGTTTGTAAGAGAAATAAAAAGCTTGTTGAACACGTTATCAAAATAATCTCCAATTTTGATGGAAAAATATAACGAAATGTTTCACGTTACATTTCTAACAACGCAGACATTACTTATATTAATATGCTTTTGATGTTTCGGACCCTGATCAAAAAGTAAATTGAGTGCAAATTGGTAGAGTGTATGTTACTTAAGTCTAACTTAGTTTTATATATTTTAAATTTATATAGAATATTTCGATTTCACGTATTTATATTTCGAAGTAAATACATTTTTTTATTTTTTTCCACTCCTGTACCTAATAATTAGAGATCGGATAATCGGATGCATATTTACCTAAAGTTAGTTTAAGACAAAGTATGGAAACGGTTTTTTATTGTTTTGTTAAATAAAAATCCCGGGATTGCGGAATTGGATAGCGGGATGTTTATTTATTTACCTAATTTTGTTTTTGACAAAGTATGGAACTGTCTTTTTATTTTATTTCCATAAATAAAAACCCCGGAATTCCGGTACTGTAGAACATTTTGGTAATGCAAAACTAGTCGGTAATATGAGCTTGTATAGTTGTATAAATGAACCCGGAGTCTCGGTCTTTTGAAAATAAATACCACGTGCTAATTTAGTAATTTTCAAACAATATCACTACGTTAAATTTGCAGTCCCGTATTTTCCCAGGATTTTTACTTAACAAAATGTATTTTAAAAAGCCGCTTCCATAATTTGTGAGCCAAAAATTAACGTTAGGTAAATATGCATCCGATTATCCGATCTCTACTAATAATTTATATAGTCATGACTTTTAATACACTATTCAATTTTGGATTATCTCTTTTCGTTCCTTTGCAATCCACTTATGGGTCAGCCTCCCTGAAAGAATTAAGGGAGCACAAACGTTAGAGTCATTTAAAAACCTTGTTCCCTTATTTCCTATCCTTGAACTCTTAGCTGTTAATATTCCTATTCAATTCACTATCGCATACAAATTATCTACGTTTATTTTCCCAGTTTTGAAGGTTCTGTTTGTTTATCTCTATCCCGAGGTTTCCTGAAGGAGATCTTTAGTATTTTTGTGTTGTATTTTATGTCTGTCTGTCTTTATGTATGTCTAACACATAATGACATAAATGTCTATACCCTATTCTCCATAACAGCACGTGTGTTGTAATATCTCCATAACGATATGCACAGCTTCTGCTCATTACTAAGCACCCAAGGTCAATCTATACACAAGTCCAAAAAAGTAAAATTACAAAATTATCAAACAACTCAATTCATACGGTCAATACTCATTACTGAAACCGGCTACTTAATAATAAAACACTTTTTTTTTTAATAAAAGAGGAATTAACTTTAAAACTATTAGTGGAAAAAGTGTTGTATGCAACGATGCATAAATATACGAATATTCAAAAGATGTTGTTGACGTATTCTTTTACGATAAGAGCATTCCGCTCACAAAGTAACACAGGCCGTTCACATTTATTGAAAATTTTTATTAATGTACTTACTGCTACCCGCGACTTCGTCTTTCGTCTGTACAGATGGTAGATTTTTTCCTACTTACTTGACGTCTCGTTTTATTTTGGACAATTTACAGAATTCCTACTAACATTATAAATGCAAAAGTTTGTAAGTACACAGTAGTTTGTATTGATACATAGATGTTTGTTGTGATATAGATTATACATCACAATAATACATAGGTAACAATATATATATATATATACTAGCTTTCTGCCCGCGGCTTCGCCCGCGTGGATTTCGGGATTGGGTCTATAGAGGGTTAAAGGTCATAGTTTTTGCCCACGGCGACATATGCGCGGAAGTCCGTTTATGGCGCGAAGGTTTTATCGCGCTTCCCGTGGGACTATCCGTTTTTCCAAGATTAAAAATACCGCAAAACCTTGCTCAAGAATCACTCTATCTATTGATGAAAACCGCATGAAAATCTGTGCAGTAGTTTTTGAGCGAAGCCTTTATTGCGTATCCCGTGGGATCTGTCGATTTTTCCGGGATAAAAAGTAGCCTATGTTACTCGGGGATAATGTAGCTTTCCAAAGTGAAAGAATTTTTGAAATCGGTCCAGTAGTTTCGGAGGCTATTCATTACAAACAAACAAACAAAAAAAACTTTCCTCTTTATAATATTAAAGTATAGATATATATATATAATTTATATTATATAAATATAGAAATGATAATCAACATTGAAAAGTTGTTTAATAATAAAGTTAACAAAGGATATCATATTGTCGTCCAACTTGGAAATTTTTTTGGAAGTATTAATACATATAACTTTAGTATTTTAAGCACCTGTGAGACTCAAGATACAGGCTTTTGTCTAGTTTCAGTTCCGCTGGTACCTGATTTTGCAACATCAGCATAGTTGTGAAATGTGTTGGGTCATGTAATTCGGTGCTTATTAATAATCATAAAGACATTTATATTAAAGACAAGACATTATATTGTTTGAATTGTCCGAAATTTATAATTTTGACGAAAATTAGATTAAAAATTTTGACGACACCTTTAGCACAGTGGTCGAGTAATCGGCTTCTACGCAACGGGTCGCACGAAACAGATATTTTATATGACCTTTTATTTTTCACCCACGACACTGGATAAAAATCTTAGTGTAGGGCGACGTTTTATTTAAAAAAATATATATCTACGTCTTAAGTAAGTAGGACAAATCTACATCCGTGCAAACGACATAGTTAGTATCTTTACAAATTGAAGCCTGTTATGCTTACTGATACTGTTATGCTAACTGAAGCTTGAATATGTGTTATTTTGATGTAAACGCTATATAATTATATATAAAGTTTCATTAAAATCCATTCAATAGTTTTTACATGAAAGAGTAACAAACCTCAACACTCACAAACTTTCGCCATTTTCCACATAAGCTCCGACAAGTTACCCAAAGCTCATGACTCACCTGAAATCGGTCATAATGTACACAATAAAAGCGTCCACAGTTCCTGTCACCCACACTTACCGGCAGAGAACTCCGATACAACCTCCGATTAATCTCAATAAGCATAAAAATAAAATCAGGATCGATACGGCCCACCCCACCCTTTTGCTCGCGTCCATTTGTGTGCTGCTCGAACAAGACGGATGACCCTACATTATTATTATAATCGACGGGTTCGAAATATTTGCGGAGGCAGAAGACATACATTTTTTTTCTTAGGAGAGGAAGGCTGAGAACCCATCACAAGGAGCGCGAAACGTGCCCAGGATACCCCCGCAATGGCAAGTGTCATGGAGGTTATTTCGGACTCCACGCGGCCAGAGCGGTCTGACCACGTGACCTACCGACTAAACTCAGCCTGTGCCTAAGTTCTAAGAACCATATAGGCAAATCGTGAGGGCGACAGCTCCTCAGGAGAGGGGCGATGCAGAGACAATAATATAATGTGTCTTCGCTCTTCGCTCTAACTGTCTTCGCTCAACGTTTTTCCATATTTCTGTGTCCACTCTTATTCAATCGTATCAACAAATTCGTGAAGTTAGAAGGCTCGACTAAATATATATGTGGAAGGAAACTAAAACAATATCTTCGAATGTGCGATTATGATGAGACTGAAAACCTATTTAAAATTATAAAGTAAATTCAAATATATTATTATTTCTTTATTTAAAAGTATTTCTTAAATCAAAGATTTTTTTTTACATCATTATTATTTTATTTTATGTATGTGTATGATTATCTATGTATATGTATGTGTATATTCAATATGTAGGTGTATGTGTATATGTGTATTTTATTACATACTAGCTGACCCGGCGAACTTCGTACCGCCTTAGCGTAGCTTCGATGCACTACTTTATTTTGTATAGTTGAAACGATGCTCTTTTAATATAGTCTATGGCTGTGAATGACGTTGACATTCGTATAAAAAGAAATTGACATTCGCAACGCGCGTTTTTTAAAATATGCAAAATTAAATGTATACTTTTCAATATTTCTGAGAGATTTTCTTAATATTTTTTTCCGTCAGAACCATCCTTGGACTTCCACAAACATTTAAAAAAAAGAATTATCGAAATCGGTTCAGCCGTTCACACGTGATGCCGTGACAACGCGAAACGGGTTTCATTTATATATATATATATATAGATATAGGTAATATATTATTTTATTACTTGACATATCGAGTGTGTAATGATGTTTACGATGTTGTTTTGTATTAATTTCGTCGTATCTTGTCTGTTAATAGTATAAGTGAAGTTTTATTTTTATCGGTCAAAAATGTATACCACTGATAGGACTATCGTCATTCATTACCTTGCCGTAACACAGTTAATAACTAGTACGGAGGGTAAGTAAGCATTTTGTGTAGATGAAAATGTATATATTTTTAATGAATAAAGTATTATTATTATTATTAATAAGACAGCTATTTCTGAAAGATCTTGGTGGCATCTGAAAACAGCTTTTGCGAGTTAGAGGTTGTCAAAAGCAAATGGAAGACGGTGCAGACCAACACATTAAAACACAAGGCTTTAAATGAATATGGTATAATAGACTTTTGCCTCCTTCCACGAAACTATGCTCTCACAGAAGGAGGCTACGGAGCTAGCACGAAAAAGATCTTGTTGTCTAGCTATGCCGCAGATGTCAGAGTAAGAGATAAAGTGCCTTTGAAGTAACTCTCCAATTTCCCCAGTGGCTAGTTCGATCAGCTAAAAGCTAAATACTGGTTGATACATGTAACTTCAAACATACTAATAATTCAAGTTTAATGATTTGACTAGGATATTCAATTAATTCAATATAAATTTACATTTATTTTATTGACAATTAAAATTTAATTTTAACCAAATGTACAATAAATAGTTTATTTACAATTTAATTTTGTTTGATGAATCTGTAGTTTGATGTATCTAATATTATTTGAACAACAATTATATAATAATGTAATAATTTTCTTAATTCTGACTCAACGACTAATCAATACAACGTAATTCCAATTTAATGCAATATAAAATTTTAAATCAGTTTTAATGTTACTATGTAAAAATTTTCCGATGTAGAAATTTTCCAATTTTTAGAGTATATTTGGTACTGGCATACATTTAAGGCATAAGTTTGGGTCGCAAATGAGATAAATCTAACGAACCCTCCGTCAGCGATGTACCGTTTATATCACTCGATTTGTTCAGTACTGCGATGAACTTATCTGATCTGATCCCGAATAGTTCTTTCAGGCTCTAGAAGGCTATTTAACCCTGTGATCTTTTATCTGGTTTGACTAATTTTAAGCAGCCATTGTAAGACTTTTAATGAATAGGCATATAATAGCCCGGTCTTATCTGCGCATGAAATTTGTTGAGATGAACTAAGGTGCCTACTTGATCGTTAAAAAAAAAAGATTTATTTTTTGGATACTTTTCTTTGTCGCTGAATTTTAACAGATTCCAAACTTATAAATATATAGATAAAAAAAAAACAACCACCAGGAATAACTAAACCAAATAACCATCTTTTCGTGTCCTGTATCGAGATACTATGTTTATCGATGGCAAAATAGCGGGAGAATATATCATGTAAGAGTTTATAAAAACAAAGGAGATCATATTTCACTTGAAGATCGAGGCATTAAATTAAAGACAAAATCCGCTGTACGCGAAGTTTGCTGCGATGTTATAATTAAAAGTTAATATAAAAGTTATTAATTTAAATCTTTAAAAAAATATATAATTAATTAAGTTTTGGTTTGTCTAGTTATTATTATACCTATGGCACAACGCGTCTCGTCTCGAATTCAGTCAGGAATTAATGATGAGGTGCGACATTCGTGCACACTGCAGCGATTTATAACAGGATTTCCAACGTCGATGTATTGGTGGTGGCGTTACCTGATATTATTCGATGTCGAATCGCTTAATTAATTTGGTTGCTCTTAAAACATGATTTTCATACGACTTTTGACATCATGTAATAGACATGAAAATAAGTATATTTTTTCTTTTGTTTAAGTATGGTATGATGCAAATTATCAAAAAAGCTAACTTATTGGCTCACACTTATGGCGGAAAATCGCAAGGAAAGCTGTTTTTTAATAAAGATAATAATTTTATTATCTTATAATATGTATATTGTATATATATGTTTGTGTGTATATCTGTGTATATATGTATTTATATTTACTTACTTATTTCATTCGTGTTCCTTTTCGTTTAATGTAAGTAGTCGTTGTTGCTTTGTTTAATTTGTATCCTTTTCACACATTTGCACTGTTTTGTTAACAACTTTTCTGCTTGCTTTACTGGTTAACTGGTAGAGACTGTCCTTGGCATCAAATCCTTAAATTGTGTGTTTTTTAACGGTTGTGCAATAAAAGTGTTAAATAAATAATTAATAAATCCAAAACAAAAATACGAAACAAATTCGCACCCAACTGCACAAAGTGAAAAAACTAATATTTTATTTGTATGTTTGTATTTTTAGTTACCTACTCTTAACTAGGTGATATAATGTGTTTTTCGTTTATCAAATTTTATATATACGGATATATATAATTTCATATATATGGAGGCGGCGCCAGGCTCGGAAGCACAGCTGCGGCGCCGCCGCGGGTCGTCGTCGGTGGAGGAGATTAGGGGAGGTATTGTAGTCTTCGAGGAGGGCCCCCCTGCATCGGTAGAGGAGCGGAGGCTGGGGGTTCCTGGGGACTCCCGACATGCCTGAGGAAGGCCATCGCTGAGATTTTTAGTGGGTAGGCCTCCCCCTTCCCTGGCGCGCGCAGCTCGAATTACGGATCTGCGCGCGCCAGCGGGCCGTCGGTGCCGTACTCCCGCACCTCGAAGGTTGGCTCCACGGGAAGGAGGAGATCACCTACCGATTGACTCAGATACTCACCGGGCACGGCTGCTTCGGTGAGTATCTGTGTCGAATAGGACGGGAGGGATCGACACATTGCCACCACTGCGCATCCGACCTCGACTCGGCCCAGCACACGCTGGCAGAGTGCCCCGCGTGGGCCTCCGAGTGCCGAGTCTTGGTCGCAGAGATCGGGCGAGATCTGTCTCCGCCGGCATTGATTGCGGCAATGCTGGCGGACGAGGGTGGTTGGAGGGCTGTGGCCTCCTTCTGTGAAGCAGTGATGCTCCAGAAGGAGGCCGCCCAGCGGGGTCGGGAGATGGCCGATCCCGCTCGAAGAAGGCGGCGCCGGGCTCGGTAGCACAGCTGCGGGTCGCCGGCGGGCGCGAGGAAGTCGCGACTGCTACGGCGACCCGCGATGGACCACGCCCCTTCCGTGGCCGGGGGGCGTCGTCGGTGGAGGAGACCGGGGGAGGTAGTAGCCTCCCCCGAGGAAGGCTCCCCTCTAGGCAGGAGAGCGGAGGCTGGGGGTTCCTGGAAGTGGCTTTATGTTCCCGGGGGCTCCCTCCATGCCTGAGGAAGGCCATCCCTGAGGTTTTTAGTGGGTAGGCCTCCCCCTTCTGGGGAGGAGAGCCCCACATAACCGCCGGCTCGCCACAGCCGGGGTATGCAATTTAATGCATTTTCCTCAGAGGAACAAAAAAAAAAAAAAAAAGGCCGCCCCCTTCTGGGGAGGAGAGCCCCACATAACCGCCGGCTCGCCACAGTCGGGGTACGCAATTTAATGCATTTTCCTCAAGGGAACAAAAAAAAAAGAGAGGCTAATTTATTTTGTGAAAGTGAAATAACTAAAAAAATCGCTTTCTCTGTCCCTATATCCCTATGTATGCTTAAATCAATAAACTACGCAACGGATTTGGTGCGGTTTTCTTAATAGATAGAGAGAGATAATAAAAAACATACATACTCGCACCCCACGTGTTTTGTTCAATAATATCAACAGATTATTACTACAGTTTTATTTTTATTTTTTAATTCAATCAATTTTATAGGCGTGTTTTTTTAGTTTTTTAAACTATAATTTATTATATACAATGTTCACAGATTTTCTGTAGTGTATTTAGTCAGCATTGCAACCGTGCGAAGATGGGGTGGGTCGCTAGTATTGTTATATGACAGATTCGGTTCCCTCACAACCTGATTAGAAGTCCAGTGGCGGGATCAATATGCTTTGGATGGATAAATATGTTCATAACAATTTTCTGTACACTTCCTCCATAACTCAATGTAAGTGAGCGAGATGTTTCTAGTCATTATGCCTTTGTCCCGGCGAGCGGTGTACTCATAGAATATTCATGAAAACACTCCTTTCGTTATGAGATGCATTCGGGTGAAATTCTTAGTACATTGTGTTAAACATCAGATTTCCTCAGCAAATTATGATAGTGTGTTTGTCGAGACATTTTCTTTATAGTAATAATCACTATGGGTATATATAACGTGAACATAATCTGTTGGAGTTAACGGCCATATTTTTTTTACGTGATATAAAGCGCATATTCCAGTGTCGGATATGAGTTCTGATTATGAATACTGAAACCACTTACGAGCATAATTTATATTAAAGAAAAATAATTTATTGATATAAAATAAGTTTATTGAATTAAATAATAAGCATAAAATCATAATTAAAAATGAATATATTACAAAATAAAAAATTCATAAATTCTCGTAATCACTATTTTCGCTTCCGTCTAGCTTGTTGGGTTATATGGGGCTAACGAGGTCGGTGACTCATCTGACCACCAACCCTCAACACCAGGCCAGAAGAGCCACAGATGCAATTATTCACTGTTAAATAGATATATGTTTGTTTTTTGTAGGTTTGGATATCGCATTGGTTTGGAAATACTTCTGGTGACAATTCTTTCCACAATTTTTTAGAGCGGAGCCAAATGTTTTCCTGGAAAATCGTGAAAAAAACCTTTAAAAGATACGGAAGTAAAAATGAATCAACTCCTATTTATATAAAGTTTACTTTTGAATTTTGAACAAGTCTTTTATCTTTTTTATACTCCGCACAACCAGAGATTGCGAAAGAGGAATGAAAGTCGACAGACCTGAATTAGTATTCTGGGACATTCTCGTCGTATTATGCAAACGATTCCAAGTTAGCACTTAAATAATATATGAAATTATGTAAAACACTCGCTTGTGGACTAAGTTCTATGACTTTTTGAGGACGCCATGACTCCTGTCGAAGACGTGACCGGCCAATGTGCCGAGTTTCACAACTTCTACTTTTTCAGTCGTAATATTGCCAACCTAAGGAGGCTTTTATTCGAATTAAAACTCTTCAGTGGACTCCTGAAATCCGTGTTTGATCGCTTTCAGAATAACTTTCAAGTTTTGAGTCAGGTAACTGTGGAGCGTGCCTTTGGGATATGGTTGTAGGCCACTATCAAAGAAAACTTTATAACAAAATAGCTACATAAATTCTCCAAATTTAACCACCCAAGAGGCTAAGCTACATAAGTTCTATGAACAAAGTTGTAAGTACATTACAGATTCCAATCATCTTCTTTGGACTAAATAAGAAACCGATTCCTTATTATTCTAACCGATGGCACTAGGCCTTCCTTACATTGTGTGGAGGGTAGTCACCAAACTATCTGGACTAATTATCTGAACCACTGGATCTTAATATCTATAGAAGAAGTGTTTATCACGTTGGGTGTATGGCTAATCACCGAATCGGGTATTGTGTACGCATTATAGATAGCGTGATAGCACTTGGGGTGGTTATGGAAGATGAGCTGTATAGGTGTCCTATAACTTAACCACCAGCGACAGAAGAGAGGCATGGGGATCGTTTTCTGGGCTTGACTTCTGTTGAGGCGTGAATGGAAATGGAATGAACCATCCTCACCTGCCCGAAGAATCATTGTATGATGGCTAGACCCAAATGATCGTCACTTCACAGTGATTCAGCGACACATATGAAGGAGGATATCAAATCGATTGTATATTTTTTATGGCAATTTATAAAAACAATTAATAATTACCAATTGATTTTGACGATTATTTGATCATATTTAGTGTGTGGTCTTATATAAATTTTACCGAAATAATTTTAATTCTTTTTCAAGAATTTGCAAATAAAATATTTTTTTTTGAATTTATATTTATAGTCTTTTTTACCAATGAATGAATTTTAAACTCAATATAAAGCACTGCGAAAACTCATCAACTAACATTCGTTTGTTATTTACTGACAAGGAGAAGAAAAAAAAATATTATTATGTTTCAATTTCCCAACAATTTCACAAACACAAAATTCAATTTAATTTTTAAAGTTAAAAAAAGAATAGATGTTGAAAAAACCCTCTAATACTTATGTTGTGGAAAGTGAAACACAAATAAATCCTAAGTCCATGAATATTCACAGAACAAAAAAAGAAAAAGCGATAACAAAACCTAAATAATCAAAAAAATTTTTTTTTTTTTTCCCTCAATATATTTTTCTTATTTTTATTGCTTCAATAGTACAAGACTGACCTATCATTAGATTTTTATTTAAAAAACCTGCTTTATTTTAGGTACACAAAACAAGTAAATTGTAAGCAAATGGACAAAAAAAATACAAAAAAATTAAACACAAAACACAACACAAACATGAGAGATGTAATTAATTATGTGTTACCCCATATAAAACACAATACATATAAATACACTGCCACTGCAAGGTATTGGTTTCCCGGCTTGCAGAAATTTCTTTATTTATCCTTGAAAAAAAAAAAAAAAGATACTGTATCTATATTGATATTACATTGTACTAAGTATTATTCTTTAAGTGTATCCTTTAAATTAATAATCATGTAGGACATAAGGTCCTACATGAGTTAGGTGAGGTGAGGTTCACCTCTGCTTAATTTGGGTAGAAATTCCAAAATTTATGATGTTTAAATGTCAGGGGCGTGGTATAAAAAGTTCGTGTGGAAAATATTATTGCTCCCAGAAACTTCTTAAACTCAGTGACTAATTATAAGACTCCATGAACTATATTTTGACTCTACACTCGGCGTGGAAGTAATGGACCGGTAGTACCTTGGAAGGTGATGCGAAGAACTATCCTCCAGGATCACTCACTGGTTTCCATAGAACAAGCCTCCAGAGGAACTTTCCGATGTCTGTGCCAGAGCTGGATCCGAGCTCATGCCACAGCCATGCAGACCGATGCCATCACTTCTTGTCCAAACCATCCAAATCGGACATCACTAATTTATCCAATACTTGAGAGCTATGCAAAAACTTATACGAAGAACAAGAACACCGAGAATAATATAAGAATATCAAGATTAATATAAGATTAAAACTGTATGCCTTTGTAATTAGCTGGTAATTGTCTGACATCGGTTCCGTGATTAACTGTTTAACTTAGTTAATTTAACAATCTCCGTAATTGAGTGGTTAGTACACCGGTTTCATGGTGTGGCCATTCCTGGGTCCTGGGTTCGAGCCCCGGTGGAGGCAGATGTTTATGTAATAAATTCTAACATTTGTCCCTCAGGTCATGGTTGTAAAAAAATATTTCTATGTTAATATATGTATTGTTTACTTTGAGCTTTTTGTTTGAGGCCAATTGGTGTAAGTGTAAGAAATATTTATAAAAAAAATTGGTAGTCTTTTAAAGCTCTTCCTTTGAAGTAGGTAATAAAAATAGATAATTTTTATTTTACCTTAATTGTAACATGTAAGTTTAGTGTCAAAGTAAGTTATTGTTCTTTATTTCTTTTGGTAAATGTTTTACTTACTTTTAAGATCAAATTAGACAATTTTAATTTTTTATAGACAAATTCAAATAGATGAAAATTTAAGGCTATAAAACTATACATTGATTTAATTATTACTATATCTATGTATAGAAGCAATGCTGGTAGTTAGATGACTTAGAGATCAAAAGTCTTGTCTGTATTATAATGCTCCCCAAGGAAATTATCCAATTTAAGTGAATTCCTAGTACCTACTAAAGCAAACAATACTTACGGAGAAAGAATGTTAGAATACATTTATCCTGACATACTAAATAAATTACCGAAAGAATATAATATGAACAAAAACAATATTTCAAGGGAAAAAAGGAAATAATTTGATTTATCCTCGAGGATTGTCTGGCTTGTTCAACGATTGGGAGAAAAAATGATTTAAAAAAACGTGATTTCATGTTGGAAAAATACGTTACCTCACGCCTCAGGAAATAGGCGAGGTTATGCCGAAATAATTTCAGTTATTTCCCGAAAGTTCGCGGATAACTTCGGAGCTTTTGCGCGATATTTAAAGTCTACTACCAACCACAGCCGAATACTAACTAAAACTCAACAATGCCCTTCAATCATCTTCGTGTCCTCATCATCCAAGGGGACGCCGTGGAAAAATACGTCACTGCCGGACAACGTCATGCGATCCCTAGCAAATGTTTCCAGTACCACGTATGCGTCTGCTATTCAAGTGCGACTGCCATGGAAGACCTGGGGGGCAATCGCACTAACAAATCGCAGCTGAAACGAAACCAAATCGTTCCACTCAACTAATCCGAGAGCTAGAATATTACGTCATCGAACAGATGACGTGATATTGTGGCGTTCGGATTGGTTAAGCCGAACGATTCGGTTGCGTTTCGCTTGCGATTTATTAGTGCGATCGCCCCTCTGATGTCTAAATAGGGCGATAGATCAGACCCATCGAATTACAAGTCTATTGCTATAACTTCCCTTCTCTGGAAGGTGATAGAACGGTGTGTACTTAAAATTCTTTAGCTACTTAGATGAACACGATCTGATCAGCGACCGGTCACTCGTCTGTTGATTATCTAGTGTATCTCACACAGCGTTGGGCCTTTGAGAGACAAGACCTCAAAACATGCGTTAATCAATTTATTCCCCAGGAGAGCTCTCAGCAGCTATCATGGACATGATCTCCAGTGTCAACTTTCATACGATAAGCTGTCATGGTGATGTTGACCACGTGCCCCCGTTTTCACAACTATTGGATAATATTTGACGACCTCCATAGTCGAGTGGATAATACACCGGTTTCAAGGTGTCGCCATCTCTGAGGTCCCGGTTCGAATCCGGTGGGGGCAGATGTTGTGTGATGAATGCGAGCATTTGTACCTTAGTCATGGTTGTTGATATATATTTCTATAAAAATTATTTATATATGTATAATATATGTATGTCTATCCGTTACCTAGATCCCATAGCACAAGCCTTACAGAGCTTAGTTTGGGCTAGGCTAATTGGTGTAAGTGTAACAAATTAAAAAAAAAAAAAAAAAAAAATATTCGAACCGCTGGATCTCTGTAGCCGTGATTCTTTAGCTGCGCATTGAAACCGTGAATCAAAAGTTGTGAACTGCCCCTCCTTATCTGATGGGGGGAGGACCCGGCGACGATCGAAGCTCTCGCGGCAAGGCGTCTGTGAGGGGCATTGTTAGGTTTTTAGTCGGTAGGCCGCGCAATTGGCTGGCACTCGGCCCCCAAACGAGCGGAGAGTCCGACATAACCCCGCGGTTTTCCCGAGCCGCGGGGTATGCGTAACGATTTTCCTAACAATAAAAAAAAGGATACATATTTATAGTATATTGTACGTAATGTGTATATGTTGGTGTAGAAGTATGTATTGCTGTTGTATATATATTACTAGCGACCTGCCCCGGCTTCGCATGGATGCAATGTTGATACTAAATACACTACAGAAAAACTATGAACGTTGTATATAACCGTTTGCAATGTACGCGGAAAAAATGCAATTATTTACGATATCTCATTAGAAACCTCAAAAATAACAGAATTTGATGGATGTTATTAAACATATAAACCTTCCTTAAGAATCATTCTATCTCTCAAAACGGCAACAAAATCCGTTGCGTAGTTTTCAAGATCTAAGCATACATAGAGACAGACAGACGGCGGTGTGTGTATGTGTGTGAATATGTATATATGTGTGTGTCTATGTATATATATGTCTATATATTTGTCCTTTTATTTGTTGTAGTAATTAGTAATTAAGTTATATATAGATAGTCAATAAAAAAATATAGCTACAAATACCACACTGTCACATCAATCAATCAATACATAGTATAAAACAAAGTCGCTTTCGCTGTATGTCCGTATGTATGCTTAGATCTTTAAAACTACGCAACGGATTTTGACGCGGTTTTTTTTAATAGATAGAGTGATTCTTAAGAAAGGTTTGTATGTATAATAAATGCATAATATAGTAGAGAAACACTGATAAATTTAAAGGTTTCTAATGTGATGTCGTAAATAAGCACGTTTTTTTGCGCTTATATTGCAAACGCTGGCTGAACCCTACGAGATAGACCAAAATAATGTACTACAGTATTGTACAACTTACAAAAATCCACAAAAAAGTCCGCGATGGTATATGTCTATCTCTTAGGGATAACCCACCATAACCATTTTTTCACTGCACCCGTGCGAAGCCGGGGCGGGTCGCTAGTCAGGTATAAACCTGTAAACCCTTAGAATAAATAAATATCAAAATTAAATTATTTAAATTGAAGAAAGCTTTGCTTTAAATTTATGTTATTAATTGTTGACACGTATGTTTGTGACACGTGTTTAAAAGTTTCAACAATATTGCAGAAGCAAAATTGTACAAAATTTCTATACATAACTAATCGTACGGAAATATTTAACAAATATACCAAAGACAATCCTTATTACAACAGAAACAATATGATTATTTAACTAATATCTTTTAACTGACGTCCACAGAGTCGTAGACAAAGAACTTCTTCAGTCAATTTAACCCCCCTCTTACACCACAAAGCAAGGCACTAGCAAAGAGGTAGAATCCACAACCAAACAAAGGCTGTTCTCGTGCTGAAAAAATGGGTATTGAAACCAAGTGACACAATGCCGGATGCGACCTGACATCATCAGGGAATGGGGACGCGAAATAATAAGGCTCAGCGGTGTACCAAGTCAAAGAATAAAGCGTTAGGTTAAAACACACACCAAATCTTCTTTTTTAAAATCGCAAACAAAAGCTAATGACATTCAAGATTTAATTGAATTTAAAATGAAAGCTCTGGACAGATTGCAGCGGCGCGCAATCCGCATAATCGGCGATGTAGAGGCAACCAACACCCTCGAGCCTCTACAACTTCGTCGTGATATCGCCTCTCTTAGCGCCTTCTATCGGATGTTTCATGGGGAATGCTCTGAAGAACTCTTTAGCCTTATCCCTCCCTCTCCTTTCCTTTATAGAAACACACGTAAGGGTCTTCGGAGCCATCCGTACACTACGTCCCCCATTCCACACCGCACTAAGAAATTAAAAGATTCCTTCTACTACCGTACTTCCCGCACTTGGAATTCACTGCCTGCGTATGTGTTTCCTACATCCTACAACATGGGTTCCTTCAAAAGAGGCGTGAAAAGGCATCTTTTGGGCCGGCAGGGATAGGGCAGGTAGGAGAGTGGAGTAAAGTCACTATCCTATCTGTCATCTCATTTGGGCCTCTTTCACCGCTTAACATCAGGCGGGAGGAGGTCATCTGCCGCGCCTAGCATATAAAAAAAAACTATTTTATTGTTGATTCTAAGAAAATATAAGTACGTCTACAAAATGTGCTTACAAATTTTTGTCCACTGCAACTTTTTAGGCCTTATTTCAATCCGATCCCTGGAATTCGAGATCAGAGAATGGGGTCTCCGTTTACGCTGCCTTTTTTGCCATGTAGTCAAAACAACAACAGCAACATCCATGACTGCTGTAATAGAGTCCTTATTGGGGCCATATTCTAAACATGATTATTCGGTGTTAAAAGATGAATGATTTTTTTTACTAAATTATCCTGATGACCTTTTGAGTAAGCTTTGTTGTATGACATTCTTAAAGACGTATTTATCATATAAAACAGAGATAACTTCAACACAATGCAAATTTATAAAATTGCATTATTTTTTGTTTCGTATGTATAACTATATAAGTTTGTTAATTTAAAAAATTATATAAACTACTTTTTTATGTATTTAATTTTACAGTGCTTATGTGTTTTAATGCTCCTGAATATCATATTTCATTTAATTTAAAATTTAAATAAAAATAATAATAATAATGAATATTTATAATTAACATTCTATCAATAATTCAACACACTTATGGCCGTTTTCACCAACCCTGTCTTAGCTTAGGTGACTCCTAAGTGACATGCTGTCACTTTTTGTATTAACTGAAAAGAGCGAGACAGCATGTCTCTTAGGAGTCACCTAAGCTAAGACAGGGTTGGTGAAAACGGTCATTAAGCTATGAAAATAAAGAGATTGAATCTAAAATAAAGATAAAACAATCTTAAAAGTATCTGCCTACTTAAATTAAAAATAACAATTTACAAAATTGCTCCTATTGTTGTTTTAAGAATTTTGTACTTATTTGTAATACTGTGAAAACTAATTCAATGTCCTGAAATTTGTTATCCCCGAACAATTGACATATGTTGGAAAAATACATTTTCATACATCTTAAAGTTAAAAATAAATTAATAAGGAGAATCTCCATACAACATATCAAGTACTACACGAGTAAAGAAACAAAAGAAATCTCCCAAAATGTCCATCCCCTGTGACTTGTGGCACAGATTACTTCGTTGCTGCCCTACGCCTTTGTCTAGACACTACGTTTGGCCCGTTTTTAAAATTAAAACTATGTGGCCCGGAATTTTAAAGCAGCTATTTTGCTTGTTACGTTGTATGTAATGGAAAATACAGATTCTTCACAATTAACTAGAATTCATTTTGACTGATAAATATTTTAGGACGTCGGTGGCGCTGCGTTCTCTGCACTGGTCTATGAATCGGATGCAGGATCAACCTTCCGGATGGAGTTCGCCGCCTGTACGAGGGCGTCGTGCGATCCGTGGCCATGTATGGGGCTCCCGTGTGGTCGCAAGACTGCGCGAGGTCCCCCGCTGCAGAGCTCTGCTACGGAGCCTGCAGCGGATAATGGCCATACGGATCGTACGAAGCGGCGACGGTGCTGGGGCACGATTCTCATGCAATAGAAAAAAGTTCACATTCGTAAAAAAGTTCGAAGTTCGAATTTTTTTCGAATGTAACACAGTTAGTCTATTCTCAGAAGTTCACAATCGAACTAGTTCGCATGAACGTCATTCGAACAAAACGAGTGATACGGACCAGTAGAAGTGGACATTCGAATACGAATTTAAATCAAAGTTTGATTGGATATACTTTTTGTTTGTATTGATTTGACTTTACATAGGAAATGGACGAATTTATTGTAGATTTTATTAGTTCAAGAGTTAGAGGCAGCGAGTTTATTAAACATTTTCGATTAAATAAGAACCTTACATTAGAACTCATCCAAATGTTTCAGCCAGTGATTCAACAGCGATCACGCATTGACTTATTAAAAACAAAGTTAGGCAAAATAAAATAATATATATATATATATATATATATAATATATATATATATATATATATATATATATATATATATATATATTATATATATATATATGTAGATATATATGTATGAATATATATATATATATATAATATATATATATCGAAAATATCGGAAATAAATAATTTTTAATTTCTCGTTTGAAAGTTGTTCACTAAAAAACTTAAGAGTTTTAAAATTCAAGTGTCATATTAATAAAATAATATATTTTTAAAAGTAATATTTACGTATAAAATCTATTAGTAGATGAAGCAGTAACAGCGTTTTTATAAACGCTTAATAATTACGTAATTTATTATTTAATTTATACCCGACGTACTATTTCGAATAGTAATCGTTCTATGGGTGCTCAGAATACGAGATTAATGAAACATTCGAACTTTTCAGTAGAGCGGAGAAATTCGTATACGAATTTTAATATGGAAAAAATTCGATTGCATGAGAATCGTGCCCCTGGGACGCTCCCCCCCATTAGACATCCTAGCCGATATGTACGCGGCGACGTATGCGTCGCGGCGTGTCGACCGGGGGAGCGATGGGGGTAGCGCCCTGGAACCCGCGCACGAAGTGCCTAAGCGGGAGTGGCACCGACGGATTGTGGAGGCCTGGCGTGCGCAGCTCGAATTACGGATCTGCGCGCGCCAGCGGGCCGTCGGTGCCGTACTCCCGCACCTCGAAGCTTGGCTCCAAGGGAAGGAGGAGGTCACCTACCGATTGACTCAGATACTCACCGGGCACGGCTGCTTCGGTGAGTATCTGTGTCGAATAGGACGGGAGGGATCGACACATTGCCACCACTGCGCATCCGACCTTGACTCGGCCCATCACACGCTGGCGGAGTGCCCCGCGTGGGCCTCCGAGCGCCGAGTCTTGATCGCAGAGATTGGGCGAGATCTGTCTCCGCCGGCATTGATTGCGGCAATGCTGGCGGACGAGGGAGGTTGGAGGGCTGTGGCCTCCTTGTGTGAAGCAGTGATGCTCCAGAAGGAGGCCGCCGAGCGGGGTCGGGAGATGGCCGATCCCGCTCGAAGAAGGCGGCGCCGGGCTCGGTAGCACAGCTGCGGCGCCGCCGCGGGTCGCCGGCGGGCGCGAGGAAGTCGCGACCGCTACGGCGACCGGGATGCACCACGCCCCTTCCGTGGCCGGGGGGCGTCGTCGGTGGAGGGGACCGGGGGAGGTGGTAGCCTCCCCCGAGGAGGGCTCCCCTCTAGAGAGGGGAGCGGAGGCTGGGGGTTCCCGGAAGTGGCTTTGTGTTCCCGGGGGCTCCCTACATGCCTGAGGAAGGCCATCCCTGAGGTTTTTAGTGGGTAGGCCTCCCCCTTCTTGGGAGGAGAGCCCCACATAACCGCCGGCTCGCCACAGCCGGGGTATGCAATTTAATGCATTTTCCTCAGGGAAACAAAAAAAAAAATAAAAGGATCAACCTTCCACCCCCCGAGAGTTCAGGGTCGATCCTGCATGGTAACAATGTGTTTTCTGCTTTTCCATGTAGCCAACCGACCCGCAAGTCCATGCTTGACTAAGGCCTAATCACCCTAACATAATGTTGAGTAGGCCAGTGGTGTGGTGGTGATGTATATGATGATAGAGTTAGAGTTAATAGAAATTGAAATAGAAATACATTTATTGATGGACCACACAACTATACGTACAACAAACAAAACAAAACAATACAACAATCATATGTACCGCTGCATGATACCATCACTGTGGTAAGCTCAGTATAAGCAGCAGGCAAGGCAAGGCCTGCTGCACTGGTATTCTGTTTGCTGCAGTAGTGACATCAGGCACGAAAACAACACAACAAGAAAGTTACAAGGACAATATGGACCGTATAACAAATTACACACGAATAAATCTATACTAATATTATAAAGAAGTAAAGTTTGTGTGTTTGTATATTTGTTAAATTATAAGGGGTAATCTCGGGATCTACTGGACCGATTTTAAAAATTCTTTCACCAATAGAAAGCCACATTATTGCTGAGTGTCATAGGTTATATAAAAAACCGAAAAATAATAAGGCTTTTACGTGGTAGCCCGTTTTGCAAAGTGAATCGGAGAAAAAACGGTCGAATGAAAGCGTTTCTTACGAATGCTGCCTTAACTATGAAAGATATATTTTTGCGTTCTAGAGAAAAAATGTGGAGCTTGAAAATGCCTACAAAAAAGTCAACGACAGCATATGTCTAACTTTTATATTTAAACTAGCGACCCGCCCCGGCTTCGCACGGGTGCAGTGAAAAAATGGTTATGGTGGGTTATCCCTAAGAGATAGACATATACCATCGCGGACTTTTTTGTGGATTTTTGTAAGTTGTACAATACTGTAAGACATTATTTTGGTCTATCTCGTAGGGTTCAGCCAGCGTTTGCAATATAAGCGCAAAAAACGTGCTTATTTACGACAACACATTAGAAACCTTTAAATTTATCAGTGTTTCTCTACTATATTATGCATTTATTATACATACAAACCTTCCTTAAGAATCACTCTATCTATTAAAAAAAACCGCAACAAAATCCGTTGCGTAGTTTTAAAGATACATACGGACATACAGCGAAAGCGACTTTGTTTTATACTATGTATTGATTACAAAAAGTATATTTTTTAACATCAGCATAGACAATTAAATTTTTTATATTAATAAAATAATTTAAATCATTAGGTCATATTTATTTGTCATATATTCCGAAAAATTATGAATCTATGAAAACAAGTAAACTCATCGTCATAAGTGTGAAGGCCAAAGCAGCGGACGGCGCGCGATGGCTTCGGGTTTGATTCGGTTCGCGTTCGTGCTCGCTTCGAGGATTATTAATATTATGCCCAACGAAGTGGGGCACGGGTCAGCTAGTTTGAATATAAAATATAATAAAAAGACAAAGTTGACATGTACAAACACATGCGCCGAGTACTGACTAAACTTAACAATAAAAATAACAAGTAATACAAAATGGCAAACAATATTAAAAGACAAGTAAGAACATAATATTATCAGTCCAACCCTTGCAACTGCAACTGAAGCAAATGTGATTTTAACCTATAAATAAACAAATTTCTTGTTTCCAGTGTGTGAATTGGAGGCGGCAAGTTATTCCAATAATAGGCTTGTTGCCTAAATTTCAGTAGTTAGATACTAATATACCTTGATGCCTATTCTATACAAAATAATTATTATTTTTGAAAAAAAAATGCTTATTTATAAGAATAATTTTGCATTTAATTAAATATTTGACATTAGTCATCAAAAACGCTCATGACTGTCATGGCGTCTTGAATGACGTCACGCCGTGCAAAACACAGCTGTTTTAGTATCGGAATATTCGGTATTGTGAAGTTATTTTAATGAAAAATGGATTCATCGTATTACAAGTACTGCATAGTGCCCCAGTGTACAAGCACAAGTATAAAACACCAAAAAAATTATTTATATACGTGCCAAACAATCAGCAGATACGTAAAAAGTGGCTGACACTCGCGAGAAGGAATGATGCCTATTCTTTTTCGCACTTCCACAAGACACTTGGGAATGACATTTTGACTTTGACGTTTCGCACGGCGTGACGTAACACTTTTTAATTGGTGTTTGCTGTCACGTGACTTATGGCTTATTTTGTGCAATTTTATTTTATAAAAATATAAATAATCAAAAGTTATTATTTTATAAAACTTTGTTTTTTCATAATTAAATGATCATCTTGATAGTTATGCAACCTAATGCATCAGATTTGGTCATAGTGGATACAAGCCTATTAAAGGCGGAATATTTGAAAGTCTTTCGAAATGCAACAGTTCTACGTCTAGGTGTAAGAATCATTATATGAGGCAGCTTTTGTATGATATGGATTATTATCCTTTGTTCAGTTAATTTTATGCCCTCATCTTCAAAATTTTTGAATCATTCAAAAAAGGAGTGACGTGTGATATCGTAATCCGTTATCAAAAAAATAAACATTCCGTTGTCCATTTATCAGCCTTTCTGGCAAGATCCGTTTTCTCAGATCGGAGGTATCAGAGTATATCAATTATATTACTAACACCGCTTTATTTTTTATTTATATAAAATGTTCAAAGTTTCAAATACCTTTATTTGTATAAAACCTTTAATTTGTATATAAAAAAAAACTAGTTATAGATTTGTTAAAAATAAAACAGAAGCCATATTTTAATCCCGTCATACTTCGAGCAACCAATTTCCGCCCACCGCCCGCCCGCCGACGAACAATCTTTGATAGTTCCGCCCGACCCCACTTCGCGTCAAAACGCTTGTATAATCAACATTAACATCTACTTTCGTTGCGTTTGTGAGTTTTATAACCCTCGCCCTTTGAGTATATTGTAAAAATTCAACTTTTTTTTTTTTTTTTTTTTTTTTATGGCCTTTGCGGCAGACGAGCAGATGGCCCACCTGATGGTGAGTGGTAACCATCGCTCATGGACATCTGCAATGCCAGGGGCACAGCTCAGTCTCTGCCTACCTGGAGAGAAATACTCTTTTTAGGCCTCGTTTGAAGACGGCCATATCGTAGTGCTCAGGAAACACCGCAGCAGGGAGCTCATTCCAAAGTTTGCACGTACGCGGAGAAATGAACGCTGAAACCGAGCTGTACTGGAGCAGATCGGTTCCAGGTAGTACGGATGGACTTTGCTGCGGTGGCGGGTGGTGCGATGGTAAAAAGGTGATGTGGGCACCATTGCAAAGAGTTCCTCGGAGCACTCCCCGTTGACGAGCCTATATAGGACGCAGAGAGATCCAAAGTCTCTCCGCTGCTCCAGGGTCTCTGTTGAGGCTGTAATATTGGGGTCTCCTACGATGCGGAAAGCACGCCTTTGCAAGGAGTCAAGTGGGTCGAGCTGATATTTGGGAGCTCCAGCCCAGAGGTGTGAGCAGTACTCCATGTGAGGCCGAATTTGGGCTTTATAAATTTTTTTTTTAAATTTTATTAAAGTGAACTTTTAGTTTCAAATATAAAAGCTATATACATTTATTAAATAACTCTGAATCGCCTCCTCTCCTGAGGGGGCGGTCGCCCTCATGATTTGCCTATAGTTCTTAGAACATAGGCATAAGGCTGAATTTAGTCGGTAGGTCGCGCTGGTCAGACCGTTATGGCCGGCGTGCAGTCCGACATAATCATCTTAACACTTGCGTTGCGGTGATATCCTGGGCACGTCTCGTGCTCCTCGTGAGGATTCTCAGAATCTCTCTCCCGAGAGAAAACAAAATTGATAATTGTTTAATTTTAGACCTGATTTTCCTCACGTACATACGCATATACGTTGCCTCATGAAAATAGTATTGGCATGATGGTAAGTGATAATAAGGAATGTAGTAGTTAACCTTGAACTTTATCTGATTTCTTCCATAACTGAAGAGGTAACTTACTACTACTTATTATCAGAACAAAATGTTATTAACATTGTTACATCATTGTTTAAAGTCAGGTAGGACGTGGTTACTAGCTAGGTGACCCCAGAAGTCGTAAGACTATAATTCTTCTAAGCACCCGAGCAACAGTTGGATAAATGTACATATGACCCACTCATTCAAAACCACATTAAAACATAGCATCTCTCCCGACTAACAGACCGCAGATAACAAATCAAGAGTGACAAAAGCAGCACACTCAAACGAATTTGATATTTGAAAACAACAAATCGGTGTTCCTAAAACAAAACAGCTTGACGGCAAAGAGCCCAAAACAATTAGCATATTAGAAGCCGGAGAGATCGGCCAATTTGATTCTAATTAGAGAGTTTCAGACGCGACAACGGTTGCAGCCGAAGTTTGGGGAACACGGCCCGAGCAGTTTTTGAATTTCAAGTCGGCGCCTCCTCATAAATATTGGTGTGGGATGATGAATACGAGACTAGCAGGAGTTTGGAAGAACCTTTCAAACTTTAATCAAATCTTATAAAGACAACTGTAAACTTTTTAATACCAAAAATAAAATCGGGATAGATACATCACTTGAACTTAAAGAATCCAATAAATTAGTCACTTAGGTGATCTATTTATCAGACTAGAATAATAGAATAGTTTATTTTAAAAGTTATTAGTAGTAGAAAAATAAACAAACTACAAAAAATAATACAAACCAAATCTATTTAAATTTAACACAAGATAAAAACGTCAGTTGACGGCTTTTATTTTCCTGAGCACTTAAAGCAGTCAAAGCAGTAGAACTCAAATTATACTTCCACAACAGCGGCAACCCTGCCCAAAGTTTCATTTCCATTAATATTTCGCAAGCAAAGATAAATCCGCGGAGTTTTGAACAAACTTTTGATTGTGATGACTCAGGATTGTTCGGGGACGCTAACTGGCGGGCGATTGGCTGTAATCAGTTGTTAGATGTTAATAATGATGAATTTGCTCCAATCACAGCGCTTGAGCATGCTAATTTCGGAGCTGACAACCAATACGATGACAAGAATACTACGGTGGACAATATTAATGTACAAACTATCAAATGCGACCGTCTGCTTAGGAGTTTAAAAATTGTTGCCTAGGTGTTATTCTGATGTGTAAGCTACATTTCTGTAAAGTTCCATTAAAATCCATTCAGTAGTTTTTACGTGAAAGAGAAACAAACATGCATCCATACATACATTCGCGTTTATAATATTAGTAGAGTTTTATGGTCTTGTATGAACAAAAATACAAATAAGGGATGTTAAAAATGCATAGCTTGCCATAAAAAAATTAAATTTTATAATATTGATAGGGATCGCAATTTATTGACAAATAAGCATACTGTGCACTTGATAGTAAGTGATTATAGTCATTAATAGTTCATGTGGTTTCGTGAGATTCGCAGCAAATCTGAAACCCTCACAAAAATCACAGTGTATGTTGCCAATATGTGACAAAAGATGTAGTCACAGTACTCGATAATTTCCCTACCTATTTAACACAACAATGCGAACATGTCTATTTTACGAGTAGTAGCAAATCCAGGTGAGATGGAGACTCTACTTGGGACAGTAACTAAGAGGAATAATTTGACATTTCTGCTTACCATGCTGGAATATTCAGCCTATGTCTCTGTCTGATATTATATATTTGTTTTTATTGCCTTACGTGGCCGACGAGCAAGCGGCACACCTGATGTTAAGTGGTAACCGCAGCTCGTGGACTTCGCAATCCCAGGGGTGGACACAGCTAAACCGCTGCCTACCGAGATAAGATTACTCTCTTTAAGCCTCGTTTGAAGAGGGACATGTCATAGCGCAGGGGAAACACCGCAACAGGAAGATCGTTCCACAGCTTACATGTCCGTGGAAGAAATGGTCGCTGGAAACGCATCGTACTAGACGGGAACGGAGCCAGGTAGAAAGGGTGAAGTCTATTGCGGCGTCGAGTGGTACGATGATAGAATGGTGCCGCTGGTACCAAGTCAAACAGTTCCTCGGAGCACTCCCCGTTGAAGAGCCGATAGAACACACAAAGGGCTCCAAAGTCCCTCCGCTGCTCCAGTGACTCCAATTTATCCGTCAGATTGGGATCATTAATGATTCGCACAGCCCGTCTCTGAAGGGAGTCAAGTGGGTCGAGCTGGTATTTGGGAGCGCCTGCCCAGAGATGCGAGCAGTACTAGTCGATCCTGCGCTTTGTAAAGTACAAGCCGCTGACCAGGCGTGAAGTAACGCTTAGCACTGTTCAAAACGCTCAACTTTTTGCTCGCCAGTTTGGCTTTGTCCACCAAGTGACTCCCAAATTAGACTTTGCTGCTAATGTCAACACCATGGATCCAGATACTTTCAGAAATACAAAGGGGTACACCTTGGAACTGAGGCGCCATGACAAAGGGGTCCCTCTTGGCAGTGAACGCGCAAACTTGTGTCTTTGTAGGGTTGAACTGAACTAAGTTCCTTTCTCCCCATTCCGAGGCCCGCCCAAGAGAGTCCTCGACTTCAGACATAAGTTGCAACCGTCTTTCCTGTATAGTACTCCGAGGAATCCTTTAGAGGCTCATATATTGCGCGACACCCGTACTGTCATCTGCATAACAATGCATGTTCTCAATTAATAACAGATCATTGATATGCAGAATGAACAGTGTTGGGGAGAGCACCGAGCCTTGCGGAACGCCAGTATTAATAGTTTTGGTATCGGAGCAAGAACCGTCCGCAAAGACCTTAATGCTCCGACCCTCCAAAAAATTAGCGATCCACTTGCAGAGTCCCTCGGGGATTCCATAAGATGGTAGCTTCGATAGAAGGGCTTTGTGCCAGACCCTATCAAACGCCTTGGCGATATCAAGGCTGACGGCAAAAGCCTCACCATTGCCTTCCAAGGCCTCCGCCCAGCTGTGCGTGAGAAACGCTAGAAGATCAGCAGCCGAAGAACCATGTCGGAAACCATACTGACGGTCATTAACCAGCTGGCGATCCTCAAGGTACTGGATTAGTTGTTGATTAATAACCCTCTCCATCACTTTGCAAAGCAAAGACGTCACCGCTATCGGCCTGTAGTTTGATGGGTCTGTTCGGTTACCCTTTTCGGGGATAGGGTGAACATTAGTACCTTCCAAGAAGATGGAACCCTATTAAACTCATAGGAAAGACGGCAGAGGCGCGTTAACACAGATGTCAACTCAGGAGCGCACGTCTTTAGCATCACTGCGGGGATGTCATCCGGCCCACTCGACTTATGGGCGTCTAGGAGGTTGAGTTCACGCCTGACCGCACGTTGCGTAATACGTATTTCAGGCATCGAACTGTCACACGGCGGTATGATAGGCGGTGTGGCTCCATTGTCGCCCAAGGTCGAGTTCGAGGCAAAGAGATCGGATTGTGCAGCCTTGGCGAGCGACCAGAAGGCGCAACTCCCAGAAGGATGTCCTTTAAGACGCTCGCCAATTCTGGCAATGTGTTCGGCCTTGGCCACGGCAATCACCTTTTTGCTGAACCTGGAAGCAGCATTCAACTTCCGCTTCTCCGCCTTCACATCCGGGTCCCGACACTTTCTGGCATTATTCCAGGCCATGTATGCCAACTGCTTACGGTACGCAGACTCCCTACTGGCGTCCCTTTTGGCATTGGGAATGAATAGATCCATTCCCAGCAGTACTGTTTCCGTGACGCAGTCGGCACAAGTGTCAGGATTCCCATAGGAGAAACAGAGCCGCCTCCAAGGGTAGGATGCGTAGAACTCCCGCAACCCGTCCCAATCTGCTGATTTGAATTGCCAGACTCTGCGGGAACCAAACGCCTGTGAGCGATTTAGTCGCCCAACGGGGGCAGTTGAATGGATAAGGCAATGGTCAGAAGACCCAAGAGGGGCGTTTACCACCACCCTATATCCGCATGAGCTTGTAGTCAGCAGAAGATCCAGCAAAGAAGGTTCATGGTTCTCGATATCTGGGATACGTGTAGGTTGTATCACCAGTTGCGAGAGTCCATAAGCCGTAGTTATATTGTACCATCATCAAATTGTCTTGGGAATTAAATTCCTTGACCGTACAACATAATTCAAATTAAAGTTATCAAATTTTGGTGTAGGAATTATTGCTTCCAAGAAGGTTTCCAAGGTTTACGTTAGCATCAGGGTACCACAAGGCAATAATATAGGTCCAAAATTTTCAGTTTCGTATACAGCTCTTAATATAAACATTGCGGAATTGAAATCTAAATCCAAAAATAAAGATCATTTTCATTATAAGCCCTATGAATAACAACAATGAATTCATCATCGCTCTTAATAATTAACGTGGCTGATCCAATCGCTCCTGGGCTGGAGCCTTGTGTACAAACAAAGGGCCACTCTCGCAAACGCCTTTTCAATACGGAACCGAAATTCTGGACGCACCATTTATAAAATCAGTTGCTGGGTTCGAAGTACTGAGACACACGGTTTTTGCTGTTGGTGAATATTAATTTACATTAGTTAAGAAAGTTTGCATATATGTGGATTTTATACCATGATGGTGGCAAACGGACCTAGGCCCGTCTGATGATAAATGGTTGTAGTAGCCTATGGACACTTGTAATGTGATACTTGCGCGTTGTCGACCTTTTGAAAAGCTATTTACTCCCCTTTTGAAGAACCGACTCCGACTTTACTCCGAGAAAGTCACGGCAGGGCGCTCATTTCACAATCAGATACCTATAAATCTGAGGGTTGAGCGAGATGATCACAAACTATGGCTGTAACAGATGGCTAAGTTACTATTTAGGGTAGAACATATGAATTTTGTTATAGATATAGAAATACATATTTTTTATTGTTAATCTGTTAATACACAGAACACTATTACTAGATCAGGTATTCTAATACAAGCTATTCAATGGTTGTCTGGATTGTCCCCAGATATTACAGGAAATAAACTTTACTGTACCCTACAAAATACCTCCGTCATCTAGATAAAGCTTTTTCAACCTCACCTATCTAGGACTAACGCTCAGCATTTTTCACTTTTAAATAGATTGCAATATCACTATAATACCTTATTTTTTTTCGAAAGTGTATGGACCAGAACCCCTAATGCCCATTCCACAGGCAGAAGTAAAAGCCTGGCTGCGCAAGAGAACAGAGGAACTACACCTAAAAGAATGGACAACTAAGGAGGGGTGCAAGCGAACGAAGGAAGCAGTCCCGGTACCTTCCAAGAAGCTTGCCCGTTCCCTTGTCAAACTAAAGAGAGACAAGATCCGAAAGGTCATAGCCACCATAACCGGACATTGCCTTTTAAACAAACACCTGTACACAATAGGTATAACAGACAGCCCCCTGTGCAGAGGGTGCATGGAGGCTGAGGAAACGCCACAGCATGTTCTCATGGAATGTGCAAGTGTGGCCGACCAACGGGAGAAACTTCTCCATTCCCCGGCGTCCCTGCCAGAAGCATGCAGCAGCCCACAGAGGCTGCTAGCGTTCTGGGAGGAACTGGGATGGATGGAGTAGGAAGGAGGCAGGAGCCTTCTATCATACGCACAATGGCCCAATCGTGAGGCTAAGTGCGGTGGAGCCCAGCCAAACTAACAACTAACTAATACCTTATTTAAGAGCAACGACATCGACATTGACATCTTTTGTAACAGCCTGTACAGTTTCAAAAAACACGTATTTGAATCCTTCGCGCACCGTTGATCCACCTGTGTACCGTTAAATTTGTTTTGTGTTCCTTCTCGTTTTGTTTTATTCATTCTATTTGCTCATAGTAGAAGCACGCCGTGGCAACCTTTAATTAAGACAGCACTTAGCATTGCTTTAAGTACAATATTGTAGTGTCCATGAACATTGTGTTAGTGTGTCATGGTGGTTGCCCTAAATAAATAAAATAAAAATAAATCAAACGCTTAAATTTATATATCTTACCACTGTGTGGAATTCAGACTACAAGGTTATATTAAAATGTGTTATCCTATTGAAACATGACAATAATAATACTCCTAAGTAATATGAAAATCTTAAGAAACATTTTCGACTCGAGCGGTATTTAAGCTTACGTCTTCATCAAGCTTTGTTGACGCATTGAATGATTCAGCCACAAATTACTATCCGTCATTATTGTTAATTTTTAACTGCACTGTCTAAACTTTAGCTATGAGAAGTTGGACTTTGTTATCACTACATAGTATAAAACAAAGTCGCTATCTGCCGTCTGTTTGTCCCTATGTATGCTTAGATCTTTAAAATTAAGCAACGGATTTTGATGCGATTTTTTTTAATACATAGAGCGATTATTGGATTGGATGAAGTGGATGTTGAGCTGACGAGTGACAGATGAGAATGGAAGAGGAAAACATGTTGTGCCGACCCTACTTAAGGTGGGAAAGGGGCAGGAAGAAGAAGAAGACATAGAGCGATTATTAAGGAAGGTTTATATGTATAATGCATGCATAATATAGTAGAGAAACACTGATATATTTAGAGGCTTCCAATGTGATGTCGTAAATACTTTAAGTAATTATATAGTTTCTTTACTTGGTTAAAATTTAGAGTGTCTATTGTTTTTTTATTAATGTACATGTTTCGATATGAAAGGAGTTAGCATTTTAAGCAACGTCTTAGATTTGGAGCATATTATAAAAGCAATAACAAACATACATTGTTTATGTAAGTTTGACATTGGTAACTCAAATAACATCCACACTTCCGTTCTAAAGTTCGATTTTTAATTCGAGTCAGTAAAATGACATTTCCAATGTCATGTGTCACAAATTATATTATTTAATATGGTATGTATTACATATTTACAATAAAAAAAAGCTTTGATGCCTAATAAAATAAAGCATGACTAAATGTCTATAATCAACATAAATGTATATATAAAATCTATTTATTGCCGAACATCACTATTGTAGTGGGTCACCCTTTTTTGTATCAGTGACAGTTGCACTTGTCATTTTACTGACTCGAATTAAAAATCGTAGTTTAGATTTAAAGTTTTTTGGTTAACATTGTCAATTAAGTACACCTCTGGATGTAACGCAGCAGATCAGGTAAAATGTCGTCAGTTCACACACCAATACAGTGCACAATCGATTTTGCTCTAATTGCATTACGGTTTAGATTCGTAACTCTGTCGCTTCTGATAACTTTATGTATAGTGTACAATGTGGTTTACAACTAGTTACCAGTTTGCATTGTTTGTTAATGGTGGAAGTTAATTGAGTTGTTCTTTTCTATTTATAATGCACAGCATTGAAAGGACACGAAACATTTCCCAGCTGTTACTTTGTTTGACACCTACATTATAACATGCAGGTTAACTGACAGCTGTCATTTCATAGGTAAATTAAGACACAATAAATATTTTATTCTAATTCTATTAAAAAAAATAGTATTTTGATGTGCACGTTTTTTTAAATGTGCACGAGTACGAGTATGAGAAATAAGTGAAAATACCGTAAAAACATAAATAATACACTTGACACTAAATAGAACTATTTTCACTATTCCGATAAACGACAGCCAATCATAACAAAACTGTAATGTTTAGATATAATATAATAATTGTTATAATAACAGTACCCGGAACCGACGAGCTTTCGTGAAAGCATTAATGAAACTCCAGCAAGTTAAGGAAAAATGGAAAACTGTGACTACCTCCACGGAGCCTACCTTCACGATTATACTCGTGCTATGAGGATACTGAAAATTAACTATTCAACTTTTCTAATCACAGTATGTCTGTATAACAAATATTATATGACATTTGGAAGTGGGAATTAAGGTTTTGCTGCCACGCTTTCTCGGTAGTGAGTCACAGGCATCTCTTTACGCAAATCTCTTCAAATAGAAGGCTACATTCAAAGGCGGGAAGCGACAAAGAGCCAAATTAATGTTTGCCGATGATAATTCTGAACTGATATTATTTATAGTGAGTGAGCGACGGGAATGAATTTCGGAATATTCGCGCTCGGTGGATATGAATTTTCTATGCAAATCATTCATTGATACTACCTTCAGAATTGGCTGTCAGTATAACTGTTAATTAATTTCGGAATTCAATTTGCTTCCACAGATTAATCATTTCTGTAGTAATTAATGTAAACTTAGTATATAACTTTTAGGAGTGGGTGCAGACAGAGAGCAAAAGATTTAGTTCTGTATTTAAATGTAACTATTTAGAAAGAGACAAGTTGACTGCTTACAGTTTTGGTAGATACATTAATGATTTTACTATAGGACCTTAGTTAATGTTATAAACATCTATATGTTGTCATAGGCACTACATCACTACATCGTATAAAATATAGTTGCTTTATTTTATACTATGAATGATGATTAGTCCGAAATTTGAAAAGCAACAGCGCGCGAAATGGCAAATAATACTGTTATTTAATTTGTATGGACTATAACTTAACTATTTGCTTTGGTAACACACGCGTTTTTACTTTATATATTTAAAACCGGTGGACTCTATTGTAGCAGGTGTTATTTTGCGGAAGTCCATTGTATTACAAAGGATATTGTTTTTTGCTGATTCCGCGCAGTTGATGATGACTTGTCCAACAAGCAGACAAGGTCGACACGTGTTTCGTCTCTCAGCGAGACATCTTCAGGATGTGTTGCCCGCTCGGTGACTCACCAGCGGCTAAGAGCCGCTGGTGAGGAGAGACGAAACACGTGTCGACCTTGTCTGCTTGTTGGACAAGTCATCATCAACTGCGCGGAATCAGCAAAACACAATATCCTTTGTAAAACCGGTGGAATTACATCAGCTTTACGAGCAAAGGTGTGAAAAAGATATTTAAAGGTATATGTAGTCGACCAATTCACACCTGGCCCGGTGAGTGGTTATCTAAGGCCCTAAGCGCCTTGCTGTTTTTAGGGTAAAATAGAGCTCCTCGATGGGGTCTTATGGTGTGACCATAGACAAATTGATTACGCCAGGTGTTTAGAATATTTGTTCCTAAATTGTAACTTTTCTCTTTCATAAAAGTACACAAGACCAAAGATTTGTTAAGCTTTTTACCTGTTCGCTTTAATTCGTACACAGCGAAAATTGATAATATACTTCTGAAATACGTAATATGCTGTCACAGTACCATTGATTTTCCTACTATTTCGCACCCCTTAAGCTGGAACACAGCAAAGCAAGTACAGATGCTTAGCAGCAGCAACTAATAAGACGGTAGCACCAAACCAGACCCTGGTATAAATTTCCATGGAACTTTTATGCAACGGGTATTTTAGTACATAAATTTAAAATTTGGGCTATAAAAACATTTCCAATAACGCCTTCCCTTTTTATTGAATAGCGCCTGAATAATTAATATTTTGTCTTAGTCATTCGAAAGTCAATTAAGTAAGAAAGAGAGCATCGTGTGAATTTTTTATACAATGTTTTTAATTAATGTGATACAAATAACCTGAAAGTCCGCAATGCAGTTGAGTGGCAGAGATACTTTCAATTCGTTCTGCGTCCACATTTCCACAGTATCGATGAACTGTCATGGTCCAACGGTATGCTATCGCTGTTTCGCTCTTCATATTTTAAGCCTATTTCCGATTTTGTTTTTATTCAAGCATGATTTATAAGTTTGGCTACCAGTTTGCCAATGGTGTAGAGAGATTGTGCATTTTCGCTCTACATCAGAATGGGTTCAAAATTTTATTGTGTATAAAAACATGTTACAATTCTAGTATTTTTAGTTCTATCGAGCTTTCATTATTATTGCTCTATAGAACCATCAGACATTTCTCAAAATTTCTGTACAGCCGCTTTCATTCCTATCGTTAGTGTCGATCGCAACGCTTTCACTTTGACGTGATTCGCTCAAGTCAGGGTGATCTACTTGCAAATGTTCCTCAAGGTGGTGTCTCACCTTCTTTACTCTTCTCTATCTTCATTAATTCTGTTACTAAAGAGGAAAAGAGAGTATTATCCAAATTTCATTTCTACTTTTAGATAAATATCAACAGATCGGTACTTTTAAATCATTAGTTCTAAATAGTTTATCAGATTCTATAAATTATTGGGCGATTTTATTTAGTTTTAACCTGAATATTACTAAATAATAGGCTTTAATAATTAGTATTAGTTTATTTTGATATTACACTTATACTAGTTTTCAAATCGCGAGATTCAGGCTACCATTTACCAATCTGGTTTTTTAATTTCATGTTTATCTGACGCTCCTGCGGTAAAGAAAGACCTCTCCGGACAATCTGTATACATCTGCGAAGAAATTCAAAGACGTATGTGAAGTTGACTAATCCACTGCTCCAGCGGATTGTGAAGACTACTGTGATGATTATGATGGTGCTGCATTTTGCTCTGGTGCAGAGCCTTCTGTTAGCAACCCCAATAACAAAATATTTTGCTAAAATATCATGTAATTACCATCTTCAGTACAATTCAGTGCATAACGAACAAAGGCACCAGGACAACATAATTTCAAATAAATGTATTAATATTCATTCGTTAATTTTCAGTAACCGATCGGGCTTGTTAACACAGCATTATTGCCGCTGGCGCCAACAAAAGCAGAATTAACGCACGCGGTGCACAACTTAATTTAAGCGTAAACGGAGCGTAACGAGCAATGAAACACAAACTTTTATTCAAATGATTAAATTCTTAGCATGTTCTTAGTATGGAGGAGGCGAGCGAATATTATTTTGTTAATGCCAGCGGTAATGACCACAAAGATTGTAATTAAGAGAAATTCTGGTGTAGGTTTATGGGATACTTTTTCTATACCGGCTACCTTTATTTTTAGACAAATAATCGTAGATATTAATTAAATCGACTAAGAACACAACTGAATCGTCTATTCCTTTCTGAATTTTCAATTCAGTGAATGATTTTTCATGAATACCTATATTCGCTTTGTATTTAGTATTTATTTATTGTCTTTTAATTTTAGCTTCAAAACTCATTCCTGCCTCTTTATTATCATCATAATTCAACCTGTAGACGTTCATTGCCGGACATATGCTTCCCCCAAGAATCTCCACATTCATTTTGTACTGCTATCACTCAGTTATAACCTTCATCAAATCATTGGTACATCTTGTAGGTGCTCTACTGCCTCCCTAACAGAATCACTACATAGTATAAAACAAAGTTGCTTTCTATGTCCCTACATCCCTACGTATGCTTAAATCTTTAAAACTACGCAACGGATTTCTATGCGGTTTTTAATAGATACAGTGATTAAAGTAAAAGGTTTATATGTTTAATAACATCCATTAAATAGTTAAGAAATACTGTTATTTTTGAGGTTTCTAATGTGATGTCAAATATTTTTTCCGTTTACGTTGCAAACGCAGGCTGAACCCTACGAGATTTATCAAAATAATGTACTAAGTATTCTATACATTCAAAAGGTATACAGAAATCTCCGCGATGGTATACATATATCTATCGCTAGTAACGTATAGACTACAATTTATTAAGATATACGCTACGCTAATATACTAATCCTGTATATACTAATTTATAAATGAGGCACGGCTATAAATTAAAATATAGAATTTAAAAGTTAACTTAAATACTAATTGTGTTTGTCAAGTTGTTATTAAAGTTACATTCTAATACAATGCATCGAAAATAGAATACCAGTAATGTAGCGTGCAATTTTCAACCGCTGAAATTTTAGAATGTTCTACGCGAAAATTCCGCACGATCCTCCACAAAACACCAGTGTCCGCCATGTTTACGAGATAGGTGGTGTAAAGTGTATAATGTTTTGGCGAATTCACGAGTGCAGCATCGGGATAATGGCGCCATGGAAATTCTGTTACTAGTTGTTTTCGGGACTTATCGTACATCCCAGGCTTATAGGGTATGTAAGTAGCGTCTGTATGCTTTAGTCATAAGTACATATGTGTTCTATGCAATGTCTATTATGATGTTAGTAAGCTGCTGTGATTGTCACAAGAGTCTCAAACAACGTAATAGAGATCAGCCTTATAAGTCGTGGCGCATTTCATTCAGTGCGCGTGTCGGTTGACATTCTAATAGACATGTCAGGAACAGAGCGCGGCAAATTGCTTCATAATTTCTGAGTCGTGATATACGCGCGCGGCACCAGAATGTCGTCGGGTGTACTGGTATGTATTCTGAAGCGCTCGTATTACATTCGAATTAAGCGAGATATATATGACTAGCTGACCCGCGCCCACTTCGTTGGGCATAATATTAATAATCCCCGAAGCGAGCACGAAAGCGAACTGAATTAAACCCGAAGCCATCGCGCGCCGTCCGCTGATGATGATGATGATGATGATGATGATGATGATGATGATAATGATGACACTCAACAATAATGTGGCTTTCTATTGGTGAAAGAATTTTTTAAAATCGGTACAGTAGATCCCGAGATTACCCCTTACAATTTACAAACACACAAACTTTACTTCTTTATAATATTAGTATAGATATGAAAGTGGGGCTTGTGGGGAGAGGAAGTCAGAACAAACAATAGATGGACTGTATGAATGTTGATATGTTGAAGAAGGGTGTGATTGTCGAAGTAGGGAGTGATAGAGGAGAATGTGGCGACGAGAGACGACATGTTGCGGCGACCCTAAATGAAAATGGGAACAGGGCAAGATGAAGAAGAGATTTATATGAAACTGTATCAAGTCCCAGAATCTGTATCGCCAAAGGGTTCCCACAAAAATTACTTCATTTTTCATCTGGCCTTTCCGTTCAGAATGCATATAAACAAATATCATACTGTTATTTGTGTCAAAAACTAAAATTTCATCGTAATTGTAGATTACTTGGCAAAAGTACGATCTGAATTACCTATGGTAGAACTAGAATCATTTGTCGGAATTATTGCAGACAATTGGAACATTACGAAGCTCTCAATCACACAAGAGATAGCAACAGTATTGAGTTAATTAAAATGGAATGACCCTAGCTAAAGTCTTCACAGAGGTCAATCAGCTCGGATCCCAGCTGTACTAAGTTGAATTAACTGCTGCGCTTGGGCTATGATGTACAGTATGCTGTAATGGCTCAAACCAGAACTACATCATATAGGCATATAGGAAGAAGAGAAGATTATGGAACACACTCTACTATTGCAGTGCTTTAGCTTGCCGGTGACCAAAATTTATAGCCATTACCAATCGAGGTCATCAGGTTTTTGTGTACAGAATAGCATATACGGGTAGTAAAGGAAATCCACAAAAGCACTATCTAGAGTCACTTACTTGATCAACTTTTTCTCAAACTAAACTATTTAAATATTTATATTCAATATTATATAAGTAATCTTATTGTATATTATTTTGTATATATTAGATAGTAAGTTTATAATAATTTTAATATTTACCTACGCCAAATACAATCTTAATCTTCTCCAAATACTTATCATTAAATTGGTAGAGAATGTCTTCTTGTATTAAATCTCCTTTTGTACAATAAATATTCAATTATAGTTGTAACGTTATACGTACATTCTTAGATAACTTTTTTGTCATTTTCAATCGGAACACAGCTCCGTTAATCATATTTAAATTACATCAAATCTGTAAAGAGGTCAATTCTGTACATGAAATGTATTTTCAAAATAACTATCAGGGGGTAATTAGGGATCGATACTGATGCCAAAAATTCAATCAGTAAAAATTTTGTCTGTCTGTCTGTATAACCGTTATAGAAACAAAAACTATTTGACGGATTTTAACAAAATTCAGTACAGCTTTTTATCATATACCTGAGCTAGTTATTGTATACTTTTTATCACGAAACAATCAATAGGCGCAGAGCAGGAAGGAGAAGAAAGGGAGAAGTTACTCCATTTTTTAAATTTCCGTGGCGTGTGCATCCTTAATGGTTAAAGCTACACAGAAATCATGTATGATGAAAATGTTTTTCTTAAAATTATATAAAATATATCTCACGACAGCATATGTCTATCTTTCTATGGTTGACTCACAATACTTAGCCATTCGAAGCTTTCTGATTATATTTGTCTACTCTTACGTTTCAAATTAAATAGTTAAACGTGTATTTTGTTATCAGTAATAGATTAACATTTTTATGTAATACTGCTACGAAGTGTCTGCCTAATAGTAAGTGGTTATAGTATGATTCCAACATGTGACATAAAATATAAAGTTACAGTACTCAGACATTTTACTGCCTACCTCCCTCCACGCTGGAAAACAGCAAACAAAATCCACATCTACATCTATAGATAAACACGACTTCGAAATCCGCGGTAAATACCAAAAGAATATTTATTCAGAATATTAATTTATTGGGAGAGCCATGCTTCGGCACGAATTGGGCCGGCTCGACCGGAGTGATACCACGGCCTCACAGAAAACCGGCGTGAAATAGCGCTTGCGCTGTGTTTCGCCGAGTGAGTGAGGGTACCGGAGGCCCAACCCCCCTTATTCCCCTCTATTCCCCTTATTCCCCCTATTCCCTTTTAAAAGGCCGGCAACGCATCTGTGACTCCTCTGGTGTTGCGGGTGTCCATGGGCACGGTTATCGCTTACCATCAGGTGATCCGTTTGCTCGTTTGCTGCCCTATGCTATAAAAAAAAAAAAAAAAAAATATTCTCTCCAATCATTATGTATATGGGCAAGATGCGCTCTTATCTTTATACATAAATATAACCTACAATCTAACTATACATCCCTTTTTTTCGGGCTCTCCGGTCTGAGAGACCGACCTACCCAGTAAAACCCCCCGGTGTTCTCTGAGCCCATACCGGGGCGCGTGGCGGGTTGCGCTCTCGCGATTCTACCGCCACACGCCCATGGGCTAGCTCGACCTAGTTGGTCGAGCCATCGCCGGGGGGAACTATATATCCCTAGTAAATAATTGATATAATATTGTAATTTACACAAACTTAAACTAACCCACCATATCGAGCAAAGCAAGTATTTAGACAGTCTTTGTCCATACAAATTTTTTGCACCTTTTCCCGTACACTTTTTGTATTATATTTATTTTTACTTTCGTACACGAATTTAGAATACGAACGTTTTCAGTATGTGACTCGCGGCGATGAATACTCTAACGTGACAGATTCCAACTCTTCACCTGCGTTCAAATGGCACTGTCGACGTTTCTATGCTTATTTAATGTATGTTATTTAATGTAGTCATAGAGAACGAAGAAACAAAGTTCTTCTGACAATCCAGGGTAACGCTGTGAGGTCGGAATTTCACTATGGGATATAATATGCAATATATGTTTGTTTATAAAAAGTTTTTTATATACTCGTAAATAACAGGAAATGCAACTTGGTGTATGCTATTTGCGGACAATATTCCCTTGGTGGATAATAGTGCTTCTGAGATCCAGCAAAATATGCAGAATTTATCATGGACTTCAATTATAACCTCACAATCGAAAATCGTGCTCATAGGAGTTTCTATGAAGCAGTATAAAACTATGAGAGAAAAAGTATATAGATCCAATATAGGGTTTCTTTCTATAGAAATATGATTTTGATTCTTCGTCTGGGAAAGCCTTTTAGTAAGAACAAAACACTAAAAATATTATATAACGCATATGTACTTACGTAGCATTCTTGAATTGGGAAGTGTTGTATGGAGTCCTTCGTATTCTATATACACAAGAACAAGATCCAGTGGGTGCAAAAAAATTAATTAAGTCCCGTGATTATCGCACAGGGCAATATTACAGTGCAAAGAGACACAATGTGCAATTATTAGTTTCCAGGCGTAATTTTCTGGATGTAGTATTCTTATATAAATTTTTTTTTTTTTTTTTTTTTTTTATAGGATAGGGCAGCAAACGAGCAAACGGATCACCTGATGGTAAGTGATAACCGTTGCCCATGGACACCCGCAACACCAGAGGAGTCACAGATGCGTTGCTGGCCTTTTAAAAAGGGAATAAGGGGGGAAGGGGGGATGGGCCTCCGGTACCCTCACTCACTCGGCGAAACACAGCGCAAACGCTATTTCACGCCGGTTTTCTGTGAGGCCGTGGTATCACTCCGGTCGAGCCGGCCCAATTCGTGCCGAAGCATGGCTCTCCCACGGTAAATATAAATATTTAATAATAATATTGACTCGGCGGAACTTTTACAAAGAATTAATATTAGAGTGCCCAGGACTTCCTCACGTTCAAAAGATACTTTTTTTGTTCCGTACTGTCGGACAAATTATGCTAAAAATACCTTTTTCCAGCGTTCTTGTAATTTTTACAATAAATTACAATCCGATATAGATGTGTTTTGTGACTCCCTGGGGGTATACAAAAATAAACTAGCGTTTCATTGTTTCCATAAACTATAGATAAGTCTTTCTATTTTTATTTTTCTTTACGTTTTAGTTGTTATGTGTAATATTTAATATGTTTATAATGGTTTCCATCACATACCTATCTGTACACTTCGCAATATTTATATAAAAAATAATGGTACTTTAAGTCTGTTATTATATGTTGTTTGATATTTTCATACTTTATTATAAGACTGTTTGCTACCTTAATTACTAAACTAAAAAAAAACACGCTTTTAAAATTGATTGAATTAACAGCGTTTGCAATGTAAGCAGAAAAAATAAAATTACGACATCACATTAGAAACCTCAAAAATAACAGTATTTCTCTACTATTTAATAGATATTATTATACATATAAACCTTTCTCTTCAATCATTTTATCTATTAAAAAAACCGCATCAAAATCCGTTGCGCAGTTTTAAAGATTTGAGCATACATAGGGCATACATATTCACTATTATAGAGCCTTGTTTGGTAACAACATTATTTATAATATTGTATTATTTTTATACGTGTATGTAAACATACATACGACTGTAATCGTATTAGGTATGATTGTATCTTATACTATATTGTATTTTTATATTATATTATTATAATTATTAACATTGAAAAGAGGAGATAAAAATAGAGCTTCAGAGATTCTTGCCTGTTCTTCTCGAGAAGGCTCTCCCAATTTCCGAACAGGTGTCGAGTCAATTTTTTTTTCCTTATTCGTACATACGGACAAGGTTTTTGTTTTTTTAGGCTTTTTTTTGTTTTGTTTGTTGACGTCAATAAGTGCCTGTAAAGGTCTATGTTGAATAAAGATTATTTTGATTTTGATTTATAGGAATAGAGAAAGCGACTTTTTTTTATACTATGTAGTGATGATAATCGCGACTACAGGGCGTGTAAGTATTCTGTACATATATAAAGGGAAATATATCTGATGCCAAATCACATTTTTTTACCGTGGGAGAGCCATGCTTCTGCACGAATTGGGCCGGCGCGACCGGAGTGATACCACTGCCTCACAGAAAACCGGCGTAAAATAGCACTTGCGCTGTGTTTCGTCGAGTGATGAGTGAGGGTACTGGAGGCCCATCCCCCCCTTCCCTCTCCTTATTCCCTTTTAAAAGGCCGGCAACTCATCTGTGACTCCTCAGGTGTTGCTGGTGTCCATTGGGCAACGGTTATCGCTTACCATCAGGTGATTCGTTGGCTCGTTCGCTGCCCTATTCTATAAAAAAAAATGACAGCGATCATCATCCTCTTGCCCATTTCCCATTATCTGGGGTCGGCGCAGTAGATCTTTTCCTTCCATTCCTCTCTATCAGCCGTAATTTCCATGCTTATTCCTTTCATTCTTATATCATTCTTCACACAATCGATCCATCTTTTATTCGGCCTTCCTCTGCCCGTGTATCCCTCCACTTTCATATTCAATATTCGTTTTGTGACATGACTTTCATCCCTCCGCATCACAAGTCCAAACCATGCTAATCTACTTCCTCTCACTTTTTCTACGACTGGCGCTACTTTCAGGCTTCCTCTTATGTACGCATTCCTTATCTTATCCATCCTTGTCACACCACACATCCATCCTTGTCACACACACAAAAAAAAATGACAGCTGTATGAGTTTCAAAATCAGCAAATTAACAGCAATCACGACCATCTGCAACGGAACAAAGATGCCATCAAAATGTAAGTCACTCACCTGACACCTCCCATCGATGCACATGTCCAGACTGCCCGGCCTGCACCTGGTGCCGTCTGAGACCCTCGCGGCTAGAACCGCTACCACTACCCGCTCGTCGTCATCCAGCGACACCGTCTGCAAAACGATCGAACTTAAAGATTTATGTGTCAGTCAAACCAACGCGATTTGTAAAGTCCTGCATCCCGGTATGGCTAAAAAATTGGATTTAATTTGGAAGGCGTACCATTAACTTTAGCTAGTCAATTTATATATATATATATGATAATTTAGTTTTTGTATATAGAAACTATAGTAAATTCAATAAAAAAACAGTGATCTACATAATGTGAATACTAGAAACAAAAATAAACTTTCCGTTCCAATGTTCAGACTCCATAAAACTAGCTGTTCGTTCTTAGGGAAATGTATATCTATGTTTAACAAACTTCCGCAAAGTGTCATTGATTTCCCTTTGTATAAATTTTAAATCCATATCAAAAAGACACTCATGAGTAAAGGTTATTAGAAAGTAAGTGACTATCTAAATGATCACACTATTTGGGAATAGGGACACTATTCATAGAGCCATGTTTGGTAACAACATTATTTATAATATTGTATTATTTTTGTATGTAAACATACATCATACTGTAATCGTAATAGGTATGATTGTATCTTATATTATATTGTATTTTTATATTATATTATTATAATTATTAACATTGAAAAGAGGAGATAAAAAATAGACCTTCAGAGATTCTTGCCTGTTCTTCTCGAGAAGGCTCTCCCAATTTCCGATCAGGTGTCGAGTCAATATTTTTATTTTTATTTTTTTCCTTATTCGTACGTACGGACAAGGTTTTTGTTTTTTTTTTTTTAGCTTTTTTTTTGTTTTGTTTGTTGACGTCAATAAGTGCCTGTAAAGGTCTATGTTGAATAAATATTATTTTGATTTGATTGATTTTGATTAACAAATTCAATCTTCTCCACGTCTAAATCCCTATCTGAGGGAGGTTATAATGTTAACTTTTAGTACTCCTACATTTACACTTAGACAAAATCAACACACACACACACATAGATACACGAAACATAGAAGTGATAGAAAAATTGAAAAATTGTTAAATAATGAAGTTGACAAAGGTTATCATATTGTCGTCCAACTTGGAAAATTTTTGGAAGTCTTAGTACATATAATCATAGAATTGTAAGCACCTACGGGACTCAAGATACAGGCTTTTGTCTAGTTTCGAGATCCGCTGGTACATGAAAATTAAAAAAAAATCGGGTGCGGCTGTGTCGGGGCACACGGCCGTTGGTTTTAACGTGAAACGTACGAGTATATGTTAGGGAATCGCTTTTAAAGTAAAAGGTTGAAATAAAAACAAGATTGACGGTGTTTTAAGTATTTTAATAAAAAACACAATGTCACAACAGTGAGCTGACTATATAAGTGAAATATTCACACCACATTTTTGTTAACTAAAACTATTAGTCTAAGACTAATAGTTTTTTAATTATTAAGGTACGATGATATAGACCTTTTCGTTACGGTCCACTTTTTAAACCTGGTACCCGTATGTTTCGGCGCGATTTTAAAGACTTCTCGCGTCAAAAAAGAAATACATTCTCCTATAATAAACTAAGTTTTGTATTATTGTAACGATACCAGTTCTTGATGTAATAGAGATTATAAGTAAATGATGAATGACATAATATTAACATGATTACGACGACATCTTCTTTGTTTTATTATAATCCAATTATTTCGAACTAGACTGCTGGGGATGGTCTTTCCAGCATCTTCTTGCGATTTTCACTAACGCATCGGCCCGCCTTGATTCCCGAAAAAAATCCGGGAACTGTTTCACGTCACATACTAGCCATTAGTGGACCTTCCCGCCCCAACGGACTTAAGCTCTACGAGTAAACGGTGACCCTGCTGCAACTGCGGATTGCATAATTTCTGACTCTATCCAGAATCCCACTTCACCTAATTAATATTATCTATTCCAGACGTTCCAAAACTTTTTTGTGTCGAAGACCCTTTGCCGTATTTTTTGGTTTAGGGTAGACCCTCTACTTACCTGATATTAAATGCCTACATCTACAACATACAAAATTATATAAGCATTTCATTTTTTACTTCACTGATACTTTTGTAAATGCCTTGTAAATGCTGACGTAGACAGAGAAGGTTGTCATAAACCCTTAGGGGTCGATATAGACCACTGATCCATTCGATATATACTCTTACAAGCCAACTCTATCGACCAGCCAATATTCTGAGAAATAACTTTAGCTAGCCTTATTGGGAGAAGCTTATCACTTAAGAGTTGGAATAACATCACTTACAGTTGAGCCAAATAAGCGAACGAATGTTTACTAACAAAGTGTTGCCTAGCAACCACTGACAGGCATATATTAATAACCTTTTTCTATCATAATACAGTTTTATTGCTTTCGAATTGCCTGGGCCACCACAGGCTTTAGGAATAAGGTCAGGTCTCACCAGGCTAGAGGGATTTGATGGTTCTTACCCCGTAGGATGCATTTATAATTTGAACATATTCATCTTGGTAATATTTGTGTACAAGGAAAATTACTAAAACAGAATAAGATACTAACTAAATAAATAATAAGTAATAATAATAAAATAAAATCTGAGAGTATAAAAGTGCCGACTATAACCGAAAATGTTTATTACATCTGAATTTCACCCATGTCGTCATGATTATAGGGTTATCAAGTAAAATTAATTATGTTTTTATTTTATAAATTCATTTATGTGGAAGTTTCTTAAGTGTTTGTAGTAGTATATGGTAGAAAAAAAATATTATAATGGATCAGTCATGAAAAACATTTTACAAATACAAGATAACGACAAGATAATTGACGATTTTTTGAATTGAGTTGTGATAACCCTAAAACTGGTTTGTTTACATTTATTCGTTTGCTTAAATAAACGAAGTGTAGATAGTACTGGTTCCATTATCTTACAGATGCACGAAACACTCACCGGCTCTGGACTTTTCCCTAGGTGTTGGGGAGTTCCCCTGCACGTCAGGGCGCAAGGTTCAGCGTCGTCACGGTGTGCTATCCAGTGGAACATCTCGCCTCCGTAAGGGGTGCCGTCGTGAGCGCTGCACTGTTGCTCTCGCCACACATCCTCTTCAAGCAGTGTGATGTTGCCGCGACACGGCTACAGAAGATAGATAGAAGTTACTTCATGAAAAGAAATAATGTTTCAATGCCAGTGGAGTTTAGTAAATGGAAAACTCTGTAATATATACAGAGTTTTCCATCACACAAATTACAAAATCGTATTTTATTTGCACAACAATAATTTTAGTAAAATTAGTAAACTAACGTTTTAGTTTGAACATCCGCGCTTTATTATATATTATATTACATAATTAAACTATGTATAAAGTAATCATCACTGACTTAATATCACTTGACCTCACGTATTCGAGTGATTGATATATCGTTTTCAAGAAGTCGCCATCTCTGAGGTCCCGCGTTCGAATCCCGGTGGGGGCTGATGTTTGCGTGATGAATGCGAGCATTTGTACCTTAGTCATGGTTGTTATTATATATTTCTACCAAATTTATTTATATATGTCTAACATACTTATGTATGTGTGTCCGTTTCCCAAGATCCCATAACATAAGCTTTGCAGAGCTTACTTTGGGGTGTGAGTGTAAGAGTAATTAATTAATTATTATTTATCACTTACTTAAGTCTCACTTGTGTGTTACGGACACAAAATCAATAATGCATTGAGTCAGATAAGACTTTGAGTGAATTATGCTTTGTAACTTCAGTTCCTGGTCGAAATTCAAATAACTAATAATTGACAGACTTCTAAAATCAAAAAAAAGCTTAAAAATATAATAAATAATATATTTACTAACTACTTGAAAGTCATAGATTAGTAAGATTTCCTCGCTTGATTAGCCATTAACTCTATAGAAAACATCTATCTTCTTATATATAAAAATGAATCGCAAAATGTGTTGGTAAGCTCATAACTCAACAACGCCTGGACCAATTTGGCCAATTCTTTTTTGTTAATGTTCGTTGAAGTTCGATGGTTTTTAAGGGAAAAATTCGAATAATTATCGGAAATATCCTAAAAGCAGCCCTTTTATTTTCCCATGCAAACGTTTTCTAACTAAAATGTACAGTCGAATTGAGCTTTATTGTTATTGTATAAAGTTCATATTGCAAGCACTCACTGTTGTCTAAGCAATGAAGGTGTGTTCCTAACATCAAAGAGTCAATTTGCGCTTTATTAACGCTACATATAGTTGAAATTCAATCATATCTATCAAAACAGTGTGCGTGCGTGCGTTGGAGCACAGAATACATCGTTGGAGGATTTAATGTCACGTTCCGAAATTGAATAGCCACAAAATGTAATAGGTCATTTAGACTTTTTTTGCGATTAGGTTGGCTATGCGACATTATCTATAAAATAATTAGGAACAAAAAACTGCCACTGTACAAATCTTTTTGACAGGACGAAGTCTGTCGGTTCCGCTAGTACTCTATACAAATAAATAAAATTGAAGTGAATGTAATTGAAGTTGTTGTTATATTAAAATAACCGCTTTATATATGAATGTATATACGGTACACATATTAAAATACATATTTTTAAAACTTTTGTCTGTCTGTCTGTCTGTCTGTTTAATCCGGCTAATCTCTGGAACGGCTGGATTGATTTGGACGGGACTTTCACTGGCAGATAGATTTTCTAGGAGGTAGACTCTGTACTAGGGTCGTCTGCATGGGTCGTCTGCATCCGCCGCCAAACAGCAGGGTTCGCTTTGCTGTGTTCCGGCGTGAAGGGTAAGATAGGCAGTGAAATTACTGGGTACTGTGACTTTACATCTTATGTCACAAGTTGGCAACGTACACTGTGGTTCTTATGAGGTTTGCAGATTTGCTGCGAATCTCGTGGGAACCACATGTACTATAGGCGACTGTTACCACTTACCATCAGGTGGGCAGCCTGCTTGTTTGTCAACTTTAGCAATAAAAAAAAAAGATAGCTTATGTAATAAGGAGTAACTTAGGCTACTAAAGAAAAAAAAAGATATTACATTCCACGCGGACGAAGTCGCGGGCACAGCTAGTTTGATATATATATTCTGATACTTGCAAAATGAGCTCACGTACGAAATCAGGTTTCCAGCAAATACTTTCCAGAAGACAATCGTCTATTCTGAAAGTACAAGCTCCACTTATGACTTTAATCGCCTCGGAGTCGGTGCACGCGGGGAGAATGACAATGAGCGATGGCGTTCAGAAAGTTTTGATCGCACTTTTTCATGATTTCGAATAATTTATATATACTGATGTACAGTTACACGATGTTGTGGTACGTGGATCAATTGTAAATCTGCTGCAAAGGTTCGATATTTCTTTTAAATTGGTTCGATTAAGGTTGGCACTTGATTGTTTGATTAAATTGAAAGAAACGAATCGGACCATATAACCATCGCTTTTCTTGGACATTACTGCGTAATTTAATAGGCACATGAGAGTTTTGTATAACAGATCTGTTATGTAATAAATGACGTAATAAATTATCCGTTATCATTGATCCTATAACACAAGCCCTACAGAGCTTACTTTGGGCTAGGCTAATTTGTATCAGTGTAAGAAATATTTATTTATTATTATTATTTATTTAAATAACATCACATTATATCCATATTTATAATAAATCTGTACAGAGGTTAATTCTGTACATGAAATTTATTTCCAAAACTAGCTGACCCGGTGAACTTCGTACCGCCTAATTATAATTATGTTCTGATCGAATCAGATTTGTCCGAGTCGCCTAGTACTTCCACCATATCATCATGTCCTGGCGAGCCAAGTGGTTCCCAAGTAGATGGAGCCAAGTTGATGGAAATAAAGAGTTACTAATGCATTTCGCTTTTTATTATTTTTAAAGGCTTATAACCTGGTCTATATGGACAAAACAATGGAACGTTCGGATACACGGGTTCTTTTTACATGAGATGACAAAACAATATAATAAAAATATTTTTGAGAGTTAGTAACACTGTAAGGTTGGCACCCATCAAATATGTCAACACATTAATTATTTTTATATTTTGAAATTTAAATACACGATGTTATAAGCAAAGTTGATATTATGTTGTCCATTCAAAAGTCTTGTTTTAATGCGTTCTTCAATTCGAGTGGAACTGAGAGTACAAATACCGTCAAATGTTTGACAGAAAGTAAGTGATCAACTTTTATATGGGAAACTGAAATTGTCGTCTTACTCTATCTTACTCGCAATTTTTCCTTATTTGCTCACCGTTTAGACCTACCCTGGACTACGACAAACATTTTAAAACCAAAATCAGCTCAATCGGCCCAGCCGTTCTCGAGTTTTAAGCAGACTAACGAACAACAATTCATTTTTATTTATATAGATAACTATCAAGGGGTGACTGAGCTGAGTTTATAGTATACTTTTCATAATGCTACAATCAAGAGCAGTGAAGAGAAACGTTGGGAAAACGGGAGATGTTACTCCATTTTTAAGATTCCGTTGTGTGTACAACCTTAATGGTTAAAGCTACATAGAAATCATGTATGACGGAAATATTCTCCTTAAAATTACATAAAAAAATATCTCACGACAGCATATGTCTATCTTTTATGGTTGACTCACAATAACACGTGTCACTTCCGATAGCTTAGCAGTACGAAACTTTTCAGTCATCCCTAATTTAAAAAATAAACATTTTTAATTATAACATAAAAAAGAATCATAGAAATTGGTATAGAAACACCAAAGTTATATATACGCTAAAATACGCTAATAATAAGCCATCGCGCGTGAATACTGAATCATGCTATAAGAAAAATGCTACCTAAAATTACGATTCCACGCGGACGAAGTCGTGAACGCAACTAGGTTCTAATAAATGTGATCTAAAAATATATACATACATACATACACTCACGCCTTTTTCCCATGGGGGTAGGCAGAGATTACGTCTTTCCACTTGCTACGGTCTTTACATATCTCTTTCGCTTCATCTACTTTCATAACATTACTCATACATGCTCGACGATTGCGGGTACTTCTGACTTGGCCTTTTTTGAGGACACTTTCGATTTGTTCAAAATTTGTTCGCCTAGGTCTTCCTCGTCCCGTGTCTCCACTCACTCCAGCTTCATAAATCATTTTGGTCAGTCTACTTTCATCCATCCGTTCCACATGCCCAAACCACCCAAGCATCCCTTTCTCTATTCTTGTCACGATATCTGCTTATAAAATGTGATATAAAATTTTATGTGTTCGAGAATATTTACCTACTTCAAGATTCATAAAGAGCTGTCAAATGGAATTCTTCAAAGCTTTATGTAGCAGCAAGGCAAAACGGCTAACAAACGAAGTAAAAGTTTAAGGTACGCCAGTGCAATCTACATGAATAACATCCAAACTTCCTGCTATTGTAGTAGTTCTCAGAAGTGTTCTGGAATATTCAAAATTTTGTGAAGTTTCTTTTACTCCGTCTGACTATTTTGTCTAATAGAATGTTCTAAAATAATAATCAACTAAGTCTGAAACTAGCTACAAAATGTCTATAGGATCTCTTTTAAATGATGTATTGTATGTACAAAACTTGCATAACAAATTGTACATATTCGCACTAGCGTATCAATCGTATCAGCTACTGCGTCACCGTTCGCGGGTTCGCTTTCCGCACACGACAAATATTAACTTTGAGATATTTAATACTAGCGACCCGCCCCGGCTTCGCACGGGTGCAGTGAAAAAATGGTTATGGTGGGTTATCCCTAAGAGATAGACATATACCATCGCGGACTTTTCTGTGGATTTTTGTAAGTTGTACAATACTGTAGTACATTATTTTGGTCTATCTCGTAGAGTTCAGCCAGCGTTTGCAATATAAGCGCAAAAAAACGTGCTTATTTACGACATCACATTAGAAACCTTTAAATTTATCAGTGTTTCTCTACTATATTATGCATTTATTATACATACAAACCTTCCTTAAGAATCACTCTATCTATTAAAAAAAACCGCGTCAAAATCCGTTGCGTAGTTTTAAAGATCTAAGCATACATACGGACATACAGCGAAAGCGACTTTGTTTTATACTATGTATTGATTGATGATTTATTCAAGAAATAAAAATAAACTTGCCGTTCCAACGTACAGGCTACAAAAAACTAGACGTTCGCTTATGAGCAAATGTATAAATTTTTATAACAAGATTCCACATAGTGTAGCTGGATTGCCTCTTTATAACTTCAAGGTACATGTTAAAAAGACGCTAATGACTAAGGGCTATTACAAAGTCAATGATTTTTTAACGGAAGCCAATGATTGGTGTTGATTTCAAGACATTACATTCTAAAGTGTAAATATTTGTTTTCCCGTATAAATTGTAAAAACATATGTACGTTGTATGATAACGACATAATTTATTGTAAATCTTGTTATTACTTTTTTAGATAAGTTTCTTGCGCCCATTCTTCTTATCAGTAAAAAATGGGTGGTAGGAAATAATAATTTGACGATTCAAAAGAGCTTTCTATGAAGTCATATTTGAATAAAGATAATTTTAATTTTTAGTAGAACGTACGAAGTACGTACGAAGAGAACGTACGTCTCTACAGTCTGTTGCATGATGTTGGTGTTCCCGGGTACCTCCGAGACTGCTTCCAATACCGTACGATGCCGGATGCTCGGCTGCGACCTCGCAGAGTTTTGGATCTCATGGTCCCAACATATAACTCCACCGCATATAAAAAATCGTTTGCAGTGATGGCGGCGAGGCTCTGGAATTTGTTACCTGACGCGATTCGGGAGACTCCTTCCATTGCAACCTTCAAGAGGCAACTTAAATATCATATATTTGTGAATAGACCTTAAGCTGTATTTTTATTTTATTTTATTATTTTTTTATTTTATATATATGTATATATAGATTATAGAAATTGTATATATAGATTTATATATTATTTTATATATATTAGTGTATAAGATTATGTATTCTTGTATGGATGTATATGTATATTTTAATCATAATCTCCCCTTGCCCAATCCAGGTTCTTTGATGTCCGACCTTGACTCGGCCCAGCACACGCTGGCGGAGTGCCCCGCGTGGGCCTCCGAGCGCCGAGTCTTGGTCGCAGAGATCGGGCGAGATCTGTCTCCGCCGGCATTGATTGCGGCAATGCTGGCGGACGAGGGAGGTTGGAGGGCTGTGGCCTCCTTCTGTGAAGCAGTGATGCTCCAGAAGGAGGCCGCCGAGCGGGGTCGGGAGATGGCCGATCCCGCTCGAAGAAGGCGGCGCCGGGCTCGGTAGCGCAGCTGCGGCGCCGCCGCGGGTCGCCGGCGGGCGCGAGGAAGTCGCGACTGCTATGGCGACCCGGGATGGACCACGCCCTTTCCGTGGCCGGGGGGCGTCGTTGGTGGAGGAGACCGGGGGAGGTGGTAGCCTCCCCCGAGGAGGGCTCCCCTCTAGGCGGGGGAGCGGAGGCTAGGGGGTTCCCGGAGGTGGCTTGGTGTTCCCGGGGGCTCCCTGCATGTCTAAGGAAGGCCATCCCTGAGGTTTTTAGTGGGTAGGTCTCCCCCTTCTGGGGAGGAGAGCCCCACATAACCGCCGGCTCGCCACAGCCGGGGTATGCAATTTAATGCATTTTCCTCAGGGAAACAAAAAAAAAAAAAGGTTCTTTGATGTGTCAAAGGTTAACTGGAAGAGATCCCGCCAGGGATAAGTTCGCCTTTGCATAAACATAATATGTTAAATCTATATTTATGTTTCTGTGTATTATTTATGTGTATGTGTAATAAAGAGTTTTACAAACAAACAAGATTGTACATAAAAAAATATGATACAAGTTGTTAGAATATATCAGAATATCTTCGATTAGTCTGCCTTATTCAATGTATACAACAAATTGACTCATAGACGTAGCTTACTACTGCTTAAAAGAGTTCTTTGCAGACCACTCAAATTAGTTAATTCGATTCGTAAGGTATCACATTAGTAAGTGTGCACGACGGCACACTTCGCTGCTGGGGTTGGTGAAGGATTCCGAACGGTGCGGCCCGGTGGTTGTTGCAGGAAGAAATTAAGAAGCCAGTTTCTTGTGTTCAGTCGGCCAGCAGGGTCACAATAATCGATCAATTAGCCTAAAACAAATATTAATTGCGGCATAATAATTTGTGTCGTCCCACTGAAAGGTAAGTTTGTGGGGCGCTTGAACTCGAGACTTCCCGATGTAATAGTTACTGAGCGGAAACTGCAAACTGTTACAGAGTTATGTGCCCCTGGTATTCGGACAGCAAAGTCAGTACACTCCTGGGAATAATGACGTGTGCAATTATTCCAGGGAATTACGCTACGGTTTATAAAGTGAATTAAACTTATTGCTATATTTGAAGTAAGATAGATATTATGATAGATAGATAATACTCTTCGATTTTAAATATTAAAATTAAGCAAATTTGCATTCAGCAACTTTCTACTTATTTTAGAAAGCGAATTTTTATAAATAATAATAATAATTTATTTATTCAAGCCTCAAAGAGAGATTACAATACTTAAATCAGTTACAATAAAATATAAATGGCTTATAATTTATCACAGTGGCTTAGTCCCCTGACTTTCTGTTAGGTCAAGCCTGTATCCGCGGGTCGCCGGCGGGCGCGAGGAAGTCGCGACTGCTACGGCGACCCGGGATGGACCACGCCCCTTCCGTGGCCGGGGGGCGTCGTCGGTGGAGGAGACCGGGGGAGGCAGTAGCCTCCCCCGAGGAGGGCTCCCCTCTAGGCAGGGGAGCGGAGGCTGGGGGTTCCCAGAGGTGGCTTGATGTTCCCGGGGGCTCCCTACATGCCTGAGGAAGGCCATCCCTGAGGTTTTTAGTGGGTAGACCTCCCCCTTCTGGGGAGGAGAGCCCCACATAACCCCGGCTCGCCACAGCCGGGGTATGCAATTTAATGCATTTTCCTCAGGGGAACAAAAAAATAAAAAAGTTCAAGCCTGTATGACAAAAGTCAGTGATTCGGTAACAGAATTAGCATTTAAACTCATGCACGGTGAGATAGACGTGACACGGAACATCTGAGACTTAAGACTAAAACAATAATAACAGAGAAAAAATAAATAAAGCTATGATAGAAAATATTGTAATTTATTAGAAGTATTTAAGAATAAAGTTGGAAACAAACTTCAGAATGATTCTTCCCTAGCAAAAGATTTGATATGTATATTACCTCTCTAGCTGATGCCTGCGACTTCGTCTGTGCAGGACACTCGTTGTCATATTTTGGACAATTCAAAAAATATCTTTATAAATGTGTTAAGGTTTCATTAAAATCCATTCAGTAGTTTTTACATGAATGAGTAACAAACATTCATCCATACAACCTTTCGTGTATATAATACTAGCTTTCTGCCCGCGGCTTCGCCCGCGTGGATTTCGGGATTGGGTCTATAGAGGGTTAAGGGTCATAGCTTTTGCCCACGGCTACATATGCGCGGAAGTCGGTTTATGGCGCGAAGGTTTTATCGCGCTTCCCGTGGGACTATTCGTTTTTCCAAAATAAAAAATACGGCAAAACCTTGCTCAAGAATCACTCTATCTATTAATGAAAACCGCATGAAAATCTGTGCAGTAGTTTTTGAGTGAACCCTTTATTGCGCATCCCGTGGGATCTGTCGATTTTCAGGGATAAAAAGTAGCCTATGTTACTTGGGGATAATGTAGCTTTCCAAAGGTGAAAGAATTTTTGAAATCGGTCCAGTAGTTTAAGCGTGAAGAGGTAACAAACAAACAAACAAATAAACAAACAAACAAACAAACACACTTTCGCATTTATAATATTAGTTGGGACTAGTGGACCCGACAGACTTCGTCCTGTCAAAAAGATTTGTACAGCGGCAGTTTTTTGTTCCTAATTATTTTATAGATAATGTCGCATAGCCAACTAAATCGCTAAAAAAGTCTAAATGACCTATTACATTTTGTGGCTATTCAATTTTGGAACGTGACATTAAATCCTCCAACGATGTATTCTGTGCTCCAACGCACGCACGCACACTGTTTTGATAGATATGATTGAATTTCAACTATATGTAGCGTTAATAAAGCGCAAATTGACTCTTTGATGTTAGGAACACACCTTCATTGCTTAGACAACAGTGAGTGCTTGCAATATGAACTTTATACAATAACAATAAAGCTCAATTCGACTGTACGTTTTAGTTAGAAAACGTTTACATGGGAAAATAAAAGGGCTGTTTTTAGGGTATTTCCGATAATTATTCGAATTTTCCTCATTGTAAAAACCCTTCTTGAACTTCAACGAATATTAACAAAAAAGAATTGGCCAAATTGGTCCAGGCGTTGTTGAGTTATGAGCTTACCAACACATTTTGCGATTCATTTTTATATATAAGATTAGTAGGGACTAGCTTTGCCCACGACTTTATCCGCGTGGAATCGTAATTGTAGGTAGCTTTTTTAATGACTGGGAGTGTTATAAACGTAAGAGTAGACAAATATAATCAGAAAGCTTAGAACTGTTAAGCTATCGGGAGTTATACGTGTTGTTTTGTTTTGTTTTGTTTTGCATTGTGAGTCAACCATAAAGTATAGACATACGCTGTCATGGGATATCTATACTAATATTATAAAGAGGAAAGATGTTTGTTTGTTTGTTTGTAATGAATAGGCTCCGAAACTACTGGACCAATTTCAAAAATTCTTTCATCTTTGGAAAGCTACATTATCCCCGAGTAATAGGCTACTTTTAATCCCGAAAAAATCGACAGATCCCACGGGATACGCAATAAAGGCTTCGCTCAAAAACTACTGCACAGATTTTCATTAATAGATAGAGTGATTCTTGAGCAAGGTTTTGCGGTATTTTTCATCTCGGAAAAACGGATAGTCCCACGGGAAGCGCTATAAAACCTTCGCGCAATAAACCGACTTCCGCGCATATGTAGCAGTGGGCAAAAGCTATGACCCTTACCCCCCTATAGACTCAATCCCGAAATCCACGCAGGCGAAGCCGCGGGCAGAAAGCTAGTTTTTTTATATAATTTTAAGGAGAACATTTCCTTTATAGAAGATTTCTCTGTAGCTTTAACCATTAAGATGTGCGTGTGCAACGCGACGGAAGCTTAAAAACTGGAGTAACTTCTCACGTTTTCCCAACATTTCCCTTCGCTGCTCTGCTCCTATTGATTGTAGCGTGATGAAAAGTATACTATAACCAGCTCAGGAGTATGAAAAATAATTGTACCAAGTTTTATTGAAATCCGTCCAGTAGTTTTTGTTTCTATAACGATTATACAGACAGACAGACAAAAAAATTACTGCTTCCATTTTTGGCATCAGTATCGATCCCTAATCACCCCCTGATAGTTATTTTAGAAATATATTTCATGTACAGAATCGACCCCTCTACAGATTTATTACAAGTATAGATTATTCAAAATAGGACTTTCTGCCTTATGTCAACATCGATTACATCTGAAATTGAAAGTAGACAAGGTAATTTTAAAATTATATTTGGGATGTATGTTTACAAGGGAGGGAAGGTATGATAATGATATAGAGAAGCGAGTGAAAGCTGGTAACATGGTGAATGGGGCCATGCATACGTTTCTGAGTAGTCAGAAAATTTTAGAAAAAGCGCGACTAGCAGTGCACGAGGGCGTGTTGGTCCCAACATTAATGTACGGAAGTGAAAGTTGGGTATGGGAGAAACGACATGAAAGCAGAATAAATGCAGTAGAAATGAGAGCTTTGCGGAGTATGGCAGGAGTAAAACTGAGTGACAGATTGTATAATGAAGTGATTAGAAAGAAATGTGGTTTGAAAGAGGATATCGTGACAAGAATAGAGAAAGGGATGCTTGGGTGGTTTGGGCATGTGGAACGGATGGATGAAAGTAGACTAACCAAAATTATTTATGAAGCTGGAGTGAGTGGAGACACGGGACGAGGAAGACCTAGGCGAACATATTTCGAACAAATCGAAAGTGTCCTCAAAAAAGGCCAGGTCAGAAGTACCCGCAATCGTCGAGCATGTATGAGGAATGTTATGAAAGTAGATGAAGCGAAAGAGATATGTAAGGACCGTAGCAAGTGGAAGGACGTAATCTCTGCCTACCCCCGTGGGAAAAAGGCGTGAGTGTATGTATGTATGTATGTATGTAATTTTAAAATTTATTAGTAATCTCCACATCTATATTAATAAGCGTATAATAAAAAATAAAATAAATATATCACAAATAACGTTCAGACTGGTGTAGGTACCTACAAAGAAAATATATTTCTACTTAATTGTCTAATTCAAAGTCGAATCTACCATTTTATATAAAGAAGCGAGTAATCCTACACCGGCGCGTCTCCCGACTCCCGACAGCTTTATTATAAGTGACGTTGACACGAATTGTGTTTTGTCTCTCCACCTATTGCTCGATGGGATGTCAGACAAATTCTGACAAGCCACGTGTACTATGCCGAAGTGTGGTTTAACAGCAACAAGGTAAGATTCAATTTTGTGTAGCACGGTTTTTTTGTTCATAAGAAAATAAGGCCGTAAAACAAAATTTGGAGAGACAATATTTACAGTCTCGATTGTATTTCAGGCGTCGGCTAATGCTCGCAAAGTCGTTATTTGTATTGTGGTGAATGCATTTGTTAATTGCGTTGGAAAAGAAAAATGTTTTATCAATAGATGTGACAAATTAGCAAAATGTATAGGTACAAATGGAGTAGTAAAATACGAAATACACGTTTTAATACGTTCCGACGTAGGGGCTACAAAAAGCTAGAGGTTCGTTTATGGGCAAATGTATAAATTATAACAAGACTAGCTGACCCGACAGACGTTATCCTGTCAAATGTGTCAAATGTTTTTAAATAAATAATTTAGCTAAAAAACAATATCTAGATGACCGTATTGTGAATATAAACCATCCTCAAACCCCCTGGAATACACACAAAAATTTCATCAAAAGTTTTAGTTCAATGACTAACACACGTACAGAAGATTTATATACATATAAAGATTTCACATAGTGTAGCTGAATTGCATAAGTTCAAGGTACATGTTAAAAAGAAGCTCACGAGTAAGGGCTATTACAAAGTCAATGATTATTTAAATGATGCCAATGCTTGGTGTTCATTTGAAAATATTACATTCTAAAGTGTAAATATTTGTTGACATAATTTATTGCAAATTTTTGTAATTTATTTATCAAATAAAAAATACGTCCTGAATGGGTGGTAGGAAAAAAAATTGACGATTCAAAAGAGCTTTCTATAAAGTCATATTTGAGTAAAGGTAATTTTGTTTTAATTTAACTACATGACCAGGCAAAAGTCATATAACTGATTTCTAGGGACATTCAAATATGATTCATAGAGTAAGAAATTATTAGAAAAAATAATTTAAGTGGTGTAAGAAACATAGTTCCAAGTCTGTCATAGAGAGGTTCTTTACCAGAGTATTATGCTGAAGTATTTTTAAACACCAACAATATGATGGTAACTGGTTACAGTCACCTAGTAAGCATGGTTCCTATGAATTTCGCAGCAAATGTTAACCGCCAGAAAAGTAACAGTGAACGTTGCTGCCTACATATGACATAAGATGTAAAATCACAGTACCCAATGATTTTGCTGCTTATCTTCCTGTCAAGGGATTGAGAATAAGAACATGACAGTGAAATTACTACAATTTACTATGACTTTACCTATGAAATCACTTAATAACAACGCATATTATGGTTTATACGGAGATTATAGATGACTTCGTTTGCAGTTTATTCATAGATAATGTTGACATATCTTATTCGCGATGTATGATCGATGGATCAGTTATAAAGTAACCTCATTTTTATTCTGTCATCGTTATTGTGTCACTTTTTTCTTTTGTTTTTTATTGAGTCAATATCCGCGATATATTTTATACATAATAAACATATTTTTAATTAAAACTGAGCTTGTAAAATATATTTTGGAGGTTTTATTGAAGAGACAATAGATTTGATACGACGTGAATCTTACAAGATCACCAAAATTTATTAATTTTGTTTCATAAATTTCATCAGCTGCAGAAGATTCTCTTCGATTGCCAACTGAAAAATCTACAATCAGTAAGATATTTATCTTGTTGTGGTTCCTTTGATCTTAACTTCAACATTAGAACACCTACCTGCATATTACATATCTTGTACCGCACGGGCTCGCCGCGGCAGCCGGCAGGAGACGAGCATGTTCGCAGTTGTCGTGACACCCCACCATCGCAGGTTCGCGAGCAAAGGGACCATTCGCTCCACTGAGACCAACCGCCTCGGTCCTGGAACAATTCCACAACAAAAAACTGCGTTTACATTTCGAATGAGATAAATAGGAGCTGTGTTTTATTACGCCTACCGATCAAAAGATAAATAGACTGTGACCTTCCTTCCAACCTTTTTATGAACTCAACTGATGTTCCTTTCTTATTATGAACTCAACTGATGGAAAGTGACATAAAACCGTAGGTCTAAGTGAGCATCAGCTGAATTTTAAATAACTAACTATTTTACCTTTATTTGTCTGAACATGAAAAATTAGACAAAATGATTGTAACGAAAACAAATCAAGCAATAAAACTTATGTAACTACGAACAAAGGAATTCTTGACACCTCCCATTAACATCACGGAGGTGGTGGTTTCCATTAAACAACAGAGGTAGAAAAATAAAGTCCTAAACGATTTTCAATAACAATGACGGTCACCCTCTGTAGACGCTATTTTGAAGTGTAAGAACCCCTAATACCTCACACAATCGAAACCAATTACATTTTGCATCCTGCTATTTCTGATTATTGGGCAAAATTAAAGACCAAAGAAACCAAAACTTGAACCTACTTTTAATTATGGCCTGTTGCTGATAGGATTTCGATATAGTTTATAAATTCCAGGCACCTCTGGAAATTGCAGCAGAGTAACACAAGTTGTGAAAGGCTCGTCGGTTTTTATCGAATTTTCCAGAAGACTTCACCTTCGATTCCGCCATACCGTGCAGCGCTTTCAATGGCACGATAATTTTATTCAGCGAATGGGCTTTGAAGGCAGGCACTCAACCATTTTATTTTACTTATTCTTTCACATATAAAGCTTTCAGCGCCTGGCATTTTGTCTATAGGTGCGTTACATTAATTGCGGTTTAAAATGTTCCTTATATGCTCATCTGTATCTTTATCGAATTTGGTTCTATTTAATGAAGTAAAGCCTCGAATATGATTGACATAGAGAAAAGTAATATACTGGGAAATGATTGAGCATGCTTAGAAGAAGAAGATAATATAGATGTAATGTCTAGATTAAGCAAACAGAGATTATAAAAATGAAGCGTGTCAAAAAAAAAAGATCGCTATTTATCTATGCCTTACATGCGATCACTACAGCGAGATCAACCCGAGGAAATTCAAACACGCTCATCTTTATGTCCTTAGCAATCAAATGATTAGCTACAAATTTCTGCTGTATACTCCTGAAGCAATAACAGGATACATTTAAGCGCTTATGGGGAAACTGCAGCATTCAGTCTAGGTAGGTCATTGAGGTTGAGCTGCAAATATTCACCTACTGTCCAACGGTTTGAATCGAAGAGGAACCGAAACTTTACCAGTTTTTGAACGCAGTCAGTACTTTTTTTAAATATAGTAAGATATAGTGGGTTTTCCATCTTAGTGATGATAAACGTCACTTTGAGATGAATTACATCAGAATGTTGATTGGGGAACTATCGTAAATAATGATCAACAGATTTACCGATTAAAGACACTTTCAAAAATTTTGTGTAGGCGGCGAAATGTTACTTCTTTTTATATTTAGCGTTAATTAAATAAGCTCTTGGTCTACATCCTAACCTGGTTACGATAGTGGGTAGTTTCATTTAGAAACCTCAACTCCTATCCTACCTCCAGTGAAGCGAGTTCTGATACGATTGGTAGTATCGTTCATCGCATTAGCTCAGAAAGACCTGCTGGTGAATATAACCAATATGGTAAATATAACAAACGCTTTCCTGCGATCTTAATAAAATCGTCAGTCCACCTCGTGGAAGAACTACCAACGGTGTATTTTCTCGGCAGCCTGCTATTTGAGGACCTTTCCGCCCCAACGGCAGTCTGTATTGTGACTAATGTATCCTGTTCATTGTTACTTTAGCTTCGCAATTCGTCAGGACAAGAGTCCCTGGTTCTTCTTAAGATTTAATTATTCCTGATTCAATCACGTACAGAAGCTCCGAGCAAGACCATATCCTTTAACCGTTTGGTGATTAAGGTCCATTGGAAGTAACCAGGTCGATGTACTCGCAAAACGCACGAATATAAATTCCTTTTAAAGACTTTCTTTTTGATTGTAATATAAATATCTAAAACGTCAATCCAACCCTAGCTGCGACCCTGTTGGCGTTTACTCGTCGAATTTTTATTATATTTATACAACGCAGCCTGAGAGAGGAAGAGATTTCTCCGCGCGTGACATTTTAGCATGAGGCTGAACAGAATATGTAATTGTTTGAAATATGGCGTTATTTTTGTAGGTTCGATTTCGATGTAATACTAACATCGACAGCTAGATAAAATAGCAGGTGTATTTTTTTCACATGGGCGTAAATTAGTTCAAAGTTAAGGATAAAAAATAAACTTTCAGATAATATAAACGTTTATACGGAATGGAATTTTTAATGCCACCTGGTAAGAAAGTACTCTTAATAACAAAGATAATAAAATGGTTTAAAGAATTTACATTTAAAGAAACTGCACTATTTGACACTTATATACTTTCATACCTAGAAATCGAACCAGCTAAAATTGGAAAAATAATATTTTTTTTTTATTGTTACATGTTGGCAAATAGCAGACTACCTTTTTTTTTGCGAGGGAAAATGCTCCTGCACCATGTCGCTGCGCTGGCAAGGTGCGGCCGTATGTGCTCTCGGGTCTGAGAGGACCGGCCTACCCACTAAGACCCCCCGGTGTTCTTTGGGCTCATGTGGGGCACATGGCGGGGTACGCTTTCGCGACTCCACTGCCAGAAATAGCAAACTATCTACATGCTGGTAAGTGGTTACAATCATAGTACTCGGGTTTCTGTGAGATTTGCAGCATAATTGCAACCCCCATAAAACCACAGCATATTGTCAACATGTACAGTAGAGTGACAATAACCATTAATTTGATGATGATGTTTTGACAAAAGTGATAAGCTGGCTTAATGATCATAACCTTGAGATTAATTTATAGAATTTAGACCCCATAAAAAAAAACATTGAATGTTAATTGCAGCATAAATGACAATACATTGGAATCAGTAGACACATTTAATCTACTCGGTATAATTTAATTAATAACTAACTAAATATCTTCAAAAGAGAAAACGAGACGAGTTGTGAAAAATGTTTCGTAATGGCGGGAAAAATTAATCAGTTTTCCTATGCGCGCGCATCGGCCATAGACTAATAAATTTCGTAATGGCGGGAAAAATTAATTAGTTTTCCTATGCGCGCGCATCGGCCATAGACTAAAAAATGAGGTTTCTTTTTTTGGCTTTTTGCGGATAGCTTTTTAGCGCAAATGTAAGCGTAACTCAACCAATAATATAAAAAAAAAAACTATTACTCACTCGTGAATAATAGTAATGAAAAAGTCACAGTTTGATTATAGGTGTCATTATGTGCCTAATTGCCATGGGATTAGAGCCACTTTATGAGGAAGTGTGTTGAAAATAAATAAAATTTCACTACCTATCATATCCTTAACGCCAGAACACAGCAGTAGAAAGAGCTAAGATGGAGGTACACATCCAGCTTTGAATATAATCAATACAATTACTCTAAAAAGCATGGTAAAGTAAATGACAGGAAAGCCTTGTAGTCTAAACATTTAATTGCACGTAAAATATCGTGTAATCTGACTAATTAATAGTAAAAACATGTTGCTGGAGACATACATTAATTAATTTAAGGAACTAATTTCGAATATTGAAAATTGTACTCGTACTGTGAAGTCAGTATGAAGTCGTTTAAAAGAAAGAAAGAAGGAAATACATTTATTTTGATACCTACAACTATAACAAAACAATACACAATAATATAAATTCGTTTTGACAGATATCATCCCATAGATTATCTGTCGCTGACACCTGTCAAAATGGGCTTCTTAGATTGAGAAGTTAGTGTGTGTTAATAATAGGCTATAACTATTTTAAGTTAAGGCATTTGTTGCATTGTTTTTTTTTCTGAAAATAAAGGAAATGTTTCCCGTACGTGAAATTTACTATCTTCATTATTTTCTGTAATTTCTCTTCACGTGACATCTTCTTATATATAAAAATGAATCGCAAAATGTGTTGGTAAGCTCATAACTCAACAACGCCTGGACCAATTTGGCCAATTCTTTTTTGTTAATGTTCCTTGAAGTTCAAGGAGAGTTTTTACAATGAGGAAAATTCGAATAATTATCGGAAATACCCTAAAAACAGCCCTTTTATTTTCCCATGCAAACGTTTTCTAACTAAAACCTACAGTCGAATTGAGCTTTATTGTTATTGTATAAAGTTCATATTGCAAGCACTCACTGTTGTTTAAGCAATGAAGGTGTGTTCCTAACATCGAAGAGTCAATTTGCGCTTTATTAACGCTGTATATAGTTGAAATTCAATCATATCTATCAAAACAGTGTGCGTGCGTTCGTTGGAGCACAAAATGTAATAGGTCATTTAGACTTTTTTTGCGATTTGGTTGGCTATGCGACATTATCTATAAAATAATTAGGAACAAAAAACTGCCACTGTACAAATCTTTTTGACAGGACGAAGTATGTATGTATATCAGTTGTGTGTATATATGATCAGTTAGGCAAAGTGTGACAAATCTACAAGCTTTGGCAATTATGTTCTAAGTTACAGGGAGCGAGTCAAGTGGTTTTGTAACTAGACAACTGTGCGAGTCCATCGCAGCGATTAATTGCGATAACTCCTTTAGTCGGATATTACGACATTCACGTGAAAACAGGAAATGGTAATACCAATATATGATGAGATTTTATAGTGTTTTTAATTTAAACATCTAACTTAAATTTGACTACGTTCGACTTAACTACGCCAAAACAATTTTACTCCGCAGTAATCTAAGTCTATGTGTCTAAATCTCAATCAAACAGTACACTAAGCTAACGCAAATGAGGCGATAATAATGGGCAACCCTCTTAACTCGCTTTCTCTTTCCTACGGTCGTTTTAGCTCCAGTCCGTAAAAATGAACAGTGGAACAATCTACTGAAATTTACAATCAAAACGTACTCTCACTTCGAAAGGTTAGTGCGTGGTGTAAGTCACAAGATTTATTTATTGATTCTTTTAGGGCTGTAGGGCTGTAGCTGAAAAGCAGCGATTTTTGCTCTTGTGGAAATATTGCCGCTGAGCTGTGGACCTTTTTGTGCTGCTGCAGCTAGGCTTGCCAGGTGTCCACAGGACATGTTTGGCTTTTTGCAGTCGCGTCTGGCCAAATATGTACGTGTTCGGCCTGCCCGGCTTTTGTCAGGCTTTTTGACAGAGTGACGATTCGTAGACTATGGGAGGACGAGCGCCCGATCCGAGCGGACATGTGCGAGCGGAGAGCAAACTATCTATCCGGCAAAATCTCATCCTCACTTTACATCACATATAAATACTTTTTTCAACAGCCCAGCTGTAAAAACATTATGTTTGGCAATAAAAAAAAAACATGTCCGGCCTTTAAGGCAAAATGTCCGGTCTTATATCGTGTGCAGTCCGGCTTTTGCATTTTATGGCCTGACAACCTTAGCTGCAGCACACATGCACATCAGTTGTTATGTTTAGCGGACGGGTCTGTTTCCCTGTTCCTACCATAAATTTGTAAAATTTTTTTTTCATCTTAAATTTCATAATAATTGTTTTGTATGCGTGTGTGTCTGTATTATAAACCAAATAAAACAACTATCTTTATTATAAAAAAGTGTCACATAACAAAGCATAAATTCTGACATTCACATACGCCCTAACCTCAGACCATAAAAAATATTTTTCCCATGTGGGAATCGAATCCACGACATGTTACACATTAGCCTATCATTCTACCACGGCGCCAAACGTGCCGTATTATATATTATATATGTCGCAGCCAACTGGTTAAAATAGCCGTTCAATCAAACAGCTAGCCCTTTGACTGAACAACTGTTAGCTGTTTGATTGAACGGCTATTTTAACCAGTTGGCTGCGACGTATACATTAATGAAAGTCGAGGAAGCTAGGGTAGTATGTTTGGATCGTACCAAGTTAGTCACCATGGGAATGGCGTTGGTATGTATGAATTGAATATTACAGCTATTTGCCCCGTTAAATATAAAAGTTTATTAATTACATGTCTTATATTTTTCTACTAATAATCCAAAAGTTTTGGGTTGTATGTATTTTTATTGCTACATTATAAAAAAAATAAAAAATTGCCTTGATAGGGGTTGACAACAGTTCCGTGTGTTGTTGCTAGATTTGCCATCGGACGCGTCCCCGGGTTGCGGAACGCCCCCTAGATATGAGGGGTATTGGCTTCGGCCGGCGCGAACAAAAACTGGCGGGGCCCCAGAAGGGAGTGGTGGATGGAAGGGAGTAGTGGACTGCTTTTTCAAGAGGGGTTGGTTGTCGTCCAGGGGACCCATTTTTGGTCGGTGGATGGCCAGAGGTATAGTAGCGTGGTGTGAGCGTTTGTCGCCATACGCCGACGGGGTCGTGGTAGTGTCCGTAAGGGTTCCTATGGCCTCGTCTGGGTGCGATGCAGCTCTCTTTCGGGATCGATCGCTCGCGCCCAGGCGTAGTAAGGCTGAGGTTTTGAGTGGATAGGTCTTCCTCTTCTGGGGAGGATGGCCCCACATAACCACCGATTCTCGGGGTATGCAATCCAATGCGTTCTCCTCAGCGGAACAAAAAAAAGGAGTTCACAATAGTTAGGGGTATGAAAACAAGATAGTAACCGATTCTCAGATCTACTGAATGCTCATGTAAATTTTCATAAAAATCGGTCAAGCCGTTTCAGTGAAATATGGCAACTAACAATGTGACATGATAATTTTATTTTATAAGATATATATTTTTTATTTATCTCATACAGGCACTGGTACACTAGTTACGATTTATATTGAGACTAGTTGGTGGACTAGTTGGTACTACGTCGCCGCAGGATTAGTATTTCCAGTAGCTTCTATTAGCGTGACGTGAATTTATAAATTATAGTTTGTGCTATTATATATATAGATTATTATATAGACGACCTCTGTAGTCGAGTGGCTAGTATACCGGTTTCAAGGTGTCGCCATCTCTGAGGTCCTGGGTTCGAATCCCGATGGAGGCAGATGTTTGCGTGATGAATGCGAGCATTTGTACCTTAGTCATGGTTGTTATTATATATTTGTATCAAAAATATTTATATATGTATAATATATGTATGTCTATCCGTTACCCTAGATCCCATAACACAAGCTCTGTAAGCTTACTTTGGGCTAGGCTAATTGATGTGAGTGTAAAAAATATTTATTTATTCTGAAGTATAAGCTATTATAAGAAGATACACGCTATTATTAAGAGAATGACGTAACTTTTTACAAAACACTAGATGCTTAAGGCTCTGAATTAATTTATGCAAAAGAAACTCAACTAATATTTAATAGAAAGCTATAGAGGGTAATTTGAAAAACATGTGTTCACTCGTCGACTAAGTAAATGAGAGTGAAGTCGCCACGAAGCCTCTGAGCTCGAGAGCGCTCGGATAAATTCGGCTGCTGTCGAACGCACGAACGCTACATAGCACACGTAGCGCCATCTGTTTTTCGTCAGCGATAACACGTAAAAATGACGGACAGCAATGCCCGGGTCAATAGCTTGCACCCGCTTTTATACCCTCCGTAGACATATTTTTTTGACGTGAATACGTCTTTAAAATTGCTTCCATAGGGACGCAAATCAAAAAATCGAATGATAACAAAATCGGGGGATACAGTTTAGTGTTGTAGCTACATATCTATCATCCCCATCCAAATTCCAATTACACCACTGGATAGCTAAAGGATCAAAGAATTTATTACGCCCAGTAAAGACTGTAACACATCGCGCGCGGTGGAGGGGGAGCCCCGCCAATTTGAAAGCCATTTTTTTTCATATCTTCTACACTATAGTATTGTAAAGTTTTGTTAAAACCTATTCAATAGTTTTTATATGAAAGACTAACAAACATCCATCCATACAAACTTTCTCGTTTATTATATTAGTACGATGGAGGCAAACAGACAAACAAACAAAAGTTTCCTCTTTCAACTGTTAGCTAAATCTTAAATTATACACCTTTCACTCTTCACATGCACGGCATGAAACGCTAGCACATGCAAATCCAATCCACTACAGATATCAACTTCAATTTGTCAACCGTACTCCACTTTTAACAATTCGCCAACGTTAACCTCTAGAGGGTAAGACTCAAAATCGAATGTCATGTTCTCGAGTAAAGCGGATTGCGGCCACTTCCAGCGCTTTGTGTCGAGTTTCTTTTAAATCTACCTTTTATCATGTAAAGTTGGTACTGCTTCATTTTGGTGTAAGGGTCTTCGGGATTTATGGATTTCCTGTGATAGTGGAGTTGGATTTAATAATTTTATCTCAGGGGGTGTCGTCGATATAAAAAAAGTTCGAATATTTAATTTATTACAATCTGCCTGACACGTAGAAAGCCGTTTCGATCCCGAGCGGAAACACCAGTCAATCAATCCGCATCGGGATAGCTTGATTGACTAAGGTTTTAATCGCTCTAACTTAGTTAGGATAGCTTTTTTTTGGAAGGACCTATGCTGAATACTCTGATAGCTATGCTTATATTCAGCTTATATTCAGATATATATACAGCTTAACAATGAGTGTATTTGTGGAAGGCGCACGAACAGAAGGTTCGACACCTTGCCTGCTAACGACACCGGCGACCGTTCCGGAGCCGTTAGGATCGAAACCAGAAAGTCGACGCAACTTGAGCGCGCCGTCTAATGGCTCGAACGCTCAAGATCGCCGTGTAGTGGAGGATGAGAATCTACCCGGTACGTGATGGTACCGGGTATATGTTTGACGAATGTGTAGCCCGGGTATTCGCGCTCGCCGACGAGCACGGTGAGTAAGCGAGAGACGGGGGTATGTGGCGTGACGAACGACGCGGTTGGAGGCCGGCGGAAGGGATTCGTTTGCGCGAGTGATTGGGTCAGGCGGGTCGGATAAGAAGTTATGGTAGCCCATCGGTGAGGACGTATAAGAGCTGTAATGACGATTTAATAATTTATGACAGTGGCATTTTGGTCTTTGCAAATTCTACCACATTTCTTATTACCGGCGGCAATTAATCTAATTTATCCCACCTGTCAACGCACCTTGTCGGGTTCTCGTCCATCTATTTAATATTTTGTTCAACCCTAGAGTTCCAAACTACCTTGGGTCCACACATGATCGTGACCTCCGTTCATCAGGTCATCACGTTGAAAATTCCAGTCCTCTGCACTAACATCTTTTCGTGGTCATTTAGTGTCACTGCGATTCATCTATTACTTAACCTACCACATCCGGGCGTTTAAAAGTAAATACAGATTTAAGAGAGACTTATTTAAACACCTTATTCTCAATATGTTAATATATTTTATAAGTCTATGTACGTATAACGCCAAACACAGTTCTTATTGTAACTAGTCACTCAGTTAATTGGTAGAGAAGGCCTTGTTGTAATGCAACATTAATTGTAAGTAATGTAAGTCCGCCATTTGTACTTATTGGGCAATATAGATTAAATAAATAAATAAATTTAATTCATTAACGAATACGTCATTTAAAGCGCTCCAATCATTGGTTACTTTGAGCAACATCAAATCTTCCTCTTTTGCACTGCTGGGTCTTTTATATATAATAATGCCTACTCACAAATTACGCATGGTTACAAAATTTATGTATCGTTTAAAAATAACAGCTCACTTTGATTTGTATATTCTATTATTGATATTTTAAAAACAATTATAAATAAATACAGAGGCCCCGCAAATTTTTCTTTTAAAATTTCACTAAATCATCTAGGGTTGGCTGGAAGAAATCTCTCTGAGAGATAAGTCCGCCTTTGGGCGAATTAACTTGGTACTTGCAAATAGGTATTTTTTATTTCTCTTGTATACAATAAAGAGTTCATAATAATAGTTTCGGTGTCGCCAGTAGGCATATGGATTCATATTAATTATGAATATTTATTTACATTCATACTTACCTATATATATATATATATATATATAAACATATATATTTTATTCCTAACCCACGTCCGTGAGCCACTATGGGTGCCAGCTGAAAACCAGCGCTGATATTAATCGTGTACGTTGTGTCTGTGTTAAATAAAGAAGTTTATTATTATTATTTTAATATTAGGTGTATTCACAAATAAGTCTGCTTATTTGTGAATATATCACATAAAAAAATAACTATATACCTCCGAAAACTGTGGGACAATGCATCCATTTTTATAAGGCATCCGGAAGTAAAACATACATTTATTATTATCTACATACAATCCTTTATCCGTCACCACCTGGAGGCGACGTGACCACGTCACGGATCCAGAATTAGGAAAGTACAGATTGCACGTCGTGTAAGTTATCGAGTCGGAATTAGTTTGCGCACAGTACCGTATCAATTGAGTTGGCTGTGCCACTTCGAAAGCAAGATGGCGGCTTAGAATATTCTAATTTAAATAGGATTAAGATTTCCTAGCATATTATCTGTGTGACGTGTCTTCACTTGAACTTTTTTGATATGATATATTGATAATTGGATTATATAACTCAGCAATGATTCATTCAAATGTTTCACGACATCTATAGTCGATAGTACACCGTTTTCAAGGTGTTGTCATTTCTTAGGTCCCGGGTTCGAATCCCGGTGGGGGCAGATGTTTGTGTGATGAATGCGAGCATTTGTACCGTAGTCATGGTTGTTAAAATATACATTTCTATCAAAAATATTTATATATATGTATAATATATGTATGTCTATCCGTTACCCTTGATCCCATAACACAAGCCTTATAGAGCTCACTTTGGTATAAGTGTAATCATATATAATAACTCGGGTTCGAAATGTATCTTTAACTTACTTAGCTTAGAAACTATTTTCCTTACTTATTGTCATAAGGCAAAACTGAGAGTATAGTAGGAAGTGAAACGAAATCGACTCAATAGACTCTACAAACGTTGAAAGCAATTCGAAATATCAACCTAATAAATGTACACAAACGAGTGAGAACGAAAGATCACACGCCATAGTTCCATATTAATTATTGAATTTTACAACTTAAACAGACTCGTCGCGCCTGTTTTGGGTACTTATAAAATAACTTATATTTTATCAAATTACCGCCCATGCAATGACCGCTTTGCTACACTCTAAAGTCAGTCTACGAACTAACGACTGAAAGTGTTTCTCTCCTTTTTTATACTTCATCTACAATATTATTATGAAGTAAATTAGGACAATTATAAATTGTAGTACAATTAAAGTTGTACATTACATCATCATCATCATCATCATCAGCCCCTCTTCGTCCACTGCTGGACATAGGCCTCTTCGAGTGTACGCCACTGAGATCTATTTTATTACATGTTTACTCATAAATGTCTTTTTGATCATATTCTTTAAATTTATACAAACTCCTCGAAGAACGAGCAGCTAGTTTTGTGGAGGTTTCTTGTCTGTAATTCCCGAGAAGGTTCTCCGCAAATACGAACAGGTATAAAGTAACTTTTTATTTTTCCTTCTCCATTACAGTGTAGGTACAAAGTTATGTAGCTCTTTAGCTCTTTGTGTCCTCTAAATGGTATATGTATTTGTTTGACTTCAATAAATACCTGTAATGCCCAATGTTGAATCAAGATTATTTTGATTTTGATCTTTGAATCAATGTATGTAATATGTATGTTTGTATGTAATCAATGTAAATCATTGCTATTTTTTGTATATGTGATAGTTTTTTGATAGATGGGTGGATCCTTATGTCTTTCTATCTATTCTTATCCTAAAAACACCCATGGACTGCAATAAGCGCATAAAACACCAGGAGACTAATTTTACCTATTAAGTTTGAAAAGGTACGAAATTAATTTCTCCTATAGTCCAAAACCAACAGCAACTGTTCCTATAAAGCAAAACAAGAAAGCAATTATTACACTGTAGCTTTTATGCCTTATTTCTTTCTCAACACGATTCAAAATTCAAAAATTATTTCCGTAAAAGTCCTAAGCTCCAGTGAGGTCACTAACGAGAGCAAACTCAAATAAAATCATAGAAAGGGTCGTTCACTAATGAATCAGCCGTCCCGATTCTGCAGCAAGCGAGGACTATTTTCAGTTGAAGCTCAGGAACTCGGATGGGTTCGCAAGCTGAAATTATTTTGAGTACCTTCTTTGCCTCTAATCTGTCGCTGCTATTTTATGAACGGCTTGTCGCAATTTAAAACTGTTTTACGAAAGCAGCAGATTTTTTTTGTAAATTTATCTTTGCTAGTATTCACTGTTCATCTTCATTACCATCACCTTCTAGTTTGCAGAATTATCTGGTGTCGAAGAAGAACTTTCTCATGTTCCATGCATCTCTTATATTAAGATTAATTAGAACCTCTTCTGCCGTTGAGGTCTTGCTGCCATTTTATGAATGTATCATTCATAAAATGTCCCAATTAAAAGGTGTTTTATAAAAGCAGCCGAAATTTTTCGTAAATTTAATTCTTTACAAGTGAGTCACCGTCTTTATCCACATGCTAATTGCACTAGTCCGTGGCGTCAAAAAAGGAATATTTCATTTTCGATGCATCTATATCTACTATTTAGATTGCCTTTGATCTGTTGACATTTTATAAACGTTATGTCGCAATTATAAGCTGTTTTAGCAGTTAGCAGAAGGCAGTAGTTATAGTGATATGAATGTGCTGGGGTTAAAGTTAATAGTGATATGAAGTGCTTGCATCTTTTTAGTTCATCTATGAAATTATAAATTGTATAGCACTAGTTATTTAATTTAATATTATATTTATTGATTTATGTGTTCTGTAAAACGTGCAAATATAGTGTTTAATCATTCAACATCAAACTTCAAATTTTAGTAGGTCAGTAATTAGTCCTTGCAACTAAGCCCTCAGCATGGAACAGAGGTACTTAGACTGGAACTGTTGGCTCTGCTGAATCTTGTTATTACAGTTGATCAACTCGAGATGCTGCAAATATGTGTGATGGTCATCTAAGTACGTGTACTGTAGTATCCATATTAATAGAGAACGGATTAGTTAGTACACCGGTTTATTCTTTAATAACATTCTTTCATTGTTCTCTTTCTCTCTTGATGTCCGTTTACTATCATGAGTTACCAATGGGTCGCCATTTTGTAATCGGTGACAATGTCAGTTGTCATCAAGTTACGACAAAGCTAGTTTCTACTGACAGTTGACAACCATCGTTGATTTGACGTCTCAAAAGATTTAGGGAGATAGTTGCTCGACCAATTTCTATGGTTTATAGAAAGAACAAAAGATTTTTACGTAATTTGGAGTCTCGGGAAAGTAAAACATGGGAAGAAAAGAATTGTTTGATTCAAAGTCAACATAAAAAAGGAAGGAAGGAAAGCATTCCATATCGAGGCAATTAACCATGTTGAAAAGTAGAGGTTTAACGATACCTTCCCATGATGTGTGGTATTATCATGGTCTACCAGCTCCGGCTCCTCCGTGGACACATCATGGCCGTGACGATGGGTCGACACACCCAGTACCTGATGTAACAAGAAAATGGATTAGTGACAACCATGCATATTATATTTTCATTGTATAAATGTAAAACAGGTACACATTACTTGACTATTTCTGATTATTCATTATGACAAATGTAAATCATTTGTCAAAAATACTCTCATGAGAAAAGGTTATTATATTGTTAAGGATTATTTAAATAATGACTATGATAAATTGTAGTTTATTAAACTAAAATAACAGGCTTTTAAAATTGATTGTAATGTATGTTATTTACAACACATTAGAAACCTTAAAAATAACAGTGATTTCTCCACTATTTAATGGACATATAAACCTTCCTCTTCAATCACTCTATCTATTAAAAAAAACCGCAGCAAAATCCGTTGCGTAGTTTTAAAGATTCAAGCATACATAGGGATATAGGGACAGAGTAAGCGACTTGTTTTATACTATGTAGTGAAGTGATAAATGATTTCAAACGACTGATTAAAAATCTAATCTGCTGGCAGCTTGTGCACCATGAATTAGTGTGGTTGCTTTTGTTTCACTTAGGAAAGTTATTTGCAAACGTTTCAAGTTGGCTGGATCTTGACCGGGGTGAAGTAAAGGCGTTGTTCGAAAATTTTGAACTTAATACAATAACAAATGCTTTGAAATAACAAGACTTTAGAGTGCTCGATGAGCCTGCCAACCTCAACGGAGAAACAATAAATAAATTTATACAGTAAATTATGGAGAATGGTTTTAGTGTTCAGTCAAAAGTAACTTGTATCCACAATAAACAGAAGGTAATTTTTCATGTCGTTTGTTATTACTTGGTACCGTACCGTACCGTAGTCACGTAAAATATGTCTCGGTCGAAACAAAGTTCAAAAGTACTTCTTCTTCTTTCTCTTGCTTAATTATTCAGAAAATATTTTAATTATCAATAAGAATATTCATTTTAATAAGAATATTGATGTAATTAACAAAAGGTTAATGTGAATTATAAAAATACTAGCGACCCGCCCCGGCTTCGCACGGGTGCAGTGAAAAAATGGTTATGGGGGTTATCCCTAAGAGATAGAATACCATCGCGGACTTTTGTGGATTTTTGTAAGTTGTACAATACTGTAGTCATTATTTGGTCTATCTCGTAGGGTTCAGCCAGCGTTTGCATATAAGCGCAAAAAAACGTGCTTATTTACGACATCACATTAGAAACCTTTAAATTTATCAGTGTTTCTCTACTATATTATGCATTTATTATACATACAAACCTTCCTTAAGAATCACTCTATCTATTAAAAACCGCGTCAAAATCCGTTTGCTAGTTTTAAGATCTAAGCATACATACGGACATACAGCGAAAGCGACTTTGTTTTATACTAAATGTATGATTATTGATAAAAATTCCTAATTGTTATCTCTTCTTTTTTCTCTTTCCTGTTTCCAGTTCATCTCCCTACACGCCCATCCACCTGTCCTTGTCCGTGACCTTAGCTTTTCTAGTAACATGATCATGAGTCGTCGTCTTATTCAACGTGTTCAAAACGCCTGCTGCCGTTTTTGCTATAAAATACCTCCCAGGACTCATATCTTACCGTACCTAAACAAAGCCTTGATGCTCAATATGACTTCTAGAAGACATCTACACCTGGCGAGTCTTTTATTTGATATAATTTATTCAAAAACTCCAACATACCTCTTTTCAAAAATTTAAATAACACCATTTCATAACAGGTATGGAACCAGATCTACCAGGAAATGTCTACTAGAAGTTCATTCACACAGGTCCACGTCTTTCAACGGTAGTTTCCGCTATCTAGCTACCAAGTGTTGGAACAATATACCCCCTCCAATGAGACTAATTACCTCTAAATCTACATTTAAAAAACAATTTAAATTATTTCTTTTGGAAAAGCAACGTGTGGGTATACCAAATGGTTACTCGGTGGCGGATTTTATTATCTAATTCTCGACCGTTTTTTTTCTTTTTTTTTTCAACCGTTTGTGGGGCGTGTTGATCTGATGACTGGGGTTCTCTATATTATATTATTCATTTCATTATTATATATATGTATTTATTTGGTACACAGGCATCACTTGTTCACTTGTTTACTCAACAATTCAGCTGTTATTCATGGTTTAATCCACGGTTGATATAGATGTGGTTGATACAATTATATATTATCTTTTTAATTTACATTTTCATTTAGTTTTCTTCCTGTCCTCATCCTCTGGGCTGTAGCAGAATACCAGTGCTTTGCTCTTGAAAACTCTTGAAAGCTCTTGAAACAGTCGCTGAGCTATCGCCTTTTTGTATCTCTGCAGCACGCATGTATGGTATCATTATTTAGTAATAAGTATGTAGTAACATGGACTGAGGTGAGTTGGTTGCTGGTTCTACGTATACGTATTTAACTCGGCAGAAGTTAGCAATCCATCCTTTCCTCGTTCAATTTGTTAGTTATTAAATTTGATTTATTTTATTTTATGTCTGTTTTTGTGTGTTGTGAAATGATGCAAATAAAGTATTCATTCATTCATGATCATTCTCTTTTCAAATTTTAGCAGAGCCTAGATTTAAGAATAGGTCTCAGGAGGCCTTTAGTTATTTTTGTTTGGTCTTCGAGAATGGCCATAGCAGATTTTTGTCGATGGTTAATCCTAGATAGCTTACCTTGGGCAACTATTCGATTTATGTGTATTAAACTGGATCGCGACTCGTTGCTGAATTACATAATTAGCCTACCGGAATATATGCATATTGTTATTATTCAAAGAATTTTGGGCAAAGGCGGTCGTATTGACTAATTCATATAAGTGGTAAATTCACTCTGTTTAATAGTATTGAAATATGTAATAAACTCGTATTTATTACACAATGATCTATCTATAAAACGCTAAGCTATATGGGACACTAAATCAACATTGTTTTGTTTGTACTCTCCATATGGCGTATTAAAAATACATTGTAATACCTTTATGCTTCCATCATCATATTTCTCAACACTATTTATGTCTGAGGTGCAAAGTTGCGGTTTACATTAAATTATAGAATGTGAGTTAAAATTATATTTATTAATTAAATGTTACAGTGTTAAATGTCAAATAAACGTCGGACAGACAAACGTTTTGATGTGCACCGTTTAGTAATCAGGAAATGCTCAGAAAAAATAAAAGTACTTTTTTTTAAATCAATCTTTATTAAATGCGCTAAAAAGAACAAAATAAACTTTTACATATAAAAGCTTGTCGCGAGATTTATTAACTTATAGAATTCTTTTAACGGCAAGCTTTTAAATGTAAAAGTTTATTTTGTTCTTTTTAGCGCATTTAATAAAAGCTTGTATAATTTTTTTTTCTTTTAATTTATTTTCCGACTAAAAAACCAAGCTTAGCAAACCCTTTCATTTGATACCCATATTGTAGGTGTTCATTATAATTAATTGGTCCGCCATCTTGGGAAAGTCCGCCATATTGGATTAAGAGTGACGTCACATTATTTATCGAGGTGTTCTTTGCAAGCCCTTTCATTTGATGCCATCTTGGTAATGCCGCCATGTTGACTTTAGAATGACGCCACACACATAACCATGCATTGTCGATTGCATGCAAAATTTCAACTCGATCGGAGACCGGGAAGTGGGTCAAATTAAGATTCCAAAATTTTCTTACATAGTTACAAGTGAAGCTAATGCTTGTCATAAAAGTGTTTGGTTAATCGTTGATTCAAATAGACAAATGACAGTACGATGTGTCAGAGAAAATTTGTAAACAGCGAATATTTTTAAACAGATCAAATAAAATTCACAACCTGAAGGTAATAGGTTGGACGAACACAACTGAATATGTCTGTTTTTATACTATTACTAGTTGACCCGGCAAACATTGTTTTACCACATAAACTAAAAATTAAAGAAAAAGGGTGGACAAACCTCATCACTAACGGGGATGAAAAATAGATGTTGGCCGATTCTCAGACCTACTCAATATGCTCACAAAATTTCATGAGAATCGGTCAAGCCGTTTCGGAGGAGTAGGGGAACGAACATTGTGACACGAGAATTTTATATATAACATTATCTAATTGGAGCAATTTATATCTCAAGAACTTATGTCAATATAAAAATATCTGTAAATTTTTTTCAATGTCTAAAAAATGTGCAATTACTTTTTACGTAATTCTAATGAACACATTTCTAGCATTCTCACATTAAATGTAACATTTTTTTTTATATAGAAAGTATACATATAAACGTACAAATTTGACGACACGTTTAGCGCAGTGGTCGAGTAATCGGCTTCTACGCAACAGGTCGCGGGTTCATTTCCCGCACGGGACAGATATTTTGTATGACCTACAAAAATTTGTTCCGGTCTGCCCCCCTAGACAAAATGCCTTTCTATTTGCGTTTTCTATAATAGATAACATAAAAAATGTATGGAACTGACATTTCCAGTAGATACGTCACGTGACTTGATGACAATGATAGAAAACTCGGAGACAAGATGCTAACTGTGTTTCTATTCTATCGCTCGTCTGTGTTCTATTTTGACAGTAGAAGAGTTCTATACAAATTCATAGACAAAATGTAGTTTGTGACGTAAAAAATAGATACGGTTCTATTCTATTTCTACTCAACAAAGCGATTGCTCATACCCAATAGATTGGTGATAGATTGTTTGTTTGTTGTTTTAAAATAGTGTGTTTTTGTTTGATTTAGTCCTAATTAATGTAGGTAAATAATTGTGAAGTACGCACGTTTGAAATATTTTGAAGTTCCTCCTAATGGCATTTTTTCTCTTTAAGCAAAGGAACTTAAGGCGAAACACGGTAGATTATTTTCTATTTCTATTCTATTTTCTACTGTCACGGTAGACACAGCCATTCTATCAGTAGTCTAGCATTTTTCGATAGAAAACGCTTAGTCTATTATAATAGTAGAAATAGAATAGAAAAGACGCGCGTGCATTTTGTCTAGGTCTACTGGGTATTTTATGCATGTGAAATTTCTGTTTGTGACTGCACCCACGACACAGGATAAAAATAATAGTATGGGGCGACTTTTTTTTTAAATAACAAAGTAATTTGAAATTTTGTTCATACGCTCATACAAATTAGGCGAGTTAACTCAATTATGACGTCAGGATTTTGTATGGAGTGTCTTAAACAGCGCCGCAAACATGTTGATGTATCTCCAAAAGTAATAAGCGCAAGTATACCGTTGGTTCTACAATATTTCTCAGTTAAAAGAGCACTCTTATTATATACTAGCTGTGCCCACGACTTCGTCCGTGTGGAATCGTAATTTTAGGTAGCATTTTTAATTACTGACAGTGTTATAAACGTAAGAGTAGACAAATATAATCAGGAAGCTTCGAACTGCTAAGCTATCGGGAGTTACATGTGTTATTGTGAGTTAACCGTAAAAGATAGACATATGCTGTCCCGAGATATTTTTTATATAATTTTAAGGAGAACATTTCCGTCATACATGGTTTCTATGTAGCTTTAACCATTAAGTTTGCACACGCGACGGAAGCTTAAGCGGAGTAATTTCTCCTGTTTTCCCAACATTTCCCTTCACTACTCTGCTCCTATTGATTGTAGCGTGATTAAGGTATACTATAACCAGCTCAGGAGTATAAAATAATTGTACCAAATTTCGTTAAAATCCGTCAAGTATTTTAGTGCCAGACAGACAAAAATTTTACTGATTGCATTTTTTGGCATCAGTATCGATCCCTAATTACCCCCTGATAGTTATTTTGGAAATATATTTCACTAGCTGACCCGTGCCCACTTCGTTGGGCTTAATATTAATAATCCGAAGCAAGCACGAACGCGAATCGAATTAAACCCGAAGCCCGTTTTTTCTCCGATTCACTTTGCAAAACGAACTACCGCGTAAAAGCCTTTTTATTTCTCGTTTTTTTATATAACCTATGACACTCAGCAATAATGTGGCTTTCTATTGGTGAAAGAATGATTAAAATCGGTTCAGTAGATCCCGAGATTACCCCTTACAATTTAACAAATATACAAACACACAACTTTGCTTCTTTATAATATTAGTATTTCATGAATAGAATTGACCTGTCTACAGATTTATTATAAAACAAAATTTGTCCAGCCAATTGTTAATGTGTTGGCAGATCTATAAGCCTGTAACCTAAATATAAATTAAAACATGTCGATAGATCATACTATCAAAATAGTACACCGATACACTGAATACTAATGGACGAATATACAAATCAATGAATAATGCCAGCGTGCTCGCTTTGTTATACATTGGCGTGGAAAGCAACAAGATGGCGTGCATTTATTGCTTTTTGCCCTGCATCTATTGTCTCCAACGAGCATAAATATGCAACAGGATGCGAACTTGATGAACCCAAGTATTCATCGGATGATGATAAGATAGAAGTGGTGGCTATAGATCATGTAGACGTTTAGGCGATATCAATACATAGTATAAAACAACGTCGCTTTCGCTGTATGTCCGTATGTATGCTTAGATCTTTAAAACTACGCAACGGATTTTGACGCGGTTTTTTTTAATAGATTGAGTGATTCTTAAGGAAGGTTTTTATGTATAATAAATGCATAATATAGTAGAGAAACACTGATAATTTAAAGGTTTCTAATGTGATGTCGTAAATAAGCACGTTTTTTTGCGCTTATATTGCAAACGCTGGCTGAACCCTACGAGATAGACCAAAATAATGTACTACAGTATTGTACAACTTACAAAAATCCACAAAAAAGTCCGCGATGGTATATGTCTATCTCTTAGGGATAACCCACCATAACCATTTTTACACTGCACCCGTGCGAAGCCGGGGCGGGTCGCTAGTCTTATATATAAAAATGAATCGCAAAATGTGTTGGTAAGCGCATAACTCAACAACGCCTGAACCAATTTGGCAAATTTTGGTCTTGAATTATTTGTAGAAGTCCATAGAAGGTTTGTACGTAAATTTCGAAGGAACCTCCTGAGAGAAAATATTAAAAAAATCTTGATAAAGTGTAAAATCAACATCTTTCTATACTCCCATATACAAACAATTTGTATTAATACTTAAAAGCCAATTTGAACCTTTGGCAAAACAATCGAAGACAAAAAAACTGACGTTAGTTCTGTCAAACAAATTTTATGTCATCATATGTCATTTCAAGTTGGAACAAAAAACTGCCACTTGACAAATCTTTTTGACAGGACGAAGTCTGTCGGGTCCGCTAGTTGTTTCAATAAAACTATTCAGGTAACCTTTTGCCCTAGCAAGAGTCGCTTGGTTTTTTTTATGTCATATGTTGATAAACAAGCAGAGAGAATGGTAAGTAGTTACAGTGATCTTATGTGATCCCTATGCAATTGCCAACATGTGACACAATATGTAAAGTCGCACTACCCACAAAGCCTTCACAGCCTATCTTAGACTTCACACCGAAACACAGCAACGCGGACACTGCTAGTAGATTTATTTATTTTATTTATTTAGTTATTGATACAAGCTTACAGTACATAACCAATACGCTTACAAGTTAGTTGTCATATAAAAACAAACACTTAAAACATAATTAAATAGAATTAATAAGAATTATAGTCACCATAATTTGTCGATTACATCTAAAAATTATGAATAGTAAAATTATACAATTAAATAATGTCAAAATCTAAATAATAATATTAATATGTCAAACAATTTAAAATTACATGTCATTAATAATTAATTCGAAACAATTGATAAGATGTCTTGGTGAATGTGCAAATATGTCAATATCACAGTGCTGTGCAATTATGTCACTTATCCTTAATGCTTAGTTTGTTGTAGATACTACACTCAGTTACGTTATAGGTCTGTATCATTTATGGTCGTAGAGTAAAAAGTATTTTCTATATTACTCGTAGAACATAGTAGGTACCAATAACTATAACATAGTTTTATAATTTTAAGCATTTTTTTTTAATTTCATTTTTTTTAAGTTTCTAAAATATTTTAAAGAAAAAAAATATATATAATTGGTTTTTTATTTGTTTTTTTTTTAATAGAAGAAAGGGGCGGCTAACATCAATCAAATGCCAATAATTAGTTAAACTGGATTAACTATGAATAGAATTTAGTAAACTATCTCAAATTCGAAGGTTGAAGTATCGATAAAGATAGTAAAAAATATAAAACAATTTAATGCTTACAATGAACTCTCAAAGGACAAAAGCGTGTCCGACGAAAACTATATTCGTACCCTTTGTCCTTTCGCGTCTATTTATACAAAGATATTTTCATGCAGCCCTCGATGGATCGCAGGCTAACACGGCGAGACGTGCCCGTTGGCTCGTGTAATATGGTCCCAGCAAATAGCTTTGAAGAAGTAGCCGAGGCCTAACCGTTTGACACTCTGATGACGTTGGGAAACTTTTAACACAGGATCAATGCCCCACTTACCTGACGTAAAATTTTGGAGGTTATATATAGACATTTGAGAACTGTCACTTGAGTTTTTTAAGTCTATAGTAGCAAAAAGGGTTATGCCTTGTTGGATGATAAGCAGTCTCTGTAGCTTACGGACGCCAGCACGCTTTGCCAACGTCTTAAAAACCTATTTAATCTCTTTTTGACGAATCCCATAATACCCGTCAATACCACCAACTGTGAGCCAGTCTCAAGGCAACACTAATACCCGTCAATACCACCAACTGTGAGCCAGTCTCAAGGCAACACTAGTCAATACCGGCAGAGGATTCGTAGACCGCGACATGTCCTTAGCGACCCCCCCAACCAACTCACGCAGGAACTTCTAGACCTGCAAGCGGCGGCGTCTGAGCCGTCGCTCCCCTTGTCAACCCCTAAACGGCAGCCTTCTGCTTAGCCTGAATAGGTTCTTATCAATACTGGCCGTCCCACTTTGGAGATTCGTGCCTTCTTCTAGCGCATATACCCTCACCATGGGGTAGCGCTAACCGTGCCTCTCCTGAGGTGCGGCCTTCTCGTCAATAAAGCCAGTAGGGTTGATAGGACCAAAGGCTAGGCTGAGTTTAGTCGGTAGGTCTGTGTAGTCGAGCCGTCTCGACAGTACCAGGAGTCCGACATAATCAACGCATCCCTGCTTGCCTGTTGCGTTGGTATCCATGATGGATTCTCAGCCTCCTCTCCTGAGGAAAAAAAAAAAAAAATCCCATAATGTAAGCCCGGGAAATCCTCGGCAGGGAGTAATACCACAATAGGAGCATGTTTGGGGGTTGTGCCAACTTAACTCTTGACAACTATGTTTTTAAGCCAAAGTACATTCTTACATATAAACAAGAATTGCAAAATGAACGCATGAACAACGCCTGGACCAATTTGGTCAATTCTTTTTTAAAATGTTCGTTGAAGTACAAGGATGGTTTTTACGGTGAAAGAAAAATTCGAATGATTATCGCAAAAACCCTAAAAACAGCCCTTTTTTTCTTATACAAACGTTTTCTAACTAAAATGTAGAGTTAACTTGAGCTTTATTGTTATTGTATGCAGTTCATATTGCAAGCACTTACTGTTGTCTAAGCAATGTAGGTGTATTCCTAACATCAAAGAGTTCATCAATTAACGCTTTATTAACGCTATATAAAGTTGAAATTCGATCAAATCTTTCAAAGCAGTCTGCGTGTGTGCGTTGGAGCACAGAATACATCGTTGGAGGATTTAATGTCACATTCCAAAATTGAATAGTCACAAAATGTAATAGTTCATTTGGACGTTTTTCACAATTTAGTTGGCTATGCGATATACTGCCACTTTACGAATCTTTTTGAGAGGACGAAGACTGTCGGGTCCGCTAGTTTGTAACATAAATTGGATTTTTCATTTCCTTTATACTTTTACAACGGAAGATCTTCTATTGGAAAGAACTGCCAAGAAGAAAAGAAAGGATATTTTTTAATGCTTACTAATGTACTGCCTCCAAATTGCCTCTTAACAGCTTTGATCGCTAGCTTGCATTACAGATACCTCCCCATAGAAAGCCAAGGACCTAGTCAACTCAACCACTCTGGCTAATATGAACATTAAGACATGATATGATACAGTTGCATATCATCAAATATATTGATAAATAACAATTTCTAATTCTATTGTAGAGCGTCGAAATTGAAGCTTTCGAATTCGGCCAATTAGTGTAATTTTACTTAGACACATAGTAATAGTGAGAGATTGAAGACGTTGATCTTCTACTCTGACGTACTCTGTATGAACTATTTCACTGACTGATACACTCAAGAAACTTATCTTTATACATACTTATGTATAAAGCTGAGACTATCGACGCTCTTAACGAAACTGCTTAAATATATTTTATATCGCACCCATTCTCCCTTGCCCGTCGATAACCCTGATAAGGGGAGTAAATAATGAATTTTCTTCATGATCACCATTTTTACGAAGCCAGATTTTATTTCAGTGGATTCGGTAAAGAAATATAATTTTATAGGATCAATAATGTTTCTATTGCAGCATCTAATCGTAAAGTTAATAACTTACTTTTTTGTAGGTAATAATAAATGTGTATTCTTAAACTCGACTCGACTTAAAGCGACTTTTTCTGCGTTCGTCGAAAATTGACATAGAATAAAATAATCTCAAAGGAAATTTGATTTAAATAGTATGCCATGTTACTTAATTAAGTTTTTGTCCAAAATTACAAATAATGATTCGTACTATTCATTGAAGACAAACATCTTTTTGAGCGACAAATTAAATACTCTCATCACTTACACTAACAAACTGATTTGTTGTCTGTGGTATTTTCACAGACGACAAATAATAATAAAGTTTATTAATACACTGCGTTACATGGCCCAACACAATTCACAACTACATCTGCAGAAGAATGGGCATTTAAATCAGGTATCAGCGGAACTCAAACTAGACAAAAGCCTGTATCTTGAGTCCCGCAGGTGCTTAGTATACTATAGTTATAAAGGCTTACCAAGACTTACAAAACTTTCCTAGTTTGATGACAAAATGACAACCTATATTAACTTTATTAATTAACAATTTATCAATTTTGACTATCACTTGCAATCGCAAAAAACAAACGCACTTATTATTCCTTTACTGTATCCGCTATACGTCTGTGGAATAATCTTCCAATACATATCCGTCGCGCTGATAATAAAACCACGTTTAAGAGATTAGTGCGTGATCACTTTTCTGTCTCTGTCTAGCTGTAATAATATTAGTATATATTTTATTTATTTATTATATATTTTATGTATATATATTTATATGTATTTATTCATTAATATTTATTCTATATCTTTAGTATAATTAACATATATCTATTTTATAGGAATACTACATAATTATTTATGTCTTAATCTTTCTTCCATCGGCTCACTTTAGTCTACAACATCTGTTCCGGTTGACTGGTTGAGAATGCCTTGTTGCGTTAAGTCCGCCGATTGTGTTTTGTTATGCAATGAAGATTAAATAAATAAATAAATAAATTATTCCTCAGGTGTTCCTGGTGTCCATTGGCGGCGATAATCGCTTACCATCAGGTGATTCGCCTGCCCGTTTAACACCCCATCACATATAAAAAATATTGCTAAGTTATTATATTGTTTTTTATTTTTAAGTCATACACCATAACGGTAAATATAATGATTTATTTAAATAGACCCTTTAGAATATAAATATTTAATATATTACCTTTGATCCATAGATAATATAATCGCTAAGAGATACCGTAAATAAAAACTGATGAGCGATTAGATTTGTTGATAAATATTGACAAATCAACCTTTGCGTTGCTAAGCAACACGTTGCCTTAGAAACTATTAAGTCTATATCTTAAATTGGCATTCAAAATCGTATTGCAGCGCAAAAAATGGTTGTGTTTCTTGTCAAGAGAGGCGACGAAAACCAGTTCCTTTACGAAACTGACGTCAACTCTGATATAGATGACGTCATTAAGGATATAGTAGCTATATTCAACGGGAGGCTAAAGGTGGCGCGAATCTGCTACGAGCTGGAAGAACTGGAGAAACATGGCACCTTCCTGCCAGCTGAAATGCAAGGACTGAACGATGATCAGGTACCAGGCATGTTTAAAATAGTGTGACTATGAAAGGCGTTGACGATCCCAAACATAAATATACGATCAAAAATTTCTAAATGTAGTGTTTATTCTTTTCGAAAATAAACGAGTCTCGATTCTGGCGAAATCCAAAAGGGAAACACCAAGCAAAAATACTATAAGAACAATAAACAAATGTCTCCTTAATAAGAATATTTTCGTCATATAACCCGGTAGCTTTTTCCAGTCCATCTAATATTTTTATAGCAGTTTCGGTAAACACGTTTAAAAAGTCAATTTTGAAGCTGAATAAGTGAGGAAATTGCACGGTTTCAGCTACTCGCAAATTTCCAACTAAAACAGCTATATGCGATCTTTCCTTTGAGATCGTTCCACACTATTTCGCTCTGAGATTCAGAGAATTTTATCTTTGTAAAGTACCTAGTCGCCATTAGAATATGAAACTCCCTCTTATAATTGGTGTTTAGACTTTCTAATGTATACACGCTACGTAATGAAAACTTAAAACAAAATACCAAGTTAGCTAAATCAGTTAACTGGAGAAAAAAGCTTCGTTCATGATAAAAAATAAACAGTTTAATAATCATCGATTTGAAATTAGATTTTACAAAATTTAATATACAGCCAATTACTACAAACCGGAACAAATTCGCATTAACTCCTCTAATCCATTAAATCATTATTCAGTAATGACTGCTTTTTTTCCCTGAAGAGGAGAGGCTGAGGATTCTTATGAATACTACCGTAACCAAGTGATTATGTCGGACTTCTGACGAATCAAGTCGGCTCGACTTGAAAGACCTACCGACTATATTGAGCCTAAGCCGTTGGACATGACCCTATGGCTTGACGTAAAAAGGAAATGACTGTCATGATATAAAATACAAATGCTTTATTTTATGTTACTGAAAATGTTTTTGAGTTTTTTGAATTTCTAAAAAGGGATCGGAGTTGCAATTTGTATGAGATGTAGGTATTGCCTTTTAGAGAATTATGGTGATATTAAAGATATAAAATTAATTGATATATATAATATAATATATACAATTGTTGATGATTTGGCACCCGAGTGTGATGGGCGAAGATACGATGAAAACTAACTTGACCCACTAATACTATAAATAAATATAAATGTGGATAACAATGAAATGTGCGTCCATAGACTCAGAATCCTAAATATACAGAATCATAGAATACAGAATCCTTGTTTTTACAAATATCCATAGTCTGTGGTAATGGCATAGGCTATAGCTTATCATCAAGCATCCTACATGTCAGTCTCCACATTTTTATGGCCAATGTAACAATTTATATAGCCTAATTTATCTTGTCAAACTGTTTTCAATGTTGTTTCAGATCAAAGAGCTGAAGCTCGAAGACCCCTGGGCTGAGAAGTGTGCACCGCCCGGCCACGTCTTCTGCAAGGACGATATGGGCAGGCGGTGTGGACTGGCACCGCCGCCAAATTTGCAACAAGTGCTGAAAAAGGCTGCGGAGGATGCAAAGGAGTTTATTAGCAAGAAAAATGTAAGGATGCCAATTTCTCACATTGAAATGAAAATACTCTGATGAATTTGTCTACCCATGGCATGAAAAATATTGATACCCTACATACACCTGCAAAGAAATTCAAAGGCTTATGTGTAACCAACTAATCTGCACTGAGCCAGCGTGGTTGATTAAGACCCTAATCGCTTGTAAGGGTAGACTGGTACCCCTCGGGTCGTCATTATTCTTTCCTATCTCCTTGGATGCATTTAAATTTGCGTTTTGAATTTATTTGAAATATTAGAATATCATACCTGATTACTTTAGATCAAGTTTGTGTTTAATTATTTTAATGATGTTACTGATCTTGTTGATGTATAAAATTAGAGTAACCGATTTCCTGATTTATTGAATCTAAATGAGGAATATTCTACGTTACACATTGAAATAAATTTTTAACTTAGCTCTCAAAAAATAAATACTTTAAAGCCCGTTTAAGAGATTAAGTTTTATTAATAACCATATTCGTATAATGATTAAATTACAAAAATAAAAGTTTTGGATTTTAGACTTTTATACTCTTATTTTCAGGTCGATCTTAATAAATTCGTGACCCAGAAAGACGTAGCTAGAGCGTTGGATGAGCTTCGTGGAGCTACTATGATTGTGTTCCCTGCTGGTCTACCTCCTCATGATCCGGTGAGGATGGAACTAGAGAATGTTGAAGATCTAACTGGGACTCAAGCATCTCAGGAGGTGATAGATCCGGTGAAAGCTTGTCTATGGGCCTGTGGAAAGAAACTGCTAAGCGGCAACAAGCTGAGTGATCATTTGGGCAAGTATACAATTTCTCATTGTCATCATCATAAATCATATGCGTGGGATGAGCTTACCCCAACAATGTTTTAGCGAGTAGGTCCTAAGTAAAATCTCTGGACTAGCCCAGATTAGTCGACTACATACGCCTCCGATTTCTTCGCAGGTGTATGAAGATTGTCTCACGATATCTTCCTTCAACGTAAGAGCGTCAGATAAATATACAAATGAACTTCAAAAAATTAAAAACACATTGGTACATGACAGAATCGACCCTGTGCTCCCCGAATCATTAGATTCGTAGACCAGTGCTGAAACCGCAGCGCCACCAACGCACTTTTCTTGTGCTGGTGACGCTTAATTTCTTATTGTAATCTCGTTTTGTGTAATCTACCAAAGTGATAATGTTTAGAATATTAATTTTAAAGTTTGTTTTGACCTAGACTGTTTTAACGGTTATATTAAGTTTAAAGACATGTACCTACATTTCTCCAACACCCCACAGAGAGGTGAAAAATATCACGAGGCATCTGTGTACAAATGTCGAGAAATTCAAACGGTGAATATGAAGTCGACCTCGTGGTTGACCTCAGCCTAGACTCCATAACAGACGCGTGTCCTTCCTTGGATGGGATGAATATGAATTGTGAAGATGATGGATAATAATTGATTCATTTACATGTTCAAACTCCATAACAGATGTTCAAAATACATCTGTGGTACAGCATGTGGTTGGTCGAAAAAACAAGGGATAAGAAATATAAATATAAACGAAATTATTTAAAATATTTTTGCCGTTATAATTACGATATAAAATAACATTGTAATGAGTTTTTACTAGTTAAAATTCCATAAAATATTTCTGTCACATTGTCCTTTGCGTTATGAAACGTGGAATGTAAATTTTACTCATTGAAAAGGCAAGCAGCAAAATTGGAAATTCTATATTCACACAATTATAACCTTAATACTAAATATTTCCAACACGGTCTAGCTAAAAGCTTGAATCTAATTATTTTCTAAATTGTTTCTATAAAACTCTCCGAGCGTGAATAAAATCCAATTACAAATTTACTAAATTATTTCTCTGTATTAGAGTTGGTCATAGATGTATTTTCAGCGTAAGAGGATAGCCAAGCGAAAAATCATTTTGAGTTTAGCACTTTCCCAATTATCCTTTTCCTCGTGGATCATATGAAAATTATAATAGTGGATGATATAAAATTATAACATCTATTAACCATTTTTTATTTATACAGGAATTCATTGTTTCTTTTTATTTGAATATTTTTACTATTACAAAGGATATTGATTACGTTTGCTGATTCCGCGCAGTTGATGATGACTTGTCCAACAAGCAGACAAGGCCAGCTGCTCGTGAGACACCGAGCGGGCAACATATTCTGAAGATGTCTCGCTGAGAGACGAAACACGTGTCGACCTTGTCTGCTTGTTGGACAAGTCATCATCAACTGCGCGGAATCAGCAAACGTAATGAATATCCTTTGTAAAACAATGGACTTCCGCAAAATAACACCTGCTACAATAGAGTATTTTTACTATGAAGTCCTAAGCGAATAAAAGACAACAAAAGAGTCAACAATGAATTAGTTGATGAATTTTGTACCATAAGTGACAGTGGACTGGGTACTTTGCTTGTAGGACTGGCCGTTGGGGCGGGAACGTTCTCGAATGCACTAAAACCAAGTTATCGCTAACAAAATCCTTACTAATATTATAGACGCAAAAGTATGTATGTATGGATGGATGTTTAAAATGATGAATAGATTTTAATGAAACTTTACAATAATATACATAGCTTACACATCAAAACAAGACATAAGCTACAATTTATTGAGATATTAGGGGAATTGTCCAAGATATAACGATAACTATTCTTGCGCAGATGAAGCCGTGGGCACCAGCTAGTTAACTATAAATTTTGTTCATCTCCAGGTAAAAATAACAAGACAAAAGTAACGGTGAAGCTATGTTCTACCTCAGAGGGAGCACCAGGCCGTGAGCCGATTATGACGGAGAATGAACGAAAGCAGCTGATGCTGCACGCTTACAGGAAGCAAGAGGAGTGGAAAAAGCTGGAGCAAGACGACGACGACAGCTATTTGGACTCAAAGTGGGCTGATGGACATAACCTCAAGCGAGCTTTCCATGGATTGAATAATATTGCTTGGAAGCCGGGAGTTACAAAATAGAAATGCTACAGAAAAAGCTTGAAAATGCTTAATAGAGGAATTGTTATGTGTGTTAGTTTTGTTAGTTGTAGTTAATATAATTTATGAACCAGTGAATACATTAAAAGATGGAAGACATTCATACAAACGCATTTAATTAATAAATATTTAATCTATCTACATATCTATATAAATAAAAATGAATTGTTGTTCGTTAGTCTGCTTAAAACTCGAGAACGGCTGGGCCGGTTGAGCTGATTTTGGTTTTAAAATGTTTGTCGTAGTCCAGGGTAGGTCTAAACGGTGAGCAAATAAGGAAAAATTGCGAGTAAGATAGAGTAAGACGACAATTCATTTTCCCATATAAAAGTTGATCACTTACTTTCTGTCAAGCATTTGACGGTATTTGTACTCTCAGTTCCACTCGAATTGAAGAACGCATTAAAACAAGACTTTTAAATCGACAACATAATATCAACTTTGCTTATAACATCGTGTATTTAAATTTCAAAATATAAAAATAATTAATGTGTTGACATATTTGATGGGTGCCAACCTTACAGTGTTACTAACTCTCAAAAATATTTTTATTATATTGTTTTGTCATCTCATGTAAAAAGAACCCAATCTAAAAGCAACAAATTTCAATAAAATTAAAAAAGTATTGTGTTGTGTGTTTGTGACTTACTAAATATGCCTCCAATAATTAGGCGGTACGAAGTTCACCGGGTCAGCTAGTATATAAATAAAAATGAATTGTTGTTCGTTAGTCTGCTTAAAACTCGAGAACGGCTCGGCCGATTGAGCTGATTTTGGTTTTAAAATGTTTGTCGTAGTCCAGGGTAGGTCTAAACGGTGAGCAAATAAGGAAAAATTGCGAGTAAGATAGAGTAAGACGACAATTTCATTTTCCCATATAAAAGTTGATCACTTACTTTCTGTCAAACATTTGACGGTATTTGTACTCTCAGTTCCACTCGAATTGAAGAACGCATTAAAACAAGACATTCGAATCGACAACATAATATCAACTTTGCTTATAACATCGTGTATTTAAATATAAAAATAATTAATGTGTTGACATATTTGATGGGTGCCAACCTTACAGTGTTACTAACTCTCAAAAATATTTTTATTATATTGTTTTGTCATCTCATGTAAAAACAACCCGTGTATCCGAACGTTCCATTGTTTTGTCCATATAGACCAGGTTATAAGCCTTTAAAAATAATAAAAAGCGAAATGTATTAGTAACTCTTTATTTCCATCAACTTGGCTCCATCTACTTGGGAACCACTTGGCTCGCCAGGACATGATGATATGGTGGAAGTACTAGGCGACTCGGACAAATCTGATTCGATCAGAACATATTTATAATTAGGCGGTACGAAGTTCACCGGGTCAGCTAGTTATAAATAAAAGGTAAAATATCCTAATAGATTAAGTCCACGTATCACATGAACATGGAAGAGTTGGTATGTATACTTGTCCTGTCCACAACACATTGATCCATAACTCAACTCTTCAGGTTTTTTTTAATTCTGAAACTGAATTCGACGACGATTTACAGCGTTTTCTATTTTTAAATTAAAGGCTACATACCGCTCGAAATCTTTCCTTTTCGTAAGCAATTTCTTCGCACGCTGCATTGCATATTGTAAAATCGTGATGATAAATAGGTTCATAACTCCAAATTGTTTCTTTCGAATCGAAGTGTAAACAGTTCCCGTCTTCTATAAATATCTAACACATTACGAACGAACATTCTAGAAATGGTTCTAGAATGCGTGGGGGGCGTTAGATATCACCGCCACTATTTCAACCTAATTTTGCCAATTGCCCCCGTAGTATCGTCATGGAAACGGGATAAGACTGAACGATTGATCACATTAAACTGTCAAATCACAAAGGATAAATTACAAGATAGTGGTTAGATATAACACTAAATGCTTTATCATAACTAGATCTAATGTCATGTGAGACGCGTGTGATAGCGTTGAATATGATACTCGTTAGAGTGTCAAATGTTCAAATCTATGAATAAGTATGTGTTAAGTATTCATCATTAGTTGGGAAAAAGAGGATAAATGTTTTATAATATTACTTTAATAATTTAATTTTGTATCTTTATACTACGGGGGCTGGATATATAACTTTACTTGGGAAGTGATAACGTTGCGTCAAGGTTTCTAAGTAAACTGTTGTATGAAACAAATTAAAAATTAAAGCCTTTATATATTAGGGGCCATCCATAAATTACGTCACACGGTAAGGGGGAGGGAGGGGGTTGACGATGTGTGACATTGTGTGACAAGGGGGTGGGAGGGTCTTAAATTCCGTGACGACACATTCAAAATCTATTAGAAGCTAACTTTAATTTATTACTATTAGTATGAAAAGTGCTGGAAATATTATTTTTTATTGTATACTCTCATAAATAAATAATTTTGAAAAATATAATATGAAAATCATGAAATTGCCATATACTTATTTAATATAAGTAATCGTTTTTTGTTTTGTTGATTGATTTGATGTTAATTTTATTAAAAATGGAATTAAAATTGATGTCGAATCATTCAATAATTTCTAAATGTAAATTTTCAAAATATGTGACGTTGCACTAGGGGGGGGGGACAAGACGACGGGAGGGGCAAAAAAATCACGAAATTCGTGTGACGTAATTTATGGATGACCCCTTAAATGCAATGTATACGTTGCGTATGAGGGTTAGTTAACATTGTTTTTTTAGTTTATATTTTAACGAATTATAGATAATTCCTATGAGTTAAGTATGACTTAACTGTTGAGACGAAGAGCAGTCACTCGCTTCAATCACCATTTGCAATAGATAGAGATTACAGTTTTTCTGCTGATGATCATTTCAATACGGTGAAGAGTACTGACTTGGCCGTACTTCAAATTAGTTCTTAATTCAGCATCACCTCGTGTCATCACTTTCCTCTTATGACAATATAGGTTTATCAGAATGGAAAAGTAATAACCTGTATACCTACCTAACCTGTATACTAACCTACTATAACTGACATATGTGAATGCGTAACAGTTGGTGTATAATTTAATTATATTTATCGCTGATTACTCCTTTAGGACTTCATTTAGAAGCTGGCCGGGTATAGGAAATGTCGGAATAAACAGAGACTTGAGTTCTGAGTTGAACAAGTATTTTGTTAATTCGATAATAGAAAGAAAGAAAGAAAGAAAAAATCTTTATTTAGTGTCTTATAATACAATAATACTTATAACTAATGAATAACACACAACAAAAAACACTAAATAGGTCTCCGCTCAGTATTACGTCTGGACACTCGAAAAGTGTCCAAACACTGGTATTCTGCGGAAACCTTGTGTAAAAACGTGAAGCTCTGTGCAAACTAACAGCAGCAAAAACTAAACTTAAATCTGTACAAAAACTAATTCTCATAAAAAAAAAACAAATAGAAAAAACTACTCTAAAATCTAAACAAAACCAAATACCCTTAGGAACAAAAAATCTTTAAAACTAAAACTAAATACAGGCTTATACCAACCCAGACTCTTGCCCGGCGAGGGACATTTGAAATTTGTGTATCATAAAACCACGTAGGTACCACTTACTAATCAGAACAGAAAACAATATTAATCCTAAAACACTTATAAAATTAAAATTAACTCACCAACCAAACTCAAAAACAAAGCGCTCAACACCGTTTTACTACTCGTCTTTGTAAACTTAGCAGGTAATTATTCTGTAAGCTTTTTTAAACGTGCGTAATGTTATAAAAATTTCTTCATGTAATAAAGCAAATAACTCAATACATTATTACTTTCAATTTATTCACCACTGTCATAATATTTTAAAATAATTAAATACAATATCAATATAAAATCCGATCTAAATTCCAAAACATTTCTTCTTTAAAAATAATTTCAAACAACAGACATCTATATTCAAAAAGACTTCAAACTTCACTTTTTACAAAAACAACCCAGCCAGTATTAAATTCAAAATATAAACTCTATGACAGCCCCTCTGAATTTAATATGCATTTGAAACCTCACTTATAACCCATACTATACATATCTACATATTACTTATAACCCCACATTATAAACTTTCAAATTATAAACCTAACAATATATAAATAACTAAAACTAAATTTGAAATGAACGTCCTAAAACCTTATTACTACAATAAATAATTAAAATCATTTTAAATATTAATAGAATCACTTGAGTTCATTAGTCACTCACGATACACTTCCTTAACCGAAGAAACTTTGTTCTATCTAGACCTTTTGTTAAAATATCTGCAATATTTAAGTTTGTGGGACAATATAATATTTCAATTGATTGCTGTTCAATCTTTTCTTTTATAAAATGATATTTCACGTCTATGTGTTTGCTTCTTCTACTAAAAATTCCATTCTTAATTAAAACTATTGCCGATTGGTTATCAACATACAATTCAGTTTTAGGCATTTTTCCTGTTATTTCTTTAATTAGAGACTGAGTGTAAAGCAAATCTTTAATACAATCAGCTGCTGAAATATATTCAGCCTCTGTACTTGACAAAGCAGTGACAGACTGCTTACGTGAGCACCAATGTATTGGTCCACCGCCGTACAAAATTATGAACCCAGTCGTGCTTTTTCTAGTATCTGGATCGCCAGCGAAATCTGCATCACAATAAGCTTGAAGTGTCAAGTCACTTCCCTGTAAGTATTGAATACCCAAAGTAATTGAATTTCTAATATACCTAAAAATATTCTTAATGTTTCCAAAATCGTTTAAATTGGGACATTCCTGATGTCTACTACAATAACCCACATGAAATGAAATATCCAGTCTAGTTTTATTAACTAAATATAAAAGAGATCCAATAAACTGCCTATATTTATGCACATCACTACTATTAACCTGCCCCTCTTGATGTGTATCTATTAAGATATCAGGATGAACACTTCCTTTGAGATTGTTATATCCATATTTTTCTAACAGTTGTTCAATATATGATTTCTGATAGATTTTAATAAAATTCTTTTCAATTAAAATATCTATTCCAATAAACTTTTCTACCTTATCAAATTTCCTAATTTCAAATTCTTTTCCCAATCTATTATAATATTATTTAATTCTATCTCATTATTTCCAACTATAATTCCGTCGTCAACATATATAGCTAAATAAATCTCTTTTTCCCTACAAACAAATAAACAAGGATCTTGTTTTAATTGTACAAAACCCAATTTCTTTAAATAAGTTGTTAATCTAATGTTCCACATAAGTGGTGCTTGCTTAAGACCATATAAACTTTTCTTAAGTTTGCAAACTTTAGTCTTATCAATATTATATCCTAAAGGAATCTCCATATAAATGTCTTCTTTTAAATCACCGTATAAAAATGCTGTTTTGACATCAAATTGTTTTATTTTGAAACCTTTTTGTCCTGCAATCGAAAGTAACAACCGTACACTGGTAGTATTTACAACCGGACTATACGTTTCTTTGTAATCGATGTTATATTTTTGAAGGAATCCTCTTGCAACCAATCTTGCTTTGTATCTACCCCCTGGTTTAATCGTAAAAACCCATCTGCTCGTAATAATTTTTCTATTCTTTGCTTCTGCTCTATTCACAATCTCCCACGTTTTATTCTTCTCTAATGACTCCTTTTCTTCCTTAATTGCTTTTTCCCATAAATCCTTTTCTTCACTTTGTAATACTTCACTATATGTTAAAAATGAACTTTCTAAATCATAATCTTTCAATCTCATTGGCAAACGTCTATCCCTTTCTGGTAAAATTCTTGTAATAATTTGTTCAGTATTTGAACCAATCTCATTGTCTGCATGAACAGCATCCTCAAAACAATCACTTTCTTCTATCAAACTTTCATAACTTGCTATATTTTCATTTTGATCTTCTAAAATTGCATTACCATTACTATTATTATCCTCATTTACTAAATCTTCAAGACTATCTTCAAAGCTATCTTCTTCTATTAACTCTTCTTCACGACGATGTTCAAAATTCTGTTCATCATCTTCACAAATCCTTTCAGCTATTGACTCATTTCTTATTTCTTCCCTATTTCTACTTCCCCTCTCAAACCTGTAACCATCTTCTAAACTATTTTCTAAATTATTATCAATATTTGTCTCTTCGAAATCTTCCTCTTTGAATAGATCAAATAAATCATTCTGTCCGGTACCTGTCTTACTTTGTTTTAAATAATTGCGGACATCTTCAATATTATCAATAAATCTTACATCTCTAGAATAATGAATTTTGTAATTAACCGCATCCCAAATTTTATACCCATTGTTTGTGAATCCTACAAGTAAACCTTTATTGCATCTTGGATCAAGTTTGTCTAACCTTTCATTAATTTTAAAATATGCCAATGAACCGAATATTTTTAAATGTTTCACATTTGGAATTCTATTGAACCATAATTCTGCCGGTGTTTTCTCTGTAACTGTATTTGAACATCTATTAGTCAAATAAGCTGCAGTTAGTACAGCCTCGCTCCAAAGTATTTTCGGCAAATCAAATTCAAATAACAATGATCTTGTTCTTTCCATGATAATTCTATTAAATCTCTCAGATTTTCCATTTAATTGTGGTGTAAAAGGAATCGTGTAATCTATAGTTATTCCTTTGTTCTCGCAATATTTTTTAAAACTGTTGCTAGTGTACTCACCTCCATTATCACACCTAAATGTTTTAACTTTTGAATTAAAATTATTTTCCGATAAATTAATATACTTAATTATTGCTGACAAAGCTTCATCTTTTGTTTTTAATAAATAAATCTTAATAAAATGTGTATAATCATCTAAGAAGGTTATAAAATATTTATAACCATTCCAAGATTCTGTTCCTATTGGTCCACAAATATCACTATGTATTATTTCCAACGGTTGAGTAGCTCTGTGCCTCTCAGTAACAAATGGTTTTCTACAAAGCTTAGCCTTGATGCAAATTTCGCAAGCGTCCACCTCCTTAGTACCTTTAATATTAATACCTTTGACAAGATTTTTTGTTTTCAGAACCGGAGTATGACCTAATGCACGATGCCAAAATTGCATGTTATTAACTAAATTTATTGTGTTTAGCTCGACTGACCTCATATCCTGCACTGCGTACCTCTGCAATGGCAACCTCACATAAAACAGTCCATCATCGCCCATCACACCAGTAAAGTAACAAATGTCACTTTTTATGTCACGAATTTCACATTTGTTTCTGAAAAATATAATTTTGCAATTATTATCTGTTAATCTAGAAACTGAAATCAAGTTTTTCTTAAGTTCTGGTACATAATAAACATTATTAAAAATTATTTTGTTGTTGTTTGCTTCACAGAATATTTTCCCTATTTTATTAACTATATGTATATTGCCATCAGCGGTCATTATTTTATAAGAACATTCTTCTATTTTATTTAAAATCCCTATAGAATAAGTAGTATGACAAGTTGCTCCTGAATCAAAATAAATTCTATTTCTTCTACTCCAGAAGTACCTGTATAATTAAAAACGTTTCTACTCACAGAGTTATTTCCTATATCTAGGCAGAATTTTGTATAATGAGTATTATTTTTGCATACACTACAGTTAAATTTATCAGTGCATTCTGTATAACGGTGTCCATTTTTCAAACATTTGAAACATTGTAAAGCTCCTGTATTTCCAACATAATTCTTCTTCATCCTACAAAATTTTGCAATATGACCCTTCTTTCCGCAGCCATAGCATGCTTTGATTACCATGAATGTGTTATGACTGTCATTACATTCAATTGTTTTCGAAACATTTTCATTTTTATTTTCCGTATTTTTTAAATGTGCAGAAGTATTCATTTTCTTTTCTAAAATTATTCTTGAAATTAAATTGGAAATATTCTTTTCAGCAATCGGAGTTGATTCCCAAGCTGTTCTCAGGTTCCCCATCTCCTTTGGTAGAGAACATAAAATCTTTGACATTACTTGCATGTCTGGCATGTCAAAACCCAAAATTCTAATGTTTGTTACTAAATTTTCAACATTACTAATATCAACCATGATGTCATCATTTTTAAATTCATATTTATAAAATTCTTCCATTAGCCGACACATCTGTGTTTGATCACTTCCTAGAAAAATCCTGTCTAATTTGTCCAACATTTCTTTTGCATTCTCACAATTTATGACATGACTCACATACTTCTCACTTAATGCATTTATTAAAATATATTTCGCTTTTGCATCTTTCTTTGTAAAATCTTTCGCTTTAGTATCATGTTTTAAAACTGCATCTAGGTCTTTGGCTATCAACAGCAAATTAATCCGTTTTTTCCATAGCGAATACTCCATTTCATTATTCAATTTAGTCAAATGTAAATTTAATATTTCCTCGGACATAATTGCAATTGATAGCTACAAATTCTTAACAATTAAAACTGACCTTTTCAATCCGTAAGTGCAGGCCCATAACCTGTTATAAAAATTTCTTCATGTAATAAAGCAAATAACTCAATTCATTATTACTTTCAATTTATTCACCACTGTCATAATATTTTAAAATAATTAAATACAATATCAATATAAAATCCGATCTAAATTCCAAACATTTCTTCATTATAAAATAATTTCAAACAACAGACATCTATATTCAAAAAGACTTCAAACTTCACTTTTTACCAAAACAACCCAGCCAGTATTAAATTCAAAATATAAACTCTATGACAGCGAACAGAGGGGAAGCCCTTATAGGTGGTGGAATGTTGTTCCAACACTTAGTGGCGGAGTACAAGGTTAAAAACTTCACGAAAGCAGCGGTTTTGAACGATTTATTTATTATGAGGCGATTAGTTAGTCTAGCACGCTGGGAGAAGAACTCTTAAACAAATATGGAGGATTCTGATACATTTTGTCATTATAGTTAATTATATTAGTTAACTGTGAAGTTAAGATAGTTTTGTTATATTTGTTTAATCTTATTTAAGTATTGTTTTGTTTAACACGGTTAAATATCAGTGTATTTGCGTTTTCGAATAAGAGTCCAGAACTAGCAATGATTTTGGCTCTTAATCCCTATTTAAAATTGTATTTAAAGTTAACATCGAGAACAAGATTTGACACAACCTTATAGTTTTTTTAAAATTCGAATTTATAGTTTAATATATATTAAGCAGAAAACTTTAATATTTTCCAACACAAATTAAGGTTTTCGCGTCTTTTAAAGTTTTCACTGGTTGGCGCCATAGTGCCTAGTTTACTATATGTATTTTCAGGTTATGTCTCGTATACGATGTATCGTCTATTAGCTACTTTTTTATTTGCATTGTATTGTGTTCAATAATAAAAATGTGTGATTTACCACTTTATCTACCAATATTTAAAGTAAAACAATAACCTTTACTACTTTAAATGTATTTTTTGTAAGTTCAAGTAGATTTACATATTGTTCTGCAACCAATGGTTTCGTTTCTTTTCTTTCTTTCGCTTTTACATACATCTTTGTCGTTTTGAGCTGTTGGAGATGGTGAAAAGGTTTTACGTTTTCAAAATGTAGGCTGTAAATATTGTCATTATGTCGTCTTTACAAGACACGTCCTTTATAAGGTGTGCGCGGGGATATAGAAGAAGAGAATAGCGTAGAGGCTATTTAAGCGAAATTTAATGAAAGTGCGAGTGGAGTGTACCTGGGTCTGAACTCTATCTGCACCATGAAAAATACATACATACATACATACACTCACGCCTTTTTCCCATGGGGATAGGCAGAGATTACGTCTTTCTACTTGCTACGGTCTTTACATATCTCTTTCGCTTCATCTACTTTCATAACATTCCTCATACATGCTCGACGATTGCGGGTACTTCTGACCTGGCCTTTTTTGAGGACACTTTCGATTTGTTCAAAATATGTTCGCCTAGGTCTTCCCCGTCCCGTATCTCCCTCACTCACTCCAGCTTCATAAATCATTTTGGTCAGTCTACTTTCATCCATCCGTTCCACATGCCCAAACCACCCAAGCATCCCTTTCTCTATTCTTGTCACGATATGCTCTTTCAAACCACATTTCTTTCTAATCACTTCATTATACAATCCGTCACTCAGTTTTACTCCTGCCATACTCCGCAAAGCTCTCATTTCTACTGCATTTATTCTGCTTTCATGCCGTTTCTCCCATACCCAACTTTCACTTCCGTACATTAATGAAAAATGCAACTAAAGACTATACTAAGAGGTGGAACACGCAAACTCAAATGGTGCCTACTTACTCTTTCCTTGAAAATCCCTATATTATAAATATCGGGGAACAAAGACGCAGGTAGGGAATTCCATTCCTTGGCGGTTCGCATAATGAAGCGAAACGTAAGGCAAGAAGAGGTGGAATATCGATCACGTACGAATGGAGTCCTTGGCGGCGTCTCGTCGTGCGAAGGTGGAGTGGTTAAGACAAAGTCATTTAAGATTAAGATGAATCTTACAATAATAGAAAATAAGTAACTAATTCTTGACATTTCACAGATATTAGACAGTAGAAAACATTTATTTTTAGTAGTCTGATTATTTTACTGATAAACCTTTCGCGTAGGCTCCATATTTTGATTAAGCACTTTAAACAGTGAAATAATAAATTCATTCCACAACCCGAGTAAAGCCATCAATTCATTTGACACCCGCAGACTCTTTAATCCAATTTCTTACGCCAATATGCGTAGCGTTTCTAATTGGGACAAAATTGGCACCTTAACGTCATGCGCGACTTCAAAGAGATATATAGGGACCTAAACTTAATTTAGTAAAGTTGGGAGTTTATTTTAGTACACCATTATATATGTATATCTTTACATAGTATAAAACAAAGTCGCCTCCCGGTGTCTGTATGTATGTATGTAGCTATGTCTGCTTAAATCTTTAAAACTACGCAACGGGTTTTAATGCGGTTTTCTTTAATAAATAGGTAATTTACTAGCAATATATCACACTTAAATCAAAGCTAGTAAAAGACTGTGTGAAAAAACTCAATGACCTGGGAGAAAAGAACAAGATCACTCTCAAATGGGTGCCAGGTCATTCTGGAATAATCGGCAATGAGAAGGCCGATGAACTAGCCAGGGCTGGGGCTCAAGGAATACAGTTCGGCCCAGAGCCTATCTGTGGTATCTCACCAGGCCATGCAATACCTAAAAACTCGCCTTCTTAACGAGGCGAAAGCAGACTGGCACAGTACGTCCGGGATGACACACTCAAAAGCACTAATCGAACCATACTCTCGCAAACGCACTGACGAGCTATTAAAGCTTAACAGGAGTAACTTGAGCGTGATGGTTAGGGCTTTGACCGGCCACTGCAAGTTGAATAGACACCTCTACAACATGAAACTTAAGGACACTGACACATGCAGAGTCTGCGAACAAGAGCGTGAAACACCAATACACTACTGTGTTACTGTGCTACTGTGAACCGCTGATTCACAAAAGAAACAGACACCTGGGGAAACACATCCTTGACCCAGATGAAATAAAAACAATGCGAACTGGGAACATCCTATCTTTCTTGGTCAGTGCCCAGTTAAGGGAGCTACTGTAGGGCCTACATAGAACCTACATAGGAGGCTGGTCACAATAGATCTTAATAGGTCGCAGTGATGCATATCAGCCCCGACTTACACACGAAATAGAAAATAATAAATAGGTATATTCAAGAGGAAGATGTAGGTGTATAAAACATGCACAATGTAGTAGTGGAACACTGTCAATTTATGAGATTTTTAATGTGATGTCGTAAATCAACTCACTTTTTGCGCTTATATTGCAAACGCTGGCCAAACCCTACGAGATTGGTCAAAATGATGTACTACAGTATTGTACAACTTACAAAAGTCCACAAAAAAGTCCGAGGTGGCATATGTCTATCTATCAAGAATAATCCGCAATAACCGCTTTTTATCTTTTACTTTTTACTAGAAATAATGGCTTATTTACGAAGCCATTTTAAGTATGTATAACATTGATTCTTATCCAAATAAACATGTTAGTAAGCTTGGACATTAAACCTAGATTAAATTTGTCTTTTACATCATGTAATTTCGATCAGTACTTTAGAAGATATCAAACGTACAAATCAAAATCAAATCAAATCAAAATCAAAATAATCTTTATTCAACATAGACCTTTCAAATTCAAATTTTCAATTCAAATTCAATTCAAATTCAACATAGACCTTTCAAATTCAAATTTTCAATAGACCTTTACAGGCACTTATTGACGTCAACAGACATAACAAAAAAAAACAAAGCTTAATAAAAAACAAAAACCTTGTCCGTACGTACGAATAAGGAAAAAAAAGAAAAAAATAAAAAAATAAAAAAATTTACTCGACACAAACTTACGCTAAATCGAAAAAATATCAGCGGAGATGGTAGGTACATTTTTTCCTCTTACATTGCAAACTCAGGCTGAAGCCCTACGAGATTACTGATTGTTATAAAGTATTTTGTATCAGCCGTGCGAAGCCGGGCGGGTCGCTAGTTTCATATATTTCACATTAATCAGTCAGAATTTTATTTAGTTTACCCGGGGGACCAAACTGTTACTAAATTTTACAAAAAAGAATCATACAGTTACATTAAATCAATCAGAATATATAACAATGGAAGCTCTTCTATTGGTCTAACACAGTGATTCCCAAAGGGATCTAATATCGACCCCTAGAGGTCTATGATAACCTGCAAGGGCCGAAAAAATAAATTGGGGGAAAATGGGGGTCCACGATAATGTAATGCCATATTTCGCCATTTTTAAATGCTGCCAGTATATTGCGAATGGAAATGAGAAGACGACTGCATTTGTTGTGTCTTGTTTTTGATGTCATAAGATACCAAAAACCTGAATATCTTCATAAGAAGCTGATATTCACCAATGCGTCTGCCAGATATGGTCCCAGAACTGCGCGAATTGTCCTAGCGGGACATACTCATAGAACCGTAGCTTTTAGGGGCAGTTTCCGATTTCAAGCGACAAAATGCTGGAATGATCTTCCACCACCTCTAAGGAATCACATGTGCAGGATAACTTTCAGAAATAAATTAAAAAATATTACTGGAGCACCAAAAGCTTAATTTGCTTGAAGGAAACAACTGCCCATTATTTGTAGGTAGATAGTTTTATTTGTATATGTTTTTTTTTATGTTTCTCGAGTGTATACTTTTGAAATATAGGTTATATATATTAATTATTATTATACGTAACAAGTGATGTCACAGCGTGTTATAGTGGATACATATTTTATGTCAAGTAGCAATGCCAAACAAATGTTATTACAATCATGATAGATATTTTCTTTTGATTTTTTATTCTTCTTTTCTTAGTCTCAATCTTGTAGAATGCTATTTGTAACTTCGTAGCCCTCTACTCTCCTCATAGGGTGATGGCTGAAAATCAGTGTTTTGCCCTTCTAAGGTAAAAATCCCCACTGAGCCTTGGCCCTTTCAGGCACTGCAACACACATGCACATCTAATTATTACCGTTTTTTATTTGATTTTTATTTATGTGTATACATTGTGTTTAGTGTGTTTTTGCCTGAATAAACGTTTTATCTATCTATCTATCTAATGTATACATATATAAATATAATTTATGGAAGTACCTATGTAGTATGTTTATAAATATTTTTTAAGTTTTAGGATGTTGGTATTCAATACCAGGTAAATAGGCGGTCTTTTTTTTTTTTTGTTCCCCTGAGGAATATGTATTAAATTGCATACCCCGGCTGTGGCGAGCCGGTGGTTATGTGGGGCTCTCCTCCCCAGAAGAGGAAGGCCTACCCACTAAAAACCTCAGGGATGGCCTTCCTCAGGCATGTAGGGAGCCCCCGGGAACATTAAGCTACTTCTGGGAACCCCGCTCTCCTGCCTAGAGGGGAACCCTCCTCGGGGGAGGCTACACTACCTCCCCGGTCTCCACCGAGGACGCCCCCCGGCCACGGAAGGGGCGTGGTCCATCCCGGGTCGCCGTAGCAGTCGCGACTTCCTCGCGCCCGCCGGCGACCCGCGGAAGTAGGGGGTCTACCTAAAACCGAAAAGCATGGCAAAGGGCCCACGACACAAAAAAGTTTAAGACCTGGGTCTGAACATATATTTATTTTAATAATAAATAAAAAACTAACCGTATATTTTATTTTCCTTTTACGTACGTCACGAAAGTTGGCCTTAAACAATATGGTATTTATAAAGATAGTATTTAAACATAATATAATATTGCATTATTTAAAATTTTAATATGACATATATATTTTATATACAGTTAAAAAAATTGGATAAGTACGTATGTTGTTAGTAGGTAGGTAGGTAGGTAAAAACCAAATTCTTTATAAAAACGGGATCAATTTAATTTGTTTTTTATACACTTAATTCAAATACCTAGTTTATATATAGTCCCAAAAATAAATAAATTGATGAAAATCTTCTTCTTTTGGGTTTGATGGCGGTGTCCATAGGATTTCGCCAACCTCGAGTTTTTTGCTTAGAATATTTTTTTAAATTAAGCTATGCGCGACTCATGTTATTATCCAGGCCGTGAAAGTACAAGTGAATGCTAAATTAAAATTAAAATACAATATACCCTGTTCGCTGTCTATAAAGAAATATATAAAAAAGATAAAGAGCGGAAACCAAATCGGAGAATTAAAAGATACCAATTAAAGTTTAATACGATTGTAGAATAAATAATGACAAAGAATAATTGATGAAAATAAAATCAGCTCACCTCTGAATCAAAAAGCAGCACACATGCCGCCATTTTGTAAATTTCACATTCATATCGCCTGAATATCGAAAACTCTGGCCACGGTATTCCATGGAGGTGACATGCGAATATGTTCAAGTGGGTGAAGCTGTCAGGGTAACATAAGTGTGACAATGGCGTGCATTGTGCTACGATCTACGTGACAGGGATGACACGGCTAGCTACAGATAAAATAGCGCAACATGGCGGCCGACTGATTTTTACTCTACCATACATAATTTTGATATTGCAATCTTGTTTAAAATTTTAATTTACCCATTCATTGTCATTTTTGAGCGAGAATCAATGGCGCAGTGATTTAGGCTCTTTATTATGTACGGAACCATTTGGGTGTGCCATGCTTCTTCTAGCGCGTATGCTCTCATTTATAGACCAGCGCTGAAAGAGAGTGCGACCTTCCTTATCTCCCTCATGACAAGGCCGGCACCACTTGGACTTCCCGCGCCTCTTCTAGCGCTTTTGGGCCCCTTTTATGGGTCCGTGCTGTATCGTCCGTTTCCTGAGGGGCGGTCGGCCTCATGATTTGCCTATATGGTTCTTAGAACTTAGGCTCTGGCCGCGTGGAGTCCGACATAACCTCCGTGACATTTGCCGTTGCGGGGGTATCCTGGGTACGTTTCGTGCTCCTTGTGAGGATTCTCAGCCTTCCTCTCCTGAGGAAAAAATAAATAAAAAAGGCCTTCCTTATCATATCAAGCCAGTGAGTCATTAGAACCAACGGTTCAGGCTGAGTTAATAGGTAGGTTATTCCAGTTGAGGACACTGACACATGCAGAGTCTGCGAACAAGAGCGTGAAACACCAATACACCTCTTGTGCTACTGGGAACCGCTGATTCACAAAAGAAACAGACACCTGGGGAAACACATCTTTGACCCAGATGAAATAAAAACAATCCGAACTGGGAACATCCTATCTTTCTTAGTCAGTGCCCAGTTAAGGGAGCTACTGTAGGGCCTACATAGAACCTACATAGGAGGCTGGTCACAATAGATTTTAATAGGTCGCAGTGATGCATATCAGCCCCGACTTACACACGAAATAGAAATATTCCAGTTGAGCCGCCTCGATCGGTTTGAAGTCCGACATAATACCGTGGCACCTGGTTGCCGTGGTATCCATGAGAATTCTCAGCCTCTCCTCTCCTGAAGGATAAAAAACTGTGCTCGAACTCACCCGTAGAATGGGATAGGGGTAATAGCAATTATGTCACAGAACATCTACGAATAGTAACAAAAATCAACATTTCGTAGACCCCTTTTTATTTCTCCGAAACTGAACCGATTTTACCTTTATCGGAAATAAATGAAGTATAGGTGTGTTTTAGGGTCCATGTGTTTTAGGGTTCAGGATACGTCAAGTTTTTCTGTCTGTCTGTCCGTATATCACAGTTACTTTTATCCGAAACCATAACTATACTGTTAAACTTAATGATTAGATGTAGTGTGATCCGTATTACGGTTTCCACACAAAAATAGAAAAAAAAAACAATTGGAAGATTCCCATACTTAGATCTGAAACTCACAAGATGGGCCTCACTGAGACCACTCTATGCAGGGCCTGCAAGACCGAGGAGGAGAGCATGACACATCTATTGTGCAACTGCGATGCTCTGGCCGGCAGTAGGCAAAGGTTGATAGGGATTGGATACCCAAAACCCAACGACTTTAGGGTAATGCCACCAAGGGACATAATCAGGCTCTTGAGCACGATTGATTGGACTGACGGTGGTCAAGTAACTGTCTAACGACATTAAGGAGTAGGAACTAATGGGGTACCACAAAAGACCCGTAATGGGTCGAAGTGCGTTGGCACCTCACGGTAGCCACCCCGGCCCCTAAGATAGATAGATAGATCTGAAACTCAAAAATTTATTTTCTTCAAATCCATACATCTGAGGTGTATATGGATACATATTTAAAAATGATATTGAAGTTTCTAATATATATTTTGTCCCCCCCCCTCTCTGTAACTGCGCCCCCCCCCCCCCTCTCGGTAACTTCAAAAATAAGAGAAAAATAAAACTAAAAAAAATATTATGTACATTATCATCCAAACTTCCGGCGAAAACTGGTTTACGTACGTCATAACGGTAAATGTTACTTGCTGTTACGGAACCTTTCATGGGCGAGTCCGACTCGCACTTGGCCGGTACTTTTAAATAATCTCGTGATATTTATTTACTTTATATTTATATCCGAACCCACCGAAAAAATTGGTTTATTTTTATAGTTTTCTTAACATTTTTTTTTTACAATATTTCCAGCAATGTTTTCACAAATATAATGTTTATATTTTAATGTATTTTATCAAAGTTTCCGTTAACAAATACTTTTTTTATACTTACACTAATTAGCCTACCATACCACTATTTAATGTACTACCATATATTTTAATGTATTTTATCAAAGTTTCTGTTAGCAAATACTTTTTTTTATACTTACACTAATTAGCCTACCCGAAGCTCCGAATAAGCTCCGAAACTACTTGTCCGATTGGATAAAATCTTTCACTGTTGGTGAAGCTTTCCACTTTTCACAGATTTCCACTAACTAAACACTATCTCCAGTAAACTCCTCCTTCCAAATATTAAATTCAAAAAAGTTTGGAATCTATTATTATATTCTAATAATGTAATCCAAGGTGAAAAAATTACCAAAAAATCTTTCTTACGCTTACTTGGAAGAAATCTAATAGAGTACTAAATCTTTGCAAAACATACAATTATTTACAAAAAATATTGCGACAGCATATGTATTTTATAGTTATGTCACAATAATTGCTTTTTTATTTAATAAACATATAAAAATGCCACCGCTATAAAAAATCTTTTATTTATACTTTCGAACTAATCTTTATCAAAATAAATAACTTCATATTTAAACCTGCTTCAATACCATTATAAAACTTTTTAAATTATTAAATTTGGACATTCGATTCGAAAGATATCACAAGTTTAAAAATGCGACTTATTTGAAATAAGTCTCATGGTCGCTGCTCACGCCGTTTCGGTACACGACACCGTAATAATAATATGCGACGTATATACGAGTAGAATGCCTACATAGGCGTTATTCATTTATTGAAAACTAGCTTTCTGCCCGCGGCTTCGCCCGCGTGGATTTGGGATTGGTGTATAGAGGGTTAAGGGTCATAGCTTTTGCCCACGGCTACATATACGCGGAAGTCGGTTATGGTGCGAAGATTTTATCGCGCTTCCCGTGGGACTATCCGTTTTTCCGAGATAAAAAATGCCGCAAAACTCCTCAAGAATCACTCTATCTATTGATGAAAACCGCATAAAAATCTGTGCAGTAGTTTTTTGAGCGAAGCCTTTATTGCGCATCCCGTGGGATCTGTCGATTTTTCCGGGATAAAAAGTAGCCTATATTACTCGGGGAGAATGTAGCTTTCCAAAGGTGAAAGAATTTTTGAAATCGGTCCAGTAGTTTAAGCGTGAAGAGGTAACAAACAAACAAACAAACAAACAAATAAACAAACAAACAAACAAACACACTTTCGCATTTATAATATTAGTTGGGATACTTCAAACACTTATGCCCAGTTTCTGAATACCTTAGCTAAGCTCTCAATAACTAATGATTCAACAACGTTATCGAAAAGATAAACGTCTCATAACTGTCAGTGAGTTTCTGAATGCGGGACCGTGCTTTCAACAGCTATGAAACAGTTAAGTAGTTCTAAATTATGTCACTAGATGGGTCTGTTCACAAAATATGAAATAAAAATTGACTTTGTTATATTAATTCATCCATAATTACAATTTAACATTTATAACATTTTTTTTATCGATATTAAGTATTAAAACACTATTTTATGAAATTTTTTTAACATTTCGATAGTATTGCCTGTATGAATCATACGCATAAATCGATAAAATAAAAAGATTATAGATGAAAAAAAAAATGGCATGCTTTCGCACGGATTTTGAATTCGTTTGTGTTTAATTGTTTTACTTTGTAGTGTCGCGGTACTTTATTTTAACATTTCAAATGAATTTCTTCTTTCTCGTAAGTTTCTGGGTATAGATATTCCAGAAATGAACTTCTGTATCCGACTTTGAAGAACTACTCGTATTTAAAATTGTAGATCTCATTGTCTTTTTTAAATATAATAATTTAAAATGTAGCTGTCACTATTTAATTTCACATAAAATTACCACGTTAATAGCCTTAAGATTTTTGTTTGCCATATATAAACCACAGATACATAAACGTCAAATAAAGTTATGGGACCGATAAACGGCACTAAATGGTCAGTTAGGTTAAGCTAAGTTTAAACGGAGTTTATCTAATTCTACGGTGTTCAGAAACGAATTGTTGGGAGTTATCGAACTGATAGCGTTATTGAACAGATAAACCATTGACAAAATGTACTCAGAAACCGGGCATAAGTCGTACTCGCTTGACACTTTAATAGTACATTACGATATTAGTGCGTTATAACCAATACGCACGTATATCGTTCGACGTCTTTTAACACATTTGCGAGGAAACAGAAAAAAATCGGGTGGGGCTGTGCCGGGGCACCCTGCCGTTGGTTTTAACGTGAAACGTCTATGTTAGGGAATCGCTTTTAAAGTAAAAGATTGAATTAAAAAAAAAACAAAATTGACGGTGTTTTAAGTATTTTAATAAAAAACTCAAAGTCACTGTTGTGAGCGAGCTGACTATATAAGTGAAATATTCACACCACATTTTTGTTTCTAAGACTAATAGTTTTTTAATTATTATGGTACGATGATATAGACCTTTTCGTTACGGTCCACTTTTTAAACCTGGTACCCGTATGTTTCGGCGCGATTTTAAAGACGTTTCACGTCAAAAAAAAAACATTTAAATAAACTCAATCTGTGAATGCACACTGTTGCTTTCATGGCGCCGCGCGGCGATTAGTTCGAAATTTGAATAGACAGCGCGCGAAATGGCAAATAATACTGTTATGGAATTTGTATGGACTATAACTTAACTATTTGCTTTGGCAACACACGCGTTTTTTATGACCCGCTTTACAAAAAACCGGTGGAATTACATCAGCTTTACGAGCAAATGTGTTAAAAAATTATTATTCTATCGAGACAATGATAGTTATGGCTTATGCGGCTCTTTCTTTACTGTTTTTTTTTAATTTTTACTTTTTCTCGCTCAATTATTTTATATGCTCATTTTGTAAAAATCTACTCACTGAAAATAGGTTAGAAATCATCAGTAATTTGTCTAAATAAGGCAAATATTTAGCTGAACCTTGACCTTTTGCTTTCTGCGATATATTTATTGTGTTTGATTGTATGTTTGTTTTTTCTCAATTATTACAGTTATTTTAGTAGATATTTATGTGAATTTTGCAGAAAATAATAAACGCTTTAGGTATCTATCTATCTATGGGAGAGAGTATGTGTGTCTGTGTGTAAAAATTATAACTTTTGAAGTGTTTGTTTAATGCCCGTGCGAATCGGGGCGGACTGCTATTAAATATAAGTATGAGAGTGTTTGATGTCAATATGTTGTATATTTCTCTTTCAATTATTAATAATAGTTTATTTTTTTTATAGGATAGGCAGCAAACGAGCAAACGGATCACTTGATGGTAAGCGATAACCGCTGCCCATGGACACTCGCAACAGAGGAGTCACAGATGAATATCTATATATATATATATAATATGAAATGATGAATGAATAAGGGGGGGGGGGGGGGGGTTGGGCCTCCGGTACCCTCATTCATTCGGCGAAATACAGCGCAAGCGCTATTTTACGCCGGTTTTCTGCGAGGCCATGGTATCACTCCGGTCAAGCTGGCCAATTCGTGCCGAAGCATGACTCTCCCACGAAAAAAAACGAACACCGCAGATTAAATGATGTTGTGTTGAACTACTGTACTCCTTTGCTAGGGCCACATTTATTCAAAATGTACTAGGCGGTTCAATTTCAAAAGTCAGTTCAGTGTAATTGAAAACTCTAACGGAAATAATATACAGCCTCTTAAGCGACACTCGAAACATTAGTAATAGTAAAGTAATGTTTTCTTTAATTAGAGAATGGAGACGCTGAAGCTCGCCTGATGAATAATAAACGCCATTCTGAATAAATTGTTATTTTTCTCATGTTTCGAACAGTATATTTTGCTCCAAATAAAATTGTGCTTAAAACAGCAAATATAACGGACAGCGAAGGAATGCTTTTTTTATTGAGAGTGATTTTAGTTTTGTTCAATGTGTCAAGTATGATTGTTCGATTAGATTCTGTTATTGTGATTGTGCTAAATTCGGAGGAGGCAGGAGTAAAACTGAGTGACAGATTGTATAATGAAGTGATTATTCTGTATTGAGTTGATTGTTGGCTCTTGGTGGAACTTATTATACATATTGAATAAAACACTTATACTGTTCCACTAATTTTAATTATTGTCGACCTGACCGGTTTCGCTTTATAGCATTTTTCAAAGGTTAAAGCAAACACAGCTGTTCGTGTTTACGCTTCTGCGTTTCTTCTGCTATAAAGCGAAACCGGTCAGGTCGACAATAATTAAAATTAGTGGAACAGTATAAGTGTTTTATTCAATATGAATGAAGTGATTAGAAAGAAATGTGGTTTGAAAGAGGATATCGTGACAAGAATAGAGAAAGGGATGCTTGGGTGGTTTGGGCATGTGGAACGGATGGATGAAAGTAGACTGACCAAAATGATTTATGAAGCTGGAGTGAGTGGAGACACGGGACGAGGAAGACCTAGGCGAACATATTTCGAACAAATCGAAAGTGTCCTCAAAAAAGGCCAGGTCAGAAGTACCCGCAATCGTCGAGCATGTATGAGGAATGTTATGAAAGTAGATGAAGCGAAAGAGATATGTAAGGACCGTAGCAAGTGGAAGGACGTAATCTCTGCCTACCCCCGTGGGAAAAAGGCGTGAGTGTATGTATGTAAATTCGGCTTCGTGGCGACTTCACTTCTCATTTACTTAGTCGACGAGTGAACATCTTCCTATTAAATAGTAGCTGACCCGACGGACGTTGTCCTGTCAAATGTCTCAAAGGTCATGTTGTTCATGTTGTCTCGCTGTATGTGAAAAAAGATTTTCCCGCTTTTCTGTTGAAATTTTTCCTGGTTTTTCTTATACTTTCTTGCTATAAACCTCACGGAGCCCGAGACCTTTTCAACGAATGCAAAACCGTGGAAATCGGTTCGTGCGTTCTGGAGTTATAGCGTCAGGAAGGAAACCCCGACTTATTTTTATATAGTAGATTAGTTGAGCTTCTTTTGTATAAATTAAGTCAGAGCCTTAAGCATTTAGTGTTTAGTAAAAAGTTACGTCATTCTCTTAATAATCGCATGGATCTTCATCCATGTATATAATTTATATTAAATCAATAAAATTATCGTTTCTAATGAAGATTATTTTAAACTTAAATTTTCACCAGCCTTTTACTTATTAAGTTATATTAATTCAACAAAGGCCTTTACGGATTCTTACTGAAGTCAAAACAAATTTACAAAACTTTAAATAAGGCCACCTATTCGGGAATCGGGAGAGCTTTCTCTAGAAAAATAGACAAGAAACTCTGAAGATTTATTTATGTCTTTTCTTTTCAAATAGGTTATTTTCAATGTTATAAATAAATATCTAGAGCAATCCAATCCTACCCAACTTTTGTTAAAATAATAAATAAGTATACAGTAAATTCCGATAAGATATTCGATATAAACCTCTTGAACACTTTATATGAAAGTAGCTTTCTGCCCGCGGCTTCGCCCGTGTGGATTTCAGGATTGAGTCTATAGAGGGTTAAGGGTCATAGCTTTTGCTCACGGCTATATATGCGTGGAAGTCGGTTTATGGCGCGAAGGTTTTATTGCGCTTCCCGTGGGACTATCCGTTTTTCCGAGACCTTGCTCAAGAATCACTCTATCTATTGATGAAATCCGCATGAAAATCTATGCAGTAGTTTTTGAGCGATGCCTTTATTGCGCCTCCCGTGGGATTTATCGGTTTTTCAGGGTTACATCACAGCCTAGAACCTTCTTCAAGAATCACTGTCTATTGATGAAAACTGCAGGAAAATCCGAACAATAGTTTTTGAATAGTCTTTGTCGCGCATCCTACGGGATCTGTCGGTTTTCTGGGAGAAAAATAGCCTAAAACTTTCCTCGAGAATCACATCATCTATTGATGAACAACACATGAAAAACCATGCAGTGGTTTTTGAGCGAAGCCTTTATTGCGCATTCCGTGGGATCTGTCGATTTTTCCGGGATAAAACGTAGCCTATGTCCCTTCATCCCTCCATCCCTTCAACTATCTCCACTTAAAAAATCACGTCGATTCGTCGCTGCATTTTGCCGTGAATGTCGGACAAACAGACAGACACACTTTCCCATTTATAATATTAGTATGGATTCTTACACACAAATATACTTAATTTTTTGTTAATAATTTTAATCAAGGTTCTCTGATTAAATAAAAACAATGAGCTAAATGAAAAAAAAAATTGGTTACTGATGGTGAAACTTTGATAATGACGGGTTTGCGAAAAATATGTGGTCGCCGTTTTGTGATGGTGGCCATCTTGAATTACAGTTGTAATAAATATAAATAGAAAGCAATCGTTAAGTGTATAAAAGCGTTTATTCCGTTACCATTATAGATATCAAAAACTTTAACTACATCATTTTTATATCAAAAGAATAATAAATTACAGACAAATATATTAAATATTGACATGAAACACTCTCATATATTTATTACGAGATTACTAACAAGCTATTTGGGGTATTCAAGTACATCTCAAAATTTCTAAAACTATTCATTTAAATTAGTTCTATGGTAATAGTAAAAGACGACATTTCATTAAATTTTATCGACATATTCCTCGTGACATTTTAGAAAAAATATTCTATATATTACGTTATTTATCTATGTAATGTTCTTTCAACATAGGTTTAAAATAATTTGATATATAATAAATAAATATAACCGCTTGATCATATGAATATATTATATTCAGTTCAAATTACGCATACGGCAAGAATATTTAACAAATTTTATTCAACAAATAAAAATAAAAATGGTAAACTAAATAAAACCATAAAAAAGAACAGCGAATATTGTAGGAATTAACCACTAGCCACATCATCAATAAAGCGGGACAATATAACACAGATAATCTTTCCTGCAGCAGCAAAGTAGTCAATTTCAATTCATTCCTTTGCCTCAAAGTAATTTCGGACGCCCGAACCTCTTTGGACCATTTCATGGACATTCCGTCTATTTGAATCGATTGTCGCTCAGAATATGGGATTTAGTCGTTAAATAAGTGTTCTTTATAGAACGATATCGGGTATAGGGTAATGGTGCAAATCTGGAGCAATTCATATTTGGTGAACCATTTAAAATGATCGTATGCAGAAAAGCTTGCATTTTTAACTTTATCAATCTGGTTAAACCTGACGAAGTCTCCAGCATACTGAAGTAGATCTTGAACTTGAAAGCCAGCGTAGTGTATATAATGCTAAAATATGAGGCAACATATAATATTATTAGTGCCTTTTTTTTTTTTCCTCCTGAGGAAAATGCATTAAATTGCATACCCCGGCTGTGGCGGGCCGGCGGTTATGTGGGGCTCTCCTCCCCAGAAGGGGGAGGCCTACCCACTAAAAACCTCAGGGATGGCCTTCCTCAGGCATGTAGGGAGCCCCCGGGAACATAAAGCCACTTCCGGGAACCCCCAGCCTTCGCTCCCCCGCCGATACAGGGGAGCCCTCCTCGGGGGAGGCTCACTACCTCCCCCGGTATCCTCCACCGACGACGCCCCCCGGCCACGGAAGGGGCGTGGTCCATCCCGGGTCGCCGTAGCGGTCGCGACTTCCTCGCGCCCGCCGGCGACCCGCGGCGGCGCCGCAGCTGTGCTATCGAGCCCGGCGCCGCCTTCTTCGAGCGGGATCGGCCATCTCCCGACCCCGCTCGGCAGCCTCCTTCTGGAGCATTACTGCTTCACAGAAGGAGGCCACAGCCCTCCAACCTCCCTCGTCCGCCAGCATTGCCGCAATCAATGCCGGCGGAGACAGATCTCGCCCGATCTCTGCGACCAAGACTCGGCGCTCGGAGGCCCGCGAGGCCACGCGCGACACTCCGCCAGCGTGTGCTGGGCCGAGTCGAGGTCGGATGCGCAGTGGTGGCAATGTGTCGATCCCTCCCGTCCTATTCGACACAGATACTCACCGAAGATTATTAGTGCCTTACGAAAAGAAGTCGATTGCCTTCATGCGTCACTGACTGTATCTAGATCATCTATTTGAACTACGAATGTCCAAATGAGCAGAGTACGACGCGTAACATTTTTGCCCGGGGTGGGTTTTTTTCTTCTTTTCTCTTTCTTTGCCACGACCACTACACCCGCCACCGTCTATCCGAAGCTCGCTGCTCAATGATCGTCGAGAAAGCGTTGCCATCGATCGACACAGAACCACGCTGGCACTGGTGGGATTTAACTTACTGTTGTGGGCTGCGGAATCGAACATACATACATATATGTCACGCCTTATTCCCAATGGGGTAGGCAGAGACCACCTCTCTCCACTTGCTTCGATCCTGGCACACTTCTCTTGCTTCCTTCACTTTCATAAGCGTCTTCATGCATGCTCGTCGGTTGCGAGTACTCTTGACCCGGCCTTTCTTTAGGACATCTTCGATTTGATCGAGATATGTCCGCCTAGGTCGACCTGCACCGATTCGTTCTATAATTCTTACCTTGTGTATCTTTTTCGTTAATCTTCCTTCATTCATTCTTACAATATGGCCGAACCATCTAAGCATCCCTTTCTCTATCTTTGTCACTACAACTTCAACTACGCCGCATCGCTCCCTTATCACACTGTTCCTGACTTTGTCCTTCAGATTCACTCCAATTATACTTCTCAAGCTTCTCATCTCCACAGCATTAATCCTACTTTTATATTTCTTCTGCCACACCCAACATCAAACACAGTCTTGTAAATCTCGCACCTGTGCTTCACCACTACTGAGTAGAAGTTTGGAAAGTATCTTGAAAAAGGCTAACTTCAATATAAAGATGCAGTCGCCGGAGTTGCATTATAGTACTGGTTTTAAGGTGTATATGGCGTTTGTATAGAGTGCAGTTTTCAGTGCTTTAGACATTTTTTTAAGAAACAAGTGCGAGTCGGACTCGCACAACGAGGGTTCCGTACAAATATGTCGACATGTGAATTGTTCGTTCCTTACTAGAATTAAGTCTCAATGACTTTTCCTGCTTTTCCCAATTATGTTGTAAAATTTTATTTTTATGTGAAATAACTACAAATTTACGGTTTTTGGTTTTTCCTTTACTCGTGCTACATGACTTTGCTTCTTGCCAAATTTCGTTAACGGAAAGTACCCTATATTTTAATTCCCTTGCAAATGTCAAAATATGCAATATAAATGGAACATTAAACGGCCATATCTTTTTATTGTATTGATTTAGAAATTTGATTTTTTCACTGCTTTGAGAGATAGGATCAGCTTGATATCTCGACGCGTTTCTGAGAAAAAGGGTTTTAACAAACGGACGGACGGACAACAAAGTGATCCTATAAGATTCCGTCCTTTGGAGGTACAGAACCCTAAAAATACTTCTGAAAGTGGTGTACAGACGATTTAGAAGAAATATACCAAATACCGCCTGCACACCACCGCAATATAGGTTGGAATGGGATGGGAATAAGGAATGTTTTGATTTCCAGTTAGTCAAAAATATAAATAGACACTGGCAATAGAGAGTGCTGGAGCCATATTAGACGAGAGTCCTGGGATTACTTGTTTTTCTATATATTGACGATTGCTATAACGTAAAAAAAAAACTAGATGCATGGAGGCAAGCGAGTTCCTACGCTTATGTATGGGAGCGAACGCTAGGTTTGGCAAACAAATATAAAAGGAACATTAATGTAGTGTAAACATTACTGTGTGTAAATTGTGATAATGGAAATGTGAGTGCGAAAGACAAAAATCGAGAAGGGTTATAGGCTTATATGGTTTGGACATGTAGAAAGGATGGACGAAAGACGACTAACGAATGAAATTTATAAGGCAAATATGAATGAACCAGTTGGTAAGATGCGACTTAAACGAACGTGGATCAAATAGGTGATCTATTGAAAGAAGTTCAGGTCAAAACTACCAGTAGCAGTAGCTGACGAGCGTGCGTTAATGAAAGTCGAGAAAGCTAAGGTAGTATATTTATATCGTAGTCACCGCCGTTGTTGTAACTACTAAGTTGGGGCCCTTGGGCACACAAGAATTAGGGGTCCTTTTGGAATGTAAAAAACGCGAAGTATACTAACATTTTTAAAATAAGTTTGTTATGCACGCTGAATAAGTCATGCTCGTGCCATCCGCGGTTGGAATAGTGCATTAAAATAACCTTACTAAGCAATTTTGACGCTAGCGTTTCAGTTGTTGGGAGCCAGAACTGCAAATCCATAGGCGTCTCTCGGCCTCAGCTTGCAGATAGAAATGAGCCTTCTTGGACCGTCTGTCTTCATTGATATAATGGCGTAGGATATGTCACGTGTCAAAAAGTAATATCTAATATGTCCGACAAACATGTTTTGCGAATAAATGTGTGAGACAAATTGTTGGTCCTTCGGGCCCCCCTGAGAATGGGGGCCCTGGGCACGGGCTCCGTGTGCCCTTATGGTAAAGACGGTATTGATCGTAGGAGGTAGAAAACGTGTGATCTCTGCCTACTCCTATAGGAAAATGGCGGGAGTATATGTATGTATTAATTCCCATGAGAAAGTTTTCTTGTAACATGTCCGCCACGTAAACGTCAGGTTGACGTCCACCATTGAAAATAAAAATGTATATTCTTCATCTGTTTCTGTTTATTTTATCTAAAAGCTCCGAAGCATCGTCGATAAAATTTAATAATCTTAATTAATTATAACTGGCAAAGCGACTCCGATAGTTTAGTTAAACGTACACGAGACCAACGCAAAGGTTTGCTTCTAATTAGAGGCCGGGTCAACTCTCATGTCTCCATATTGGGCTAATTTAATTAAATAGCCTTTAACTACAACCAGTGAACTTAGTTCGTGGTTCAAATGAAAGTTTGAAGATAGAACTTCCGGCAAGTAATTATAATGGATGTTAAAACACTGTGACCATAAACTAAAGTCACGTATCCTTTCCATCATCAAAATGATTTTTGTCTAAGAAATTATACCTAGAATCTCAATATATAAGAAACTATTAACTGTCAAATGTGTGTTTTTTTTAGTTTATAACATTAAATTACTTTTGTAATTTGATTATGTTTATAAACTTTTCACATTGATGAAATTATTAATTTGTATAAAATTATTACTTATTAATGAAACAAATAACCAAGTTCTAAAAATAAACTTGTCCTAAGAAGCAACGATATATATTATTCTAAGCTTATCTAGCAATTCTGCTGGTGTCGTTACCTCTCACCGTCCGGGCGATATGGGGCTAAGTAAATGCCAGCCTTGTTCTCCTGTAGTTTGACGTTCTCGTGCCGACAAAGATTTGACAAAGTCGTTCATGTCGGTTGACCATAGACCAGCGTCTTGTAACAGGAACACAGTTATAGGTCGCATTATGTGCTTTATGGTTTTTGAAAAATTCTTTGAACGGTGTTCCTGACATGACAAGAGTTGTCATAGATAGAGAGCTTTTTGGTTTGTATAATTAAACATTTTTATGGAATGTTTTTATAATAATAGAATATATATATAACATTTTCTGGACTTTGATTTCCCATAAAGAAGAGCTAGTAGAAGGCTCACAACCTTACGGTGACAGTCTCTACTGCGAGCGTCGCAAAGTCGTGGTCGTGCAGTTGACTAATTGATGTAACTTTTTTATTTGCTAACATAACAATAAATTGAAGTTACCATCTGCACGATAAAAGTCTTTTGTGCCGTGTATTTACCTATCAAACAAATGATCCTTGAATTGATAAAATAATACAAAGGCTATCAGTAGATCCCAGATTATTTGAATCTTTATTGCACATCATACAAATATAAAGTACAAAAGGCAGACTTAATGCGACAAGGCATGCTCTATCAGTCAACCGAGTGGCTAGTCAGAAAGAACTGTGTTTGGCGCAGACAAAGATCAAAACTATTACAAACTTACTATTTACATCAGTGACTCAAAGTGGTTTATATGTACCCCTAGGGGTCTATGACAACCTGAAAGGGGTCTACGTCAGCGAAACAAAATTTTGGGGGTCCACGATAATAAATCTCAACATACACTGACAGTCCCTATTTATTTACATTAAATTATCTTCTAATATAAAGACTTGAACATTATTTACAAAAGTACCTTTTTTTTGTTCCGCTGAGAAAAATGCATTGAATTGCATACCCCGGCTGCGGGGAGCCGGTGGTTATGTGGAGCTCTCCTCCCTAGAAGGGGGAGGCCTACCCACTTAAAATCTCAGCGATAGCCATCCTCAGGCGTTGTAGGGGGCCCTCAGGCTCGAGTGTCGCATCTGAGGAGCCCCGGCCTTTGCTCCCCTGGGTGCGCTAGGGGAGCCCTTCTCGGGGAGGAGTGATCTTGCCGCCTCTTCCCCTCCAACCTCCAACGACGTTACCCCCCGGCCATCTGGAGGTGAGGTCTCTCCCGGGTCGCTTCCACGGGTGCGAATAGCGTCGCGCCCGCCAGCGCTTGCCAGCATTTATAAGATGTAGACATTCAATATTAGATAAGTAGGAGGTCTATCCAAAACCGAAAAACATTTCAAAGGGTCTACGATAAAAAAAAAAGTTTGGGAACCTCTGATCTACATAAATAAATATCCTACTTAGTGTTCGTACCTGTAACTGCAATTCCCTATTACATATATTCTTTTATTGCTCATGTAGCTAGATTTTGTAATTCGCTTCCACCGTATAGTTGGGAGCGCCAAGCTCTTGGCGTCGCCTAAGGAAATACTATTAATAAGACAAATTCTTGAGAATGTGCCAATACTTCACAAATATTTATTTATTAAGTAGTGATAAAATTATGTATTAAAATAAGTATATTTAATATTAGTATATGTGTGTATACATATGTATGTATTTTGTATATTTAAATAAATATTAATTATTTGTTATTTTTCTTTCTGTCATTCACGCAAATATATATTAAACAAAACATCTTGAGGCCTGCTGCAAGAATTTTATTTGTGAAATAAGCGGTGCCTTTGTACATTCAGTTTTTCATTTTATTTCTATATTGAATAAATAAATATAAAGTTTATACCAACTATTAATATTAACTTTAGTATCCGCTACTTATCAAGACTTTGCCACTTTTCTATTAATTATTTAAAATATTTAATGAAAATTACGGAAATAGTGTTAAGATTGGTGCCGCCTTGATCGAAGACTTTTAAACACTGATAAACAGAAGATGCAATTACAATATATCGTATCGTAATAAATTATATAAGTGCAAATACATTTACTGAGACATTAAGCTGTATTTCGCAGATAAGTCTCACAAAAAGTGTGTTTTGTATTCTAGCAATTGTTGTGATTTTCAATATGTCTTTCTTTAAAATCGTGTATGGTTAGTTAATTACGTATATAATAATTGTTTAATATGTTAAAACCTTAATTATTATACGCAGTCATTGTACTGTAAATAAGCAATTCTACTTCACATGCTTGAGGTTATGCCATGATGATAGATTGCGGATTTAACGTGGCGGAAGAGTCGCACATTTGATTTTAAAAGGTGTAATGATTAAATGACTTGGTTGAGGATAGATGGCAGCACAGTGAGCCACGTGGCGGAACACAGTTGCACATTTGTTTTTAAAAGGTGTAATAATTAGATATGACTTGGTTGGGATCAGTATTCAGTCAGTCGGGAAGAGTGCAAGTCATAAAAGTCACGCTAGTATTCCATTGCTTTAAATTAAGACGTTATTTCTAGAAGGTGAAGGTTTGCAATACAATGGATGCTAAACTTGACACAAGTGGGGTAGAGGTAATAGGAATCTTGGTTCTACTATTTTTGACTATGACTGGTAGCTACCAGCAATAGTGAAACCTGACAATTTGACAGCAGAATTAAGGTCCGTATAACAACAGAACGATATTCAAGCAGCGAATTGACTTTAAGTTAAATTTTGGAATACGAACCTGAATCTGTAGACAAAAAAGAAATATTTCTGTTACAAAAACGTTGCATACGAGCTATATTTGGCCTGAAAAGTACCATATCGTGCCGCCCTTATTTTAAGAATTATGGAATTTTACTATTGCCATGTTTGTACATATTCGAAATATGTGTGTTTGTGTATAAACACACATGTTTGTGTATAAACATCTTTTTCAAACTAAGCAGGAGGCGACTATTAGAAAAGTTCGCAATATATTTTAAAGTTACATAAACCTCGTGCTCAGTTGTCAATAGCAGCGAAAAACTCATTTAATATGTGTATTATATTCAATGAATTACCAGATTGTTTTAAGGATAGTACTTTAAATTAAATAACTTCAAAAGAATTCTAAAGGCGTGGCTTTTAGATTATTGATTTTATAGCTTAAGCGAGTTTTTTCAATTGTAAATTATATGGTATGTGCTTATTATATTTTGATATATGTATTATTGTTAGAGAATTTAATTAAGTACCTACTGAATTAAATGTGAATACATTCTGTAAAGATAAAATTTGGGATCTTATATGTCTTCTGCTCAAAATGTACCAAAGGGGAATGCCCACTCTCCTTAGTGTCTCAGGCCCAAGATGGACACCAAAATTTAAAATTAAAATTAATTGTTTTAAAATCTTTATAGTATTAGATATCTAAAAAATATATCCTAAGTGACGCCACTATTTCAGAAATATAAAAAAATAAAAATCGTTTTAAGGTTATTTTTATACATGAAATCGTATCCGACTGAAAGAAAATACAAGAATTTCTCTATTTTTCGATTGTTTCATAACCAAATTATGATATAAAGTGTGTTCAAGATATATTTTTATCCACTTAAGGGTAACACAAGTTATTAGGGTATAAAAAAAAGAGTTTGCTGTTTCAAAAATCTGTATTCTCTTCTTCATTTTCATACACAATTAACAAATCATCTAAAAATGACGCAGGAGGGAATATATTTGTTTCAAATCTTGCCCAACCTATATACCAGAGCACAGTCATTATATGGGCACAGCAACCTACTGTGCGTTTTCCAATTATACAATTGCAATAATATTGTTCAACTGCATCTTTGCCAGCATTATTATTATTTATTTCAATGTAAACAAAATACACCTTACGGCTTATATGTCTGCTTTGTATCTTAGCTCGCAAAAGCCAACAATTATCATTTATCAATTCGCTTGGTAGGTTGCTATTTTGTTCTCTACATATTTCAATACTATACATACCGTTAGCTCTGATATGTTCTCCATAATAAGATCTTGCTTGTTTTATTTGATATGTGCCACATGCAATTAATATCAAATCACTCATTGTTAACCGTGGAAAGTTATTTAAATTGTCAGAGCCAACGGTAATGTTCACAAATTGAGCCCTCCTGCGATTTAAATTATATTGAGTTACATAATCTGATAAAGAATTTGGGATGTACATTTTCTCATTAATTACCGATAATATTTGATCTGCATCAGGTCTGTTTAATACCCTAGGATGAAACCTATTTATTAATGCTGCACCTACTGCAAAATCTTGCATCATATGAGTACATGCTCGATTGAAAAACTCTTGCCGAAACAATTTAAATGATTGTTTGAATACACCATTTATAATTTCAACAACCCAGCGACAAATGGTAACTTTTCTCGAATTATTAGCAGCCACAGTGGATAATTGTGTTTCACCTGGCTCAAGTGATGCTGGGACTTGAACTGAATAACCATATTCTGTTAGAAGTGGTATTGCATCCCTAAAACCTCGGTCTAATATGAATACATCGCCAGGTTGAAAAAATCTCCTCATTGGAGCATTTTGTGAATTAAATTCATTTATTAGGATGTCGGCATCTGATGTTGTTGCCGGATAGGGCCCTAAAACATCTAATATATATCCATCACAACATGTTAATATAAACGGTTTCATTAAATTCCTGTACTTGTGTAAAGAGTATGTTTGTTTCTGATATTTGTAGTTAGAGCTTTTCTGTATATAGATATAGGTTCCATCCATAATTACTATAGGTTTCACCTGGTTAGTGCTTCCAAATAATCCATTAGGAATTATTAAATTCCTTCGAGCAATGTCATCTCTAGTAATGTGCCCTAAACCTAAGTTTTGTGGTACAAAATCTTGAGTTAGGAGTTCTCTTGCATTATTCATAAGTCTTTCTAAAGTACTTCTAGGTATTTTAAATAATGAAGATAGTCTTTCATCTGAATCACCTGTCCTAAGTTTGGTTAAATAAGCAGCCAGTCCAGTAGCACCTCTGTGTCTATTTTTTAGTCGAGGAACCTCTTCCAATATTAGTCTAAATTGATGTTTAGACATCCCAAGCCAATAATATACTAAATGATCATCACTGTCTTCAATATTTTCAAAATCAATATTATTGCCTATCTGATTTTTCAACAGTAATAGCAAATCTTCAAGGAATGCTGCTGTGAAGGTATGGTTACCATTTTCAACAATTAAACTATCCCATGTACCATTGCTTAGGTGACCATTACAGATACGGCAGTTTTTAGGTACATAAAAAGATAAATCACATAACAATCTCACGCGAATTGATGTAGGGACGACCATTCTTTCAGTTCCGTGGCAGTCAGGGAATATACAACATCTTTCTGTATTTGAAGCCCTTGTATAACTAGGTAGAATGATTACTGATTCATTTGTAGCAGCTGACGATGTTGATGCTGATTCTTGAACAAAATGAACAGCAGCCCTGTCAGCTCTCTGCCAGCAAGGATGACAAATGCGACTTAATGATGAAACCTAAAAAGTATAAACAATATAAGAAAATAAAAAACTAAACAGATATTTAACATACATGGGTAATGTACTTTAAAAAACTTACCTCTCGAGGTTGAATCCATTCCATAATTACATTTCTAATGAGGTTTTCTCTATCTGTATCTGTCCTTAATAAGTGACTTCTTATCCGTCTAACAGACCGCCCACAATAGATGCAGCTATTTAGACGTCCAGACCCTTCAGATTCTTGTTGAGGAGCAAAGCTTGCTGTTACTGCCAACCAACAGTTGTGGCAAACAAGATTATCTCTTGATACCTAAAACAAAGTTATTATCTGTAAATAATTGGAACATGATGGCGCCGATTTGAAAATCATTATATTTTGGTTTCTATAATTATATAATATTTTACCTGCTGTGGTGCAATCCACTGCTGTATCACGTTTATTTCTTCTTGCTCCAAGGTATGACTTTGAGTTTCGGTCAGGATAAAACCACAATTCACACAATGTTCCTCAGACATTGTACAAAATGTTATCGATCGATATCCAAAATCGAATGCAAACGTGATCCTTAATTCCAGAGCCAAAAAGTTGTCGTTGAAAGCGCGAACAAATCCCATAAAACAAAGCCAAAGTCGTAGGTAAAACTGAATCAAGTCCATAAAACAAAGCCGGGTCGCAGTGAAAGAAATCAAAGAAAAATCAAAACACATCCACATTGAGCGTAAGCAACAAGCGAAGTGTCAGTGTCATACAGTCAAATTCAATTCAGTGTTGTCACCATTACGAAAATAAAAAAAATACTAAATCGATTATTTATTTAAATAATCGATTTTTTTAATAATTGATTCATGTTTCTTATTGCTTTTTTTCGTGTACACTGGGTTTTTATTTTGAAGTAATGTATTATCTACTTAAATATTAATTAAATACCATAAAAATCCCGTGAGTATGCTGTTAAGTTTATTGTACGTGTTTTTAAAAATCGATTTGAATCGATTAGTTAATCATAGAGGAATATTGATGCTGGCAATATTCCGCCATACTCAATTCCTGTTTCTGTTTTTTTTAATACAATTACTTTTTTTAACAAATACTTAACGATTATAATAGCGCTCATTTTAATGTAACCAAAAACATATTTTTTTATGGCAAAATTAATGCATAAATTGTTTTTTCTCTAGTCTGTTGTTCACTGTGGGCCTCAGATGGGCAATCCCCTTTATGTTTACAATAAAAATTGTTTCATTGTAAAAAATAGTAACATTGTTAACCGAGGTGGAAAGAAATCAATTCCCGAGGTATTTAAACTAGCTAGTGTCCGAGAAGGGATTGATTCTTTTACCCGTGTTAAACACTCTACTTTTCACTTCGAATATATGAGGAAAATAAAACATTGGTTGTTTATTTAATCTATTTATTGATAATATATGATAATATCAGTAGACCATCAGTAGGCAGAACTCAATTTGCCTCGTCTTTAATTGAATCTGGTGTCAATATTTCGGAATCGCTTGAACTCATTTTTAAATTAAAATCTTAACTAGTTTAAGAGATTATTTGAATTTTTTCAAATTCCGTCACAGATATCCCAACTAATATTATAAATGCGAAAGTTGTGTTTGTTTGTTTGTTTGTTTATTTGTTTGTTTGTTTGTTACCTCTTCACGCTTAAACTACTGGACCGATTTCAAAAATTCTTTCACCTTTGGAAAGCTACATTCTCCCCGAGTAACATAGGCTACTTTTTATCTCGGAAAAATCGACAGATCCCACGGGATGCGCAATAAAGGCTTCGCTCAAAAACTACTGCACAGATTTTTATGCGGTTTTCATCAATAGATAGAGTGATTCTTGAGGAGTTTTGCGGCATTTTTTATCTCGGAAAAACGGATAGTCCCACGGGAAGCGCGATAAAATCTTCGCACCATAAACCGACTTCCGCGTATATGTAGCCGTGGGCAAAAGCTATGACCCTTAACCCTCTATACACCCAATCCCGAAATCCACGCGGGCGAAGCCGCGGGCAGAAAGCTAGTATATAATAAATTCACATCCCGCCAATTTATGTCGACTGTTTAAATTTTAAATATGGAACTCACCGCGTGTTTGTTGCGGCTTATTCGATTTATTTGCGACGTAGTTTGCGCTAAGTTCACACTGGCTGTTTAGAAACTCACATGGCCGCAGCATTTTTTTTTATAGTTCACAGCTGACAGTTCGTAGCTGACATTCGTTTTATTTTTAAAGTTCATTCCGGCCCTTGGGTGGGAAGTAAATTGTATGAGTTTTTCCCTCCCTATGTCGGGAAGCAGCATTTTCCACCCAATAATCAGATCAAAACAACATAACTTTCCGAGTATGAGAAATGAAAAAATCTTTCTATTTGGAACATCGCTATCACTGTGATCTTGGCGCTGGTCTTTTAATCTGAAAACCTGGGTTCAATAATAGACATGTACATAGGTTACAATGTGTTTTTATTTTTTAGAATTTTATATACATTTCTTCGATCCTCGTAAGGTGAAGGAAAATATGTTGAGGCAAGCTACAAATACCTGCGAAGAAATTCTAAGGAATAGACTTTGCCTGCTTGATGAGGATATTCTATATATTTCAGAAGCCATCAGGCGACCAAGACTCTTACTGCCATTGTATGAAAAAAAAATCCACCTCGCGGATCAAAGTTCACGTCCATCGAAGATTGTGTTTGGTCCGGCGAATAATTATATCACAGTACGAAGTTACGTGATAGCAAATACGTGCCAAGAGGCGGTGCCTCGTTTGGGGTCGACGAGGCACTTGATAGCCGAAGCCGAAGCGGTAACGATTTAATCTTCTGATAGCGCAGTGCCAAGATTGGATAGAATCTACGCTGTGTTTCATTTTCACCTGATGAACTTGTCACGTAAATAAAAGGTATTGTGTAAATTTTTCCGCAATTTATTATTTACATAACAATACTTCATAATTACCTCTTGTCTATGTGAATATCTGGGAGTTCTGCATTACAAGTAACAATGTATAGCATGGTAAATAAAAACGTCGCGCTTTCAAATTCTTAGTAATATTAACAGATTGCGAGTTTTCATAAAATGTTAACGTTGAGAAACTAAACTTTATGTAATGTACATTTAGTGTCTAAATCATTTTGCACACAATTTTCGAGTATGCATAAGTGATATTGGGTATTTTTTTATCCGATTACACCAGAAAGACTATTGTTTTTCGAGAAGTATGCATGTATAATTGATTGGCTTGAAAATCAACAGAACTAAAACTGAATATATGCTTTATGATTTCGGTGACGTCTCCAATCCTTGGCCTGTTGTGCTCGAAGGAGCGGCTCTTCCAGTCTGTTCGGAATTTAGATACCTCGGATCACTGCTTCAGGAAGATAGGGAAGTTATACGTCAAGCGAAGGATTAGCACAGCATGTATGAAATGGCGAAAGATAACGGGAGCTACCTGTGACAACCGTATTTCCCTAAAACTGAAGGGAAAAATTAATATATATATATAAATACTAGCGGACCCGACAGACTTCGTCCTGTCAAAAAGATTTGTACAGTGGCAGTTTTTTGTTCCTAATTATTTTATAGATAATGTCGCATAGCCAACCAAATCGCAAAAAAAGTCTAAATGACCTATTACATTTTGTGGCTATTCAATTTTGGAACGTGACATTAAATCCTCCAACGATGTATTCTGTGCTCCAACGCACGCACGCACACTGTTTTGATAGATATGATTGAATTTCAACTATATGTAGCGTTAATAAAGCGCAAATTGACTATTTGATGTTAGGAACACACCTTCATTGCTTAGACAACAGTGAGTGCTTGCAATATATGAACTTTATACAATAACAATAAAGCTCAATTCGACTGTACGTTTTAGTAGAAAACGTTTGCATGGGAAAATAAAAGGGCTGTTTTTAGGGTATTTCCGATAATTATTCGAATTTTCCTCATTGTAAAAACCCTCCTTGAACTTCAACGAACATTAACAAAAAAGAATTGGCCAAATTGGTCCAGGCGTTGTTGAGTTATGAGCTTACCAACACATTTTGCGATTCATTTTTATATATAAAGAAGATAGTTCTAATTACTAATTAATTATATCGTATAATTAGTAATTAGACCAGTCGTCATGTATGGATCGGAATGTTGGTCCGTCAAGGGAATGGATGAACAAAGTTTATTAAGATGGATGTATAGAGTGACAAAAAAGATTAGATAGGAATGAATATATCAGGGGAGTCTGAGAGTAGCCCCTATTGTTGAATAAAATTGAGAGAAATGAGACTTTCCTGGTCACGTATTAAAAAGAGGGAATAATCACGTTACTAGGAAAGTTATGGACTATACTAGGAAAGGATGGAAAAGTGGATGAGCGTATGGGAATGAGAAAAGCAAAGAAACGATGGATGGACTGTATGAATGTTGATATGTTGAAGAAGGGAGTGAATGTCGAAATGGCAAGTGATAAAGTAGACATACCCCAAATATCAACTCGACCCTCTTGATTCCCTGCAAAGGCGTGCTTTCCGTATCATCGGTGATCCCAATATTACGGCCTCAACAGACACCTTGGAGCAGCGGAGAGACTTTGGCTCTCTGTGTGTTCTTTATAGGCTCTTTAACGGAGAGTGCTCTGAGGAACTATTTGCAATGGTGCCTTCGTCACCTTTTTACCATCGCACCACCCGCCACCGCAGTAGAGTTCATCCATATCATCTGGAACCGATCTTGTCTAGTACAGTTCGGTTTCAGCGTTCATTCCTTCCGCGTACATGCAAACTCTGGAATGAGCTCCCAGCTGCGGTGTTTCCTGAGCGCTACGATATGTCTAACTTCAAACGAGGCTTAAAAAGAGTATTACTCTCTAGGTAGGCAGCGGCTCAGCTGTGCCCCTGGCACTGCAGATGTCCATGAGCGATGGTTACCACTTACCATCAGGTGGGCCATTTGCTCGTCTGCCACCGTACGGAATAAAAAAAAAACATGGTGCGCCGACCCGAAATAAAATAAGGAACAGGAATAACAAGAACAAGGGAATAAGAGAAAGAAGAATAATGTATTTATAATTGATTAGTATGCTCGATTTTAGCTAGAAAGACGTGGTTAGATTCGTACTTATTGTGAAAGCGACTTTGGATATATCGAAATGGGAAAAATAGCAAAGTGGCGAATTTCAGGCACCGAAATCAAATGCTTAGTATACTCGACAGCCTAAGAGTAGAAGTACTTTCGATGATTCGTCCGAAATCTACCATTGTTAGTATGTTAAGCTTGTATCTGATATCGATGACATACTCAGCCATGTCTCGAATTGGGGCCGACTAAATCTAGTCCAGTTTAACGCCTCTAAGACACAAGTTTGCGCGTTTACCGCTAAGAAATCTCCTTTTGTCGCAACCATAAACTTTGAAGGCGCTTCCCTTGATGCCGGGTCAACCATCGGAATCCTGGGCGTTGACATATCGAGCGATGTTCAGTTTCGCTGTCATCTAGAAAGCAAGGCTAAATTAGCCTCAAAAAAGCTGGGAGTGCTAAGCAGGGCGAGACAGTATTTCACGCCGACCCACCGCCTAAAACTTTACAAGGCACATGTCAGGCCACATATGGAATACTGCTCTCACCTCTGGGCCGGAGCTCCTCAGATACCTCCTTCCATTTGACCGTATCCAGCGAAGAGCGGTTCGAATTGTCCCGACCCGGTGCTCTGTGGTCGTATGGACTCATTGGCGCTGCGGAGAGATGTCGCGTCTCTTTGTGTTCTCTACCGCATATACCATGGGGAGTGCTCTGACGAGTTGTTTGGGATACTGCCGCCGACCGATTTCCTGTATCGTGCGTCACGGAGGGGACTTGCTTTCCATCCCCACCATCTTAATGGTTGGCTGTCCTCCACGTTTTTCCCGCGAACGACAAAGTTATGGAACCAACTTTCGGCCGCGGTGTTTCCGAACAGTTACGACATGGGAAGCTTCAAAAAAAAAAGCGTATACTTTCATGAAAGGCCGGCAACGCGCTGATGATACCTCTGGTGTTGTTTGTGCTATGGGCGGCGGTGATCACTTACCATCAGGTGACCCGTTGGCTCGTTTGCCTGCTCTTATATAAAAAAAAAAATGTTATTAAGCTTTATGTGATGCTACTGTGTAATTATAATCACTACCAGTTACTACCAGGGGTATGACCAGGACCTCGGTTGAATTGCGAATCACGATTCCGGTATCAAACTATCTATTAAAGGCAGCACAACCTCAGCGATTATTATCACGTGCGACCGTCGACTGCAGATATTACCCCTTTTATAAGATATCAATAATTTCCCCCCCCCCCCCCCAACACAGTATCAGTTGCGTAATATTAGTAAACGATTGATAAACGATATATGATTGACGATTAATATATATGTTTAGATGGTTTGAACACTTGGATAGGATGAACGATATTCTGGCGAAAGAAATTTATGAGGAAAATTATGTAACGGCTTTAAACTTTTCTTTGAGGGAAGTCTTAAGTTATAACATGTGATAATAGGGTATTATGTAGCAGTGTATTATATATGTTTTATATACGTATTAGAATTTTTTATAAATTATATATGTAAGTTTCTTCTGTGTATGTTATCTGTTACTATCTTTTGTCATCTCTGCATCAGCTGAAGGTCGACTAGTAGAGAATACCTAAGACATTAAGTACGCCTTTGTACTCCATTGTACATGCAGTTTAAATAAATAACGGCAAGTTGGTAGGGAACGATCTAGCTGGGGGTACTTAAATAAAACATATTCTGAAAGAAGACCCGTTCAACAGTACTCGTAACCGAAGATGACAGAAAATCGAGGAAGTTAGAGAAGTATATTTTATCGTAACAGCTAACATACTTCCATATCTAGAGGATTTCAGCCTGTCCTAACTATTTTAGAGCGACTTGGCCTTAACTGCGCTGGCTCAGTGCAAGATGTTAGAACACACACATTAAATTTATTCGTAGGTGTAACATGTTGTGCAGAACCTACCTAAGAGTAGGACGGGAACAGGATGACGATTATGACGATGATGAGAGACGACCTTGTTAGTGTTTATGAACGCAATCCGATTCCAATCCTGTGAACGCACCTGGGTTGATTCACTGCCCCACTCTTTTTTTGTTTTCTCTCTCACACCCTATTTTTTGTACTTGATTAATTGTCGTGTGGAAATACATTTATACTTCTTAAAATATACTTCTTATTGCATATAAAATTGTACCACAAATATCCTTTAGACCTCCTTAGTTGAGTGGTTTCAAGATGTTGCCATCTTGTATCTACAAGATAACCATTAAAAGTATACAGAGAGGCCAAAACGCTTGCATGCATTTCTGCTTTCAAATACCTAGAAGGGACAGAATCACGCCTCATTTGGCGAACAGAAAAATATTAAATATGTCAAATAATGTGTCACTAAAGTATGCATGTTTCTTGCACGAATTGCTGCGAATGGGGATACCATTATATTTGCGCAATAAATTAACAGTTACGTCTTGTCCATCAATGCTCAGAGATAGAGGTCGCCAATTGTCCCTTCCCATCATAAAATTGTCATCTACCAGGGGTTCCTTTAAGTATGCTGCTGCCAAAATATGGAATAACTTGCCACCACCCATTCGAATGGATTCATTTTTGCTACAGTCTTTTCGAAAGAAATGTCGTGAATGGCTACTTTTGCGGCAATCCCTGGTAGTAATATAGCATGGGTGGACTGATGGAGTGCCTATTTTATTTTTTATTATCAGTACTTACTCAGTTTTTATTTTTCCTTTTTGGTAATATTTGGTTTTGTACCTCTAACACTGCTTTTAACAATAAATTGTAAAAGGTTGCGACAGAATAGCAGAGGTTGTCGCTAGTCGGCAACTACTGAGTTGTAAACCATTTTGTCTTTACGATCATTCTCGTAAAATCACAATGTTAAAAAATCCAAATAATGTAAGTTTGTTAAGACAAATAAATTGATTTGTTATTATTATTATTATTATTATTATTATTATTCATATATTTAATTAATAATATTAAATTTAAGTTTTTTACAATATAGATATATAAAACAAATATAAATACTATAAAAAACTTAAACCTAGTATGCCGCCGGTAGCGAGGCAAGGCCCAATCAAACCGGTGGTTAGGGCTGCAGACAGAGAAATCTCCGGACAATTCGTGCCGTGTCGAGAATCACTGCTTTTTGTATCCGACCTTGATCCATCCGTCAAGCGAGAGCCTCTAAGATGTTGATCGAGACTCTTTGCTATCAAGCCATTCGCAGACACAACTATCGAACAATGATTGTCGAATCAACATCCCACATGGCGGTTACCTCGTATGCCAAGTCAAGGTACTTACTGGCTTTATCCTTCTCGGCTTTTACGAGGTTCTCGTCATGAGGGATGGTAATATCGACGAGCATTGCACGGCGTTGGGAGCGGTCGACCACCACGATATCAGGTTTATTGCACGCAATAGTCCTGTCCGTGATGATAGAGCGATCCCAATAGAGCAAGACACGGCCATTTTCAAGAAGTGGCGCTGGTGCGTACTTATATTACGGTGTCTCATGCTCAACAAGGCCGTATTGAAGGGCAAGTTGTTGATGGATGATCCTGGCTACTAGGTTGTGTCTATGCAAATACTCACCGTTTGCAAGATGAGAACAACCAGAGATAATATTATATTATTATTATTATTATTATTTCTGAGATTTCGGGTTTGAATACCGCTGGCGGGAGAGGTTTGTGTGATGAATGCGAGCCTTTGTATCTTAGTCATGGTTGTTAGTATATATTTCTATTAAAAATATTTATATATGTATGTCTCACCGTTACCCTAAATCCCATAACGCAAGCCTTACACAGCTTACTTTGGGTTATGCTAATTGGTGTAAGTGTTAGAAATATCTAATAAAAAAAAAGACTGAGAAGAATTGGATTAAGAAGAAAACAAGAAAATAGATATAAAATCCAGGATTGTTAGACTCTTGATATCCCTGAAATTTCTTCGTTTCTAAATAAAATAAACAAACATAAATTGATTCACAATAGAAACTCAACTAATTCATCAAACATTTTCATGGGTGCTAGCGGCGATCACTCATCCAGGAGTTATACGTGCGTGATAATGTCCTAAGTATTTTTAAGCTGTGTGTTTGTCGGCGAGGCGCATCAATATTCATTTGGTGTCGGCTGTGTGGATTTATTATCTACTATATTCGAAACGCGCAGTGGACACGGCAACAGTAGGAAATATTGTCGAAAATTGGCAGATTGAAGAAGAATGTGAACAATCTAACGAGCCTACCCTGAACTCTACTCGCTCAGTGTGAATTGGTAGACCTCTCACACATCTTTGCATTTCTTGGCAGACGTCTCATAACTATACATACTCTAATTATTAAAACAAATATAAATAAATAAATTAAATAAATATTTGCTACACACACCAATTGGCCTAGACCAAATTAACTTTTTGTTCAAAGAACAATTTTGTTCGTTAAAAGTATAAATAAATGTTGTAAATATTCTATTTTATTTAGATCTTACCAATAATTCACAATCATGTGTATTAAAGTAAAAATAGCAATATTGCAGCTGTATGAGAAATATGCCTTTAGCCATTCTCACTACGAAACGAATCTATTAAAAAAATAAGCGAGGCAATAGCACACGATCAAAACAAGAAAATAGGTTATTCCTATTTTAAAAATGTAGTAAGTTAGTAAAAACCGCTAGTAGTAAGTTAGTAATAACTGCTTACAGATTATGTAATAAATTCCGTCCGCAAATTGGTAAATTACAGATGACAAATAACTCATTTTCGTAAGAGAAAATCCTATTTAGTATTAACCTCTAATCTTCATGGAAATAATACATGAACAGCCAACTGTAATAAATCTGTCTTGATGTTTAACCTTAGCTATAAGCTTAGTTACTGCGTACGTCGATGACTTAGTTTGCGAAGATTTGATTCGAAATGGAGCCATCGAAGCAAAATAAATTAATTAGTTTCTGAAACAAGAAAACAGAAAATAACACTACATTGTAATTTTTGATAAATTGTGAATCTCGGATAATAACGATAACAGTTTCATTATATTTCGTCTTAATTTTGCACTTTATTGTCTGAAACTTTAGACATTATTTTTAACGCCAAATTTATTTAATTACTTATATATAGTTACTTAGTTTAATGACTATTGACGAGTATATAAAGATTTCATAAAGTTTGGTCTCTTGGTAATAAATAAGGAAAATAATAGTATAGACTCAAAATTCACATATGTATTCTTCAAATAAAATTTTTATAATCACTTTTGCACGTTGACGAAGCGACGCCGACGCGAAAAAACCAGTAAGAAAATCAGCAAAGGTTATATTTTTTCCCTGTAGTTTTACAGAGTCATCATCGTCGTCAAATAATAGTCTAAACTCAACTTCTATTACAAGTTTTATAAAATAAGCGAAATTTTTTGAAATTTCCACACAAAACAGCAATTTTATACTTTAATTGCTAATAGTCAATAACATGTTTCATGTCATTATGTTTAGATAATATCATATATTAGCATATAAGTTCGTGAATTAGTATATATGTACTTTCGAACAGATAAATAAGTTTTGAATTTGAAACATAAATACTGAAAAAATCTGAGAATACATTATCAAAGAAAAGCGAATTTCTGCGAATACGTTACTAGAAATATACGGCCTCCAATTCCGCATTTTTTGCGAATTTGATTTCTTTTTGTATTTTTATGAGTTAAGAGATGTTATGATTAGAGATCGGATAATCGGATGCATATTTACCTGAAGTTAATTTTTGGCTCACAAATAATGGAAGCGGCTTTTTAAAATACATTTTGTTGAATAAAAATCCCGGGAAAATACGGGCCTGCAAATTTAACGTTGTGATATTGTTTGAAAATTACTAAAGTAGCACGTGGTATTTATTTTCAAAAGACCGAGACTCCGGGTTGACATGAAGTTTAGTTTCAGTTCCCCGTGCGATTTATGAATGTACGATTTATTACATGAAGAGTGTTAATGACTAACCCATAGTGATAGACAGTGATTAAAACTGTAGTAACCGAGGTAATATTTACACCCCATTTTAAATAGGATATTATAAGCTCATATTACCGACTAGTTTTGCATTACCAAAATGTTCTACAGTACCGGAATTCCGGGATTTTTATTTATGGAAATAAAATAAAAAGACAGTTCCATACTTTGTCAAAAACTAAATTAGGTAAATAAATAAACATCCGGCTATCCAATTCCGCAATCCCGGGATTTTTATTTAACAAAACAATAAAAAGCCGTTTCCATACTTTGTCTTAAACTAACTTTAGGTAAATATGCATCCGATTATCCGATCTCTAGTTATGATACATAGTGTTGTAAAATATAGTGAATAAGTAACTAATTATTTTAATTAAACAATTGATAGGAACATTGTTATTTATAAAATCTGTTTCATTTTAGAGTGGTGTAAAATGTAGAGATGAATACACGACATTTGATTCTAGAATCCCTTACTGCATTGGTGATTTAAAACAGAGCATTAGCCAATAACATATTGTTCCATTATAATAAAATGTACTATTGTCATTTCGAAAATAGAACAACACCATTAATAGGAATAGATAATAAAATTGCAAATTACATAAAATACTTAAAGAGACGATTAATTTAGTTATTCAAATATCGTCGGTTATAGGTTAGCCGCATTAGACTAATTCCTTTAAAATTATAAATTAAACAATAATCAATATATATATATATATATATATATATATATATATATTATATATTATATATATATATAGTATATATATATATATATATATATATATATGCTATTAATAAATACATACATATATGTACTCACACCTCTTTCCCATGGGGGTGGGCAAAGATTACAGTTTTGCACTCGCTGCGATCCAAACACAGCTCTCCTAGATTCCCCAGATTACTTAGGTCCTCATTGATACAATGCAAGCATTGATATAATGCAAGCACGTCAATAAAAATAATAATATAACAAAACATATGTAATAGTTAAATAATAGGCAAATTTTATAAATCAATAAAATAAAAAATCGATGTATGAATAAAAAAAATCTACCGCGGGAGAGCCATGCTTCGGCACGAATTGGGCGGGCTCGACCGGAGTGATACCACGGCCTCACAGAAAATCTAAAATAGCGCTTGGGCTGTGTTTCGCCCAGTGAGTGACGGTACCGGAGGCCCAACCTCCCCTTCCCCCTTTATTCCCTTTTAAAAGGCGGGTAACGCATCTGTGACTCCTCTGGTGTTGCTTGTATCCATGGGTAACGGTTATCGCTTACTATCAGGTGATCCGTTTGCTCGTTTGCTGCCCTATCCTATATAAAAAAAAGAATAAATAGAATCTTCATTTTAAAATAATGATCTACACACACACACACACACACACACACACACACACACACACACATACATACACACACATATATATATATATAAAATGCGACTATCGTCTGTGTGTTTGGCTGTTTGTTTCCAGTTAATCTCTGAAATGGCTTGTTGCAATGTTCGAGTGCTGTCCAGTACCGCGCGCAGCTCACGCGAATGCCACTTAAAATTAAAATGCAAAACCAAAAATAAAGTAACCTACTAAACTTTATTGTTATATTCCACGCGAACAAAGTCGCGGGTAAAGCTAGTATAATATAACATAAGCGAAGCATAATATAAAACACATATACATATAGTCAATATAAATATTGAATTTTGTATCATTATTACAAGTGATTCTCTCTGCTACTTTGCTGTGCGCGACAAGTTTATAATACACATAATTTATTTGTAACTAGCTGTGCCCACGACTTCGTCCGCGTGGAATGTAATAAAAAAAAATAAAAATTCTAAAATAAAAGTAGCCTAAGTTACTCCTTCTTACATAAGCTGTCTGCCAGTGAAAGTCCCGTCCAAATCGGTCCAGCCGTTCCAGAGATTAGCCAGAACAGACAGACAGACAGACAAAAAATTTAAAAATATGTATTTTGGTATGTGTACCGTATATACATTCACATGCATTTAGTTGAAAGCGGTTATTTTAATATTACAAACAGACAAATCAATTTTATTTATACTAAAAATACCATTGTGAAGCAAAATAAATGATATGAAGCCTTTTGAGGCTCTGTCCCTGAGCGAGTGACTGCCTGAGTGAGCCGCAAATTTGTGACGAACTAAAGTTTGAGTTAGCTGCTAACTCAGATCAGCGTCGCACGCAAACTGTCGGTCGACCGGCAGAATTTCCACCTCGCTCTTTTTGTATAGAGGGAGAGGTTGTGTTGGTCACGATTGATATTTCTGAAGTAATTGGTATCTTATAGGCTGAAAGAGGATGTCAGAAGCACTGGGTCCGCCCATGGTAAAAGACTTGGTGGACAATTTCACGTTTCATATGCATGCTGTATTTCCTTAATGCACTCTTCCATATCAAAGGGTTTCTTGAATTTTCTGTGGTGTTTGTATATACATTAGTTGCCACCACTGCGCATCCGACCTCGACTCGGCCCAGGACACGCTAGCGGGGTGTCCCGCGTGGGCCTCCGAGCGTCGAGTCTTGGTCGCAGAGATCGGGCGAGATCTGTCTCCGCCGGCATTGATTGCGGCAATGCTGGCGGACGAGGGACGGCCGATCCCGCTCGAAGAAGGCGGCGCTGGGCTCGGTAGCACAGCTGCGGCGCCGCCGCGGGTCGCCGGCGGGCGCGAGGAAGTCGCGGCTGCTACGGCGACCCGGGATGGACCACGCCCCTTCCGTGGCCGGGGGGCGTCGTCGGTGGAGGAGACCGAGGGAGGTAGTGTAGCCTCCCCTGAGGAGGGTTCCCCTCTAGGCAGGGGAGCGGAGGCTGGGGGTTCCCGGAAGTGGCTTGATGTTCCGGGGGCTCCCTACACGCCTGAGGAAGGCCATCCCTGAGGTTTTTAGTGGGTAGGCCTCCCCCTTCTGGGGAGGAGAGCCCCACATAACCGCCGGCTCGCCACAGCCGGGGTATGCAATTTAATGCATTTTCCACAGGGGAACAAAAAAAAAATAGAGATTAGTTAGGTATAAGCAAAGCAAGCATGAATAGTGTTCGGACACACGGTGATAGCTACTTTCTCACTCACTATGCCCGGCGAACAACCATATCGCCGCCACCGACTGCCACGTGTTACGTGCGCCGACTGTCTCAATTACTGAATTGAGACAGTCGGCGCACGTAACGCTGCGAACTGCGTAAAATGAGCGCAAAAGTAGCAAACTGTGAACACTCCATTTCAAATATATGAAAGAGCGTACTAAACCAATACGCCACATGTTATACTATTCGGACCACTCTGGCAACCGAACCCACATCAGAGCGCACGCACTCTCCTGAGGCTGCGCTATGCACCGCCCCCATTCTGGAGGGCGGGAGCGTTAGTTCAAGCCGATAGGTGCCGTATTCCCGCACCTCGAAGCTTGGCTCCACGGGAAGGAGGAGGTCACCTACCGATTGACTCAGATACTCACCGGGCACGGCTGCTTCGGTGAGTATCTGTGTCGAATAGGACGGGAGGGATCGACACATTGCCACCACTGCGCATCCGAACTTGACTCGGCCCAGCACACGCTGGCGGAGTGCCCCGCGTGGGCCTCTGAGCGCCGAGTCTTGGTCGCAGAGATCGGGCGAGATCTGTCTCCGCCGGCATTGATTGCGGCAATGCTGGCGGACGAGGGAGGTTGGAGGGCTGTGGCCTCCTTCTGTGAAGCAGTGATGCTCCAGAAGGAGGCCGCCGAGCGGGGTCGGGAGATGGCCGATCCCGCTCGAAGAAGGCGGCGCCGGGCTCGGTAGCACAGCTGCGGCGCGCCGCGGGTCGCCGGCGGGCGCGAGGAAGTCGCGACTGCTACGGCGACCCGGGATGGACCACGCCCCTTCCGTAGCGGGGGGCGTCGTCGGTGGAGGAGACCGGGGGAGGTGGTAGCCTCCCCCGAGGAGGGCTCCCCTCTAGGCGGGGGAGCGGAGGCTGGGGGTTCCGGAGGTGGCTTGGTGTTCCCGGGGGCTCCCTACATGCCTAAGGAAGGCCATCCCTGAGGTTTTTAGTGGGTAGGCCTCCCCCTTCTAGGGAGGAGAGCCCCACATAACCGCCGGCTCGCCACAGCCGGGGTATGCAATTTAATGCATTTTCCTCAGGGAAACAAAAAAATAAAAAAAAGGCTGGCCTTTTGCTAGAGTCCAACATAACCACCCGCCGTAGGCCGGTTGCGGGTGGTATCCGGTGCGAGGTCGTCCGAGCACCAGGGGGTTGTCATAGCGACCACTGTGGTGGCGCGCCCCCTATGAGGATTCACTACCATCCCCCGTGGGAAAAAAAAACCAATACGCCATAAACTCAGCCGCTAATAGTTGGCCTACTTGGGACAGAGTCTTAAGGTTGTTTTTAAATTATTACCAAAAACAGACTTATAAAACTGGTGGCTTATAAAACAGATGTATTCTACTGAATCCTAAATTCAACTATGCCCTGAAGTATATTATATGATCAGGTGATTTTTATGTTTTTCAAAGCTTCTATAATTTGCATATCGATTGATCAGAAAGTAATGGATGAGGGGGCGGGGCTACGGTTTCCAATGCCTTCGATTTTGTCTGTTAAATGGGATTGTGGTGTTACTCAGCTTTTGCGTGATGCTGATCTAAATTTATGAAGAATATACGTGTCAGTATGTCATTGGTTATGACTTATGACAGTTAAATTACGAGAACGGGAATCAAAATCAAATATTTACTTTTCAAATAGGATTTTTATGCTACGCCATTGGCTTACAAGTCATCATACAGCGGGAGACCTTGTACTGGAAAGAACCAACTAGAAAATTTTTACAGTCATCAATTAGAAGCTGGCGTCAGATAAATTACATGTATAAAAGTTATATTTTTATTATGTTATGTGCTCTACTATATTATGCATGTATTACACATATAAACCTTCCTTAAAAATCACTCTATCTATTTAAAAAAACCGCATCAAAATCCGTTGCGTAGTTTTAAAGATCTAAGAATACATACGGACCGACAGACTGCGGATAGCGGCTTTGTTTTATACTATGTAGTAGTACGCCATGCCAATATAAGCTACGCGTAATACTAATCCTGCGCAGACGAAGTCGCAGTCACTGACTAGTTTGAAATACTTTCGTACACATGATTGTAAATTTTAGTAAGAACAACAAAATAGAACATTTGTGACATTTATTTATTCTTTCAAGGTACAAAATAAATAACGTCTACTCCTATAGCAATAAAGCCTGATTTCCTCCGACCAAATATAAAATAATGTGTTATTACGTCTCGAATCTCGACCGGGCTCCTCATTCGCCACAATTTCTGAAACGGAGCTCGTTTCAGAACTCATAAAGTATCCATCACAAAATAACTCAGTGTAAACCCCCCTAACCCGTTTCCAGTAATGATTAGATCCAAGACGATTCCCTGGACGTGGCAATATCCGACGCTGCCCGTAAATAACGACCGCCATAAATATTATATAGATATACAGCAATCTACGGCGAACATTGGGTTGTTACCACTTAAGTGTTATGGTTTCTGTGACCTCTCACAATTGGGATGTAGTGTAATGTGTCTGCGGTCACGACTTTAATTAAACTCTTTGTGGCTAGCAAGTTAATGCTTCAACTCTAGCAATATATAAAAAGTGAAATGTTGACAACACATGCTTGCCATTGCTTACAGACAACGCTTATTTCTTTTTTTTATATTATAGGGCATAGCAAACGAGCAAATGGATCACCGGCAAGCGATAACCGTTGCCCATGATGGACAAGCGCAACACCAGAGGAGTCACAGATGCGTTGCCGGCCTTTTAAATGGGAAAATGCTCTTTTTTTGAAGGTTTCGATATCGCATCGGTTCGGAAATACTGCAGGCGACAACTCATTCCACAGTTTATGAAAATTCCAGGAAAAACGCACTGTGGTAGACTGCTAAGCGTCTAGGTGATGAGGATGTGTGTTGTGTCGCGTAGAACGGTGACGGAAACTAGCAGCAGGAATTAATACGAACAATTCCTCGGAGCACTCCCCGTAATAGAAGCGGTAGAGGATACATAGCGAAGCTATATCAATCAAATTTGTCTGTACTATAATCCCACTGGCTATATCGATCTATAGACTATATATGTACACCGTACATGGAGGTATGTTGCCGACTACTTTGCACATTTACAGTACATCGATAAAGAGGTGAGGGACAAAGGAGAAAGTTGCTAAGTCCACAAAGTTCTTTTTGTTGTTGACAGGGAAGTTAGTTGGGAACAAAGAGGGCTATAAGTAGCGTGGGATGGACTCGTTCAAAATAAATAAGATAGTATCGCGCTCGAATACAAATAAAAATATATACATACATAAACTATTTGACCTGTATATAAAAATGGGTTTAAAAGTTCATAACGTGCAAACTAATTTAACGGCAATAGAGAGAGTTGGAGGGAGGGTTTTGATTGATATCAAAACACTAGATTATCATGCCATAGACAAATCTACATGCTTCTACAGGTGTTCAGAACATATTTAGTAGTAACTCGTCGACTTTTTTTTAGATTTAGAGAGAGAAAAGAAATTTTTATAACAGGATTCTACACAGTGTAGCTGAATTGCCTTTTCAACAGTTCAAGGTACATGTTAAAAAGACGCTAATGAGTAAGGGCTATTACAAAGTCAATGATTTTTTAACGGATGCCAATGCTTGGTGTTGATTTCAAGACATTACATTCTAAAGTATAAAATTTGTTTTCCCGTATAAATTGTAAATACATATGTACGTTGTATGGTATAATAAATAGGAATAATATCCTTATTACTGTTGAAAAAGCTGATAAGTTTCTTGCACCCATTCTTCTTATCACCCATTTTTCAAAGCAGAAAAGATGTGGAGCTTGAAAATGCCTACAAAAAAGTCAACGACAGCATATGTCCAACTTTTATATTTAAGTTACAAAAAGTGTTTTTTTTTAATCCTACTACTATTATAAAGGCGAAAGTTTGTAAGTATGGATGTATAGATGTTTGTTACTCTTTCACGTAAAAACTACTGAATGGATTTGAATGAAACTTTACCACAATATAGCTTATACATCAGAATAACACATAGGCTACAACTTTTGAGGTTTCTAATGTGAGGTCGTAAAAAAACACATTTTTTGCGCTTACATTGCAAACGCTGACTGAATCCTACAAGATCGATCAAAACAATTTACTACAGTATTGCACAACTTAAAAAGGTGTCTACAAAAAAGTCCGTGATGGTATATGTTTATCTCTTAGGAATAACCCACAATAACCATTTTTTATCCTTTACTTTGTACGAGAAATAATGGCTTATTTACGAAGCGATTTTAAGCAAAGACGGGACGAACCTGTAGTCCACGCGAACGAAGTCGCGGGCAAAAGCTAGTAGATAGATAATTTAATTTTTAATACTCGTATTAATAAAATAATTTAAATCATTAGGTCATATTTATTAGTAATATATTACCGAAAATTATGAATCTATATGGAAATAAGTAAACTCATCGTCTTAAGTGTGATGGCCAAAGCAGCGGACGGCGCGCGATGGCTTCGGGCTTATTTCGGTTCGCGTTCGTGCTCGCTTCGGGGATTATGATATTATGCCCAACGAAGTGGGCATGGGTTAGCTAGTACTCAGTAAAATGCTTTTTTAAATAGGGAAAAGCTTAGCAGCTTGCACCCGAACCGCAGTTGAAAAGCGTATAATATTGGGCATGTTTTAAAACAATAGCTCAATACGGTCCAGTATCATTTTGTTTGCGAACAATCGAATGATGGATTTACATTTTATATGCTCCCGGAACGTGATTGAATGCAAACAACGCACGGAATTAAAATGTGCTGAGGCGTGCGAAGCTACGGGAAAATTCATCGCATGACCCCGCCATTTTTTACGATGCTTGCTATTTTTCACAGACAGGTGGCTAAATAGATACGGCGAACCTGTGTGTGCAAGCCTCTAAATATTTTAATCATATAGAATTTTACATAAATAAAACAACTAACTAAATGTGTACCATAAAGTTTTTTAACGGAGTTTTAAGTTCGTTTATATATATATATATATATATATATATATATATATATATATATAATATATATATATATATATATATATATATATATATATATATAATTTCCTTGTTTGAGAAAGCGTAATACGGACATATGTAATAATTAATGTTTGCCTACTTTATCTATTGATTTATGAAGCTGGAGTGAGTGGAGATACGGGACGAGGAAGACCTAGGCGAACATATTTCGAACAAATCGAAAGTATCCTCAAAAAAGCCAGGTCAGAAGTACCCGCAATCGTCGAGCATGTATGAGGAATGTTATGAAAGTAGATGAAGCGAAAAGATATGTAAAGACCGTAGCAAGTGGAAAGACGTAATCTCTGCCTACCCCCATGGGAAAAAGGCGTGAGTGTATGTATGTATGTATGTTGTATGTATATATGTATGTATGTATACTTTATCTAATTAATAAGTAACATATTGAGTATAACAAATAGAGTTTAGACCAGAAATTCTCAAACTCTTTGTTTTATTCCATAGACCACTTTCAAAATTTTGCTGGATCCAGTGGACCCCTGCAACTACAAATATGGAATATGCAAATTGTATTTCATTTTAATGATAAATATGCAAGTTTTCACCAGTAACGTAATAATGTAAATATGCAAGTTTTCACCAGTAACGTTAGAATGTAAATATGCAAGTTTTTACCAGTAACGTAAGTATAAATATATAAGGTTTCACCAGTAACGTAAGTATGTAAATATACAAGTTTTTACCAGTAACGTAATAATGTAAATATGCAAGTTTTACCAGTAACGTAAGTATGTAAATATGTAAGTTTTCACCAGTAACGTAAGTATGTAAATATTTAAGTTTTCACCAGTAACGTAAGTATGTAAATATGTAAGTTTTCACCAGTAACATAAGAATGTAAATATGCAAGTTTTTACCAGTAACGTAAGTATGTAAATATGTAAGTTTTCACCAGTAACATAAGAATGTATATATGCAAGTTTTTACCAGTAACGTAAGTATGTAAATATGCAAGTTTTCACCAGTAACATAAGAATGTAAATATGCAAGTTTTTACCAGTAACGTAAGTATGTAAATATGTAAGTTTTCACCAGTAACATAAGAATGTAAATATGCAAGTTTTTACCAGTAACGTAAGTATGTAAATATGCAAGTTTTTCATACAAAAATGTATGCTATCGATATCGTTTGCAAACCAATGTAAGCTCATAGTAGCTACACTGGACTTTGAGTGAGTAAAGGATTCGTGTTATTACGTTTCATGTCTGTAATATTTCGTAATATTTGATTTTCCGTTTCACCGACATTTATGTACAATAAATATTGTTAGGTAAATTCAAAGCTTACCACGTCATTTGCAAAATGTATGTCGTTGGATGTCTTGTAATTGTGAAAAGGAGAGTATTAAAAAATTCATTTGAGAAAAATTTGTTTATTCCTATTTTTCATCTGAAAGTACGAAAATGATAGAAATTCAGATTTTTTCCACTTGTAATTGTATTGTATGTCGTCTGTATGCTCTTTGTATGTCGTATGTACGGACTTAGTGAGATTATCGCTATTATATACCAATCGATGACGCTAAAAAGATCTATCTATAGACACACCGGAGTTTGATGAAAAAAAAGCAATTTCGAGTTTCAGTTCTAAATATAAACAACCCCCAATTTTTTTATTATATATATATAGAATACACTTATTTATAAACTTACAATAGTACAGTGCCAATAGATTCGGAAAAAAGTGATTGTGATATACGGACAAACTGACAGACAGACATGTCGAATCCATAAGGGTTCCTTTCTTCGCTAAACTACGATTTTTAATTCGAGTCAGTAAAATGACAAGTGCAACTGTCACTGATACAAAAAAGGGTGACCCACTACAGCCCACTACAATAGTGATGTTCGGCAATAAATAGATTTAGGCATTTAGTCATGCTTTATTTTATTAGGTATCAAAGCGTTTTTTTATTGTAAACTAGCTTTCTGCCCGCGGCTTCGCCTGCGTGGATTTCGGGATTGGGTCTATAGAGGATTAAGGGTCATAGCTTTTGCCCACGACTACATATGCGCGGAAGTCGGTTTATGGCGCGAAGGTTTCATCGCGCTTCCCGTGGGACTATCCGTTTTTCCGAGATAAAAAATACCGCAAAACCTTGCTCAAGAATCACTCTATCTATTGATGAAAACCGCATGAAGATCTGTGCAGTAGTTTTTGAGCGAAGCCTTTATTGCGCATCCCGTGGGATCTGTGGATTTTTCCGGGAAAAAAAAGTAGCCTATGTTACTCAGGGATAATTTAGCTTTCCAAAGGTGAAAGAATTTTTGAAATCGGTCCAGTAGTTTCGGAGCCTATTCATTACAAACAAACAAACAAACAAATCTTTCCTCTTTATAATATTAGTATAGATATGTAATACATACCATATTAAATAATATGATTTGTGATACATGACACTGGAAATGTCATTTTACTGACTCGAATTAAAAATCGAACTTTATTTAGCTACGAAATGCTAAAACATACTCTTTATTAACGATTCTCAATAAATGATAACTTTTTGAAAAACGACATAAATATTGACGATGTAAGACCCAGCGTTGGTAAAAAACGGCATTATCCTTTCATTTGAAAGGATAATGCCATTTTTTACCAGTAGTTTCTTTTTTACCAGTAGCTTAGTTCACCCTTAATAGCGCGAGCATCACGACACGGGCAAAAACTGGGCAGAAGATTTCTTCGTTACATGAGATAACACCATTAGCTTCCGTGTAATTTGCAAGAAAATGTAATAACAACAAAATTTGAAAATGTTAAGCTGTATTGTAAAATATCTGTAATCTCTCAAATGCCATAATGTATTCCAAAGTTGCAGGCAAATGGGTATTAAATTGAAAATCAAAATCAGAAATATATTCAAACATTTCGGAAACTTACTGCAGTATATTTCACAGCATTAATTGGATATTGAATCCACATGTAATTTACTGTAAACTAACAAGGATAATTCGTTATTCAAATCAATGCAGTCATTGTTCAGATCAATGAAGTCAAGATCAATGCAGTCTCTATTCAGATCAACGCAGTCTTTCTTCAGATCAATGCAGTCATTGTTGAAATCGATGCAGTCGAAATTATTATTACACAGTATAAAACATTACTCAAATAAAAAAAAAATGAATACTTTTACCCTCTGAAATGAAATAGTTCACTCAAAAACGTGCGAGCATCACGGAACGGGCCTTAAGCGACCAATCAGCGAAAGAACAAAGATTTACATTCCCGATTCGAGCGTGCGCTCCGCTCCTTGCGACGTCTAAATATTTATCCAGAATTTATCCAGAATATTCCCTCGCAGCTGCAATCAGGTTGGCTGTTTCAATTGAGAATTTGCATTCTGTCAAAATATTTCACCATTTTCCTTTGCCTATTTTAGAGTAATGTACTGGAATATAAAAATTCATATGCTTTAAGGCAAATCGTGTTTGCACCTACAAAATTATTATTTTTGCCCTGTAATTGAACTGTAATTCACGTATACTGAGTACAGTATTATATAATGCATTTCGGACCGTATATTCTTGAGTTTGACTGTTTCCCATGTGATTCTCGACCTTCGCTTTCAAGTGCCTATTTTAAAGTAATGTATTGGAAAATATAAAAGTTTATATGCTTCAAGGCGAATCATGGTTGCACCTATTAAATTATTATTTTTGCCCTGATTTTAAACTGTAATACACATATACTGAGTACATTATTACATATCGTGTTACGGACCGTATATTCTTAAGTTGGATTGTTTCCTATGTGATTCTTACCCTAATAAGTATAAGTTGAAATTCGTGTTATGAATTGTTTCTCATGTTTAATGTCACCATTATACATAGATACATATATATTTTACTAATTAGGTGGCACAACAATAAAACAATATAACTAACTAGCGACCCGCCCCGGCTTCGCACGGGTGCAGTGAAAAAATGGTTATGGTAGGTTATCCCTAAGAGATAGACATATACCATCGCGGACTTTTTTGTGGATTTTTGTAAGTTGTACAATACTGTAGTACATTATTTTGGTCTATCTCGTAGGGTTCAGCCAGCGTTTGCAATATAAGCGCAAAAAAAAGTGCTTATTTACGACATCACATTAGAAACCTTTAAATTTATCAGTGTTTCTCTACTATATTATGCATTTATTATACATACAAACCTTCCTTAAGAATCACTCTATCTATTAAAAAAAACCGCGTCAAAATCCGTTGCGTAGTTTTAAAGATCTAAGCATACATACGGACATACAGCGAAAGCGACTTTGTTTTATACTATGTATTGATTGATGATTGATTGATGACAAACAAATAAGTAATCTAAAAATAATGACTAAATAAAATAAAGGAGACAAAAATGTAGTGACAAAAAATAAAAAAAAATGTTGCGTTTTTATGAATGTTGTGTGTGTGGTGACTTCACCGTAAAAACACAAACATCACCTCGGGCTCAAGTGGCAACCACACTGATGATAACTGATGGCTTCGCCCGCGTGAAATCAGTTTTTGTCAATCCTGGTCCCTTATGTCTTATCTTCAATTCAACCCCTATTTCACCCTCACACTGGTAAAAATTACAAAATGCTAGAACAAACGATTATTTGCTTCTTATGACGTGATATTTGACGAACTTGCATACTAACTTTCAACCCTTATTTCATCCCCAAGCTGGTCGAAATTTCAAAAATGCTAGAACAAATGTTTAATGATTTCTAATCAAGTGCTTAAATATAAAGTTTCATGGTTTTATCTTTTAAAATTAAGAAATCCCATACAAACTTTCAACCTCTATTTCAACCCCTTCATCTCTTTTTTCGAAATAAAAAGTAGCCTATGTTCTGTCTCAGGGTCTAAAGATTGTCTGTAACAAATTTCTTGTTGTTAATTTCTTTGTAAATTATTAAAAGGACTTGTCTATTTATATATCTCATTAGGATATATAAATTGATAAGTCCACGCTTTAGTATTTTTCGCTAATTCATTAATTTAAGAGTACTTATATTTTTAGAAAAGTAGTTTTTATTTATTTGTAATAACATAATTATGGTACTTTTAAATTTGCCATACCTACTGTCAATTTATTAATTTATTTGGAAATTATTAAAATGTAGGATTATCTGATTTGAATATACTCGTATAAACTGACAAGTCCAGGCTATAGGATTGATGTAATTCATTAATTTAAGAGTACTTATATTTTTAGAAAAATAGTTTTTCTTTATATGTAAAATCAAAATTATGTTACATTTTAAATTTGCTTTACCTACTGTCAATTTCTTTATTTAGTTGTAAATTATTAAAAGTTACATTTATTTCATTTGGATATGAAAATTGATAGCTCCAGGCTATTGAATTTTTCGGTAATTAAATACTTTAGAAGAGTTCCAGAAAAACAATTACTTATTTGTAAAATCATAATTATAGTATTTTATAAATTTTACTATAAAAAAATTATTCTTAATTTAGTAATCTAAATTTGTTTCATATAATGTTTTTTGTTTTTGTAAGATAAGACTGGCCAAATGTATCTTTCTGACTATATGGGATGGCAACACTAACCACAGAGTATATTGTGAGATTGTGACAGAAGCCAACAAAGTCATTATCTGCGTCTTTGAACCGTAAGAAAGCAACACACGTACAGTAGACTCGTTAATCCGGCAGATATCATACAAGGGTTGTGCCGGATTACTGGAAAATGATAGTACCTACACATATGTACATACATAAAAATACACAAAAATATACAAAAGAAGTCGAGTTTTATTTTCAAGGTTTAAGTAAAAAGTACATATGTATTGAATTACAAACGAAAAGAGTTTAATTGTCTCACAAAAAAATACTACGTTTTAAAATACATAATCGTCGTCGTAAACAAAAACATAAGCATACAGGAGACCTATTTTTGAATTACGAATGCGACTTAGAAATCACCGATGTGACTAATAATCACCGATTTTCAATAATTCTTATTTTTGAATATCACTGATGTGACTACCTTAGTCACAGGTGTGATTTCATTACGAGTGCCCTCACCCACTCGTAATCAAGTCATACTTGTGGAAATGTTTTGTTTTATTTTTCAGTCTATATATATATATATATATACTAGCTGGCCCAACAGACGTTGTCCTGTCAAATGTCTCAAATGTCAAATGTCTCAAATGTCATGTTGTCTCACGTTGTCTCAAATGTTTTTAAATAAATAATTTAGCTGAAAAACAATATCTATATGACCGTATTGTGAATCTAAACCATCCTCAAGCCCCCTGGAATACACACAAAAAAATTTCATCAAAATTGGTCCAGTCGTTTAGGAGGAGTTCAGTCACATACACACGCACACAAGAAAATATATATATTAAGATATATATATATGTGACCATAATGGTTAAGCCGGCAATAACCGGCAGCGGCTACATTCTGCGTGGAACCGAACTCTTACATTTATGTGTGTACTTTATCTATGTTGGCACCTCTGCGATCGACTTTCAAAAATTGGATGTTTAGGAATCCGTGACCTCAAAGTCACCGCTGACTATTTAGTCAGCGGTGATTTCGAAGTCGCATTCGTAATTCAAAAATAGGTCTCCTGGTGGGTATTCATAAGTAATGAAACTGTCGATTTTCTTTTGCTTCTTGGCCGATCGGCATTTGTTTGTTTATACAAGTAAGTAGGTACGTATCATGTCTCAACATGATTCCCTCATGACGGCCATCTTAGAGCGCCGGATTACTGGAGTGACGGATTAGCGCAGTGTCTAATTAAAGAGGGTCTGCTGTTTTGCAGATTTAGCGAGATAGCCAAACAGAAATCGCTAGTACCGGTTATCCCTATATTGTAATGACAGTTGGAAAAATAACAACAATGTTGTAACACTGAATATTAAAGCCGCAGGAGCGAGATAACAAGCACCGCTCGTAAATAAACCAGGGCGACATCTCGTGACGAATAAAATTCCCGTTACAATAAAAATCGCAAACTATGTACCGGCATAGATTAAGCGTGATCAAACAAGTTAAAACAATCTTACCTACTCAATATTTTGTATTTGCGTCGCAAAACTTTGGACAATAAACTGGGGCAATAAATTGAAAGCGATATTTTTTTAGTAGTATACTTTTGTTTTTTTTCGTCCTATCACAAAAAACAATTTATTAATTATACTTTATTGCCATAATTAACCAATATTCACAAAGGTCGACTAATGGCTGTTACAAATCTCTTTTACCAACCTTTTTTTTATGTCAGGAAAATGCTTTACGCATACCCCGCGGTACGGGAAAACCGCGGGGTTATGTCGGACTCTTCGCGCGCCTGGGGGACGAGTGCCAGCCAAGCGCATGGTCTACCGACAAAAAACCTGACAATGCCCATTAGTGACTCAAGGTGTTCGTTATAACATATAACTAATAAATTATAACGTTATAAAAATTAAATGATAACACCTAATATAAAATGGTAACTTTTACTGCTACTGTTAAATATCTAGTAATAAGTGAAACCAGATGCTTGACTTAGCGACATCTAGTGTAGTTGAGAAGAACTGCCAAATCACACCAAATCCAGCGTGGACTGGCAAGATGGCACTACAACAGACATTCAAAATTGAACTCTATTTCCATGAATTACGTGTGTCCAAAACTTTATTTGGGCAGACTTTATTGAGTTGTCAATAATGACTAGATTATAACTTACAACATTCAATTTAAATGAAGATGTTATTTTTCTACTATATTTTAATTTAAGCTCCAGTAATGTGCGAGACTTGATCGCGAGGATTGACGTCCGGAGTTGCGCTCGGGATTGTGCATTTCGTTTGTAAATTGGCTAGTTTTATGTTGTAAATATAAAATTTAGATAAGTATTAAAATTAAATAGCTTACATATTTGCTTTACTACTACTTTATTATATAAAGTAAGTGTTATAAATATAGCACAAAAAATAACATAATATTTAAATGTAGCATAACGTTACGCTACATTATATAACTTAAGCAGATTAACACACCTCTATTAGTGACGCCTTGCCGCGAGAGCTTTGATCGTCGACGTGTCCTCCCCCCCTTTAGATGAAGGGTGGACACGCTATTTCATACCTATACTATAAATAGAGTTTGCTTAAATTCGTTATAGCTAAGTTCTATCAGCAGTCCTCGTTTCTAAGTCGCTTTATTATCGAATTTCACGCGACGAAATATGCAAAAATGCAAGCCATTGTCCGCAAATATTATCATATGTCCAATCTGTACTATTTACTCTATGATACTGATAAAGTTTTCTGGCGCAGACAGTCAGCGGTTGTTCAGACGTGACCTGATTTACAATTTCACACAGACAAACAAAGCGACAAAACATTTTCGTACTATTTATTGCTAATTCGATCTAAGCGTTATTGAAATATATTGGTAAGAAAGAAATACAAGTTTATTACAAAGTTGAAGACAATCGATGTGATAAACAAATACTTTGACAACCCCGGTAGATGAATGGTTAGTACATCCGTTTCAATTCGAGTCCCGGTGGGGGCAGATGATTGCAATTTTACTGATTGCCTTTTTGGTATCAGTATCGATCCCTAATCACCCCCTGATAGTTATTTCGGAAATATATTTCATGTACAGGATTGACCTCTCTACAGATTTATTATAAGTACCGAAGCAAGTGACTTTCATTAATTTTAGTATTGATGCGAGTCGAAATGTCAGTAAGTACTTTTATTAATTTTAAAATATTGTAAAAACATTAAGTGTTGTTTCTCTTATTTCCAGGTGAGATATTGCTTCGTAAATAAAATTTGTATTATCAATAAAACTGTTATTACCAGAGCAACGAATATGTTTTTAATTTACGCCAATAAATGAGAAACACACACACACACACATATATAATATATCGAGTCGAAATGTCAGTAAGCAGTTGACAAAACGTCAATCCGCACAAAAGTACTTTTATTAATTTTAAAATAGTATTGTGCACATTGAAAACGTCTACAGAAAACTCCGCTTTAAGTATTGCACCCGTGCGAAGCCGGGGCGGGTCGCTAGTTATCAAAAAAACTCTTATTACCAGAACAACGAATATGTTTTTAAATAAGTAACGCAAAAACTTGTTTTTATTTCACCTGTTGAATATTAGAAAATTGCGACTAAGTTTGGAAAATTTGAAAATTAGTGATGTTGCTAATTACTTTTCATGGCATACTGCACAACATTAGAAAGGGGACAGTGCAGAGATGTCTTTAAAAAATTGGAAGAACATCATCACTTTTAGATTTTTTTTTAAATTAAAATCGAAAGTTGACGTTCAAGCTTATTTTTTAAGTAGAAAAATCTTTACGGGTCTATAAAAAAAAACTAAATGCTGCTGGCGTGCGTTTATAATTTCAAAAGAATTACTAATTAAATATCAAGAACAAAATTTAGTAAAACCTAACAACTTTTTTTTTTATTAAACTTTAAATGTAGACTTTTGTAAATTTTCACCCAAAACCATTTAAAATCAGTACAAAAAAATCCGGTTGGGCAAGATTTTTTTATTGGGGCCTAAGAGGTAGCCAAAGACCCCTCCAACCACTGAATTCAATTTGGCACACGATGCACCAAACACCCTGTATATATATATTTTTTATAAGCTTGTTACTTATTTAAAAACACACCATAAGTACTTGCCTTTTATATGGGAATACGGTCTTTATAAAGGTTTAAATGGGAATACGTCTTTATGAAGGTTTGCACGCCGCATCAGTTTGGTTACCGCGATTCATTGCACAATTTAGTATTGAGAGGTAGAACTGATCGCAACACGATCGGATCGTGAAACTTTCAAAAAATCTATATCAGCCTTCGCGTGACAAGGATGTTTCACGCTGGGTGCCGCACGACCTTAGCAAAGCTCAGAAACCAACCCGCGTATAATGGTGTCGTGGATCGTTTCGGCCCTTTTACTGTGTTATGACTAGAGATCGGATAATCGGATGCATATTTACCTAAAGTTAATTTTTGGCTCACAAATTATGGAAGCGGCTTTTTAAAATACATTTTGTCAAATAAAAACCCCGGGAAAATACGGGACTGCAAATTTAACATAGTGATAGATATTGTTTGAAAATTACTAAATTAGCACGTGGTATTTATTTTCAAAAGACCGAGACTCCGGGTTCATTTATACAACTATGCATACGTATTTACATGAAGTTTAGTTTCAGTTCCCCGTGCGATTTATGAATGTACGATTTATTACATGAAGAGTGTTATACGAAAGTAGTGAGCTAGTTTGACTAAAACAATAATCAATTAAATAATTGAATAAAAAAACAGAAATAGTGAATATTTTTATTTAACAAAACAATAAAAAGCCGCTTCCATACTTTGTCTTAAACTAACTTTAGGTAAATATGCATCAGATTATCCGATCTCTAGCTATGACAAGTTATGATTAAAGTAAAGAGATAGAAAAAATAAAATTAAGACATATACATGTCGATTTAGACATTAAGCCACATATAAATTACATATTAAAAAATATTACATGTAAAAATCCTTACTAATATTATAAATCGGAAAGTTAGTTTTTTGTTCGTTCCGCTTTCACGCTGTAACTACTTTGAAATTTTGCAGGCGTAAAGATAAAAGTCCGGGTTAAATAATAGGCTACTTTTTATCCCGGAAAAATCGACAGATCCCACGGGATGTGCAATAAAGGCTTCGCTCAAAAACTACTGCACAGATTTTCATGCGGTTTTCATCAATAGTTAGAGTGATTCTTGAGCAAGGTTTGCGGTATTTTTTATATCGGAAAAACGGATAGTCCCACGGGAAGCGCAGTAAAACCTTCGCGCCATAAACCGACTTCCGCGCATATGTAGCCGTGGGCAAAAGGTATGATCCTTAACCATCTATATACCCAATCCCGAAATCAATGCAGGCGAAGCCGCGGGCAAAAAGCTAGTAAATACATTAAATGATAAATTAATACATATCGACCTCTGTATTCACCGGTTTCAAGGTGTCACTATCTCTGAGGTCCTGATTCAAATCCCGCTGGTGGCAGATGTTTGTGTGATGTATGATGTGCTAGCATTTGTAGCCTCGTCGTGGTTGTTAATATATATTTCTATGAAAAATATTTATGTATGTATAATATATGTATGTCTATCCGTTACCCTAGATCCCATAACAAAAGCCTTACAGAGCTTACTTTGGGCTAGGCTAAAGCGTTATTTAAAACCAGATAGATACTAGACAGTGTATGTTTTACGGGAAGGAGGAGGTCACACATTGTCACCACTGCGCATCCGACCTTGACTCGGCCCAGCACACGCTGGCGGAGTGCCCCGCGTGGGCCTCCGAGCGCCGAGTCTTGGTCGCAAAGATCGGGCGAGATCTGTCTCTGCCGGCATTGATTGCGGCAATGCTGGCGGACGAGGGAGGTTGGAGGACTGTGGCCTCCTTTTGTGAAGCAGTGATGCTCCAGAAGGAGGCCGCCGAGCGGGGTCGGGAGATGGCCGATCCCGCTCGAAGAAGGCGGCGCCGGGCTCGGTAGCACAGCTGCGGCGCCGCCACGGGTCGCCGGCGGGCGCGAGGAAGTCGCGACTGCTACGGCGACCCGGGATGGACCACGCCCCTTCCGTGGCCGGGGGGCGTCGTCGGTAGAGGAGACCGGGGGAAGTAGTAGCCTCCCCCGAGGAGGGCTCCCCTCTAGGCAGGGGAGCGGAGGCTGGGGGTTCCTGGAAGTGGCTTTATGTACCCGGGGGCTTCCTACATGCCTGAGGAAGGCCATCCCTGAGGTTTTTAGTGGGTAGGCCTCCCCCTTCTGGGGAGGAGAGCCCCACATAACCGCCGGCTCGCCACAGCCGGGGTATGCAATTTAATGCATTTTCCTCAGAGGAAAAAAAAAAAAAAAGACAGTGTATGTTTGTGTGAGATAGTGTTCGCGCTTAGTCTTTTAAATGCGTTGTTATTTTAAGTACAGGTAATATGCAATAGAAGGATATAGCAGACAGAAAACAGTACAGTTTATATAGCTCTCTTTTTAATCATTTTTGTCGTAAGAATCGAATAAGAGAAATTATTGTATTTTCATCAATCACTACCAATTCATTGGCACATTTTTTTAATTATAAGGGGAGAAACGAATAAATGTTTCAGTTAATAGTAAGCGATTACATCATTAACATGCTAGTTGGTAAACACCACTTATACTTAAGATACGAATCGCTGCGTATTGCTGGTGTAAGTGACAGACTTGTGTCTTTTAAGTAATTGTTACTGAACAGTATCAGAAGTGTCAATAAGTATAAATTACATAACTACTTTTATATACTTAACTACTTAATATGTGATAGATTAAAAAAAATACAAAAGAAGTCGAGTTTTATTTTTAAGTTTTAAGTAAAACGTACATATGTATTGAATTACAGACAAAAAGAGTTTAATTGTCTCTTTAAAAAAATATGTATTTTCAAATACATACAGGAATTCGAAAACTCGGTAACGGATTTTGCCACTTGAACTTTGTGTGATTAATTTTGTGTGAAATTTTGGCATGTTTCTGGTATGCACAAAATCCTCGGGCCGTAGCAGAATACCAGTGTTTTGCTCACATTATGTTGTGAGTAAATTTCAGTCACAGAATGACGACCCTTTTACACTTCTTCAGCGCACACAATTTTACTTGTATTGAGAAATTGTTAAGTGTATATAATTTTAAGTTCTTTTTGTGTTGCTACGTTTGTGTATTATGAAGGGATTCCATTTATTTTTGTTTAAGAGTTTTATTATGATGTGCATGATGTTCCTTATGTAAGGACTTAATTATAAACTTACAGATATAAACTTCTTTGTTTAATTTTATCACGTAACCATTTGAAGGTCTGTTTGTATTTATGTGGAGGCGCCCATATCATTGATTCTAAATATCTACATATATCACCAGGTCGGTTCGATTCCGATAAGAATTATACCCACACCCTCATCTTCTTAGCTGGCAAATAACTTTTATACTACAACGGTAGCAAAAAGGCTTACGGCCTGCCTGATGGTAAGCAGTCACCGTCGCCTATGGACGCTTGCAACACTAGGGGCATCACAAACGCTTTGCCGACCTTTTTAAAAACCTATTTACTCCCTTTTTGAAGAACCCCATACTGTAATCCCCCGGGAAAGCCTCAGCATGGAGCTCGTTCCACAATCGGAGCGTGCGCGGAAGGAAATTACGTTGAAACCGCACTGTGCGTGACCATTTAGGCTCCAGCATGTGAGGATGAACACCCTGCCGATGGCGAGCGGTGCGATGGTAGAATGTGGCCGTGGGCATCATGTCGAACAATTCTTTGGAACACAACCTTTTAATACTTTTGTGTAAATAACATCACATAAAACGCTTCAAGTGTAAATAAAGATTTTACCTATCTTTTGAGTCGAGGAAATATGGACTTTACACCTCGAGGTTAGGAATCAATTTCTCAGGTCCCTTGAAAGGGGGCGAACTTATTGCCACTGTACGGCCACTACGCACACCTTTCAGATAAACGTGGCACAAATTAAACTCGAGAATAACCTTAAAATAAGCAAAACGCACATTTCAAGGAACTAATTAATTCAAAAGCAATCCATAAATGAACTACTGAAGTACCTAAACTTGAACATCCTATTTAATCCACCACACATCACATTCACAAAGGCTATATCGGTTTTCCAATTACTCAAAACAGCGCTAAAACTTCGAGCCTAATCTTCAGGCTGTCGTAACGAGACGCCGAATTGAAAGGTGGAACCCTCATCACTCGGGCCAAACCTCAAGAAAAGCTTACACGAAATCAATTTGCCTCGTCACCGCATATGTAGAAAGCGCACGCGCAATTTTCCACTCTATAGTCATTGTTTTTAGATCAATTAATGTTAGTATTAGAATAATTTGTTATATTAATTAATAGGAAATCGTATAGAGAGGTTTCTTCGCAGGTGTTTGCGGGTACATATAAGGATATAGCTATGTTTAATGAAGAGGCAGCCTTCTCGATGGAGAGGGCACTCTAGAAATTATCGACCAGAAAACTCAGCTGATAATAGTCAAAGAAGACTGATGGCAGATAAATAAAAGAAAAAAAAACATTGTTCCTAAATTGGGAGAGCCTTCTCGGGAATCAGTTTTTATCTCCTCTCTTCAATCGTTACTTCAATACTCTACTTTCTTCTCTAGACATTGATACAGATTGAGTCAGTGGGACTTTTGTTTTAGCAACAAAATCGAAATTCGGCATACATATACCATTTCGTTATTCTCATATTATTTAATTGAAGAGTCACACATGTCAATAAAAGGTCAGTAAAACATTTGTCACTCGTCTTGTATGTCTATGGGCGACGGTAATCTGCTCGTTTACCACCCTATCATTCTTCTTTCTCTTGCCCTGTTCCAATTTTATTTGGGATTGGCGAAACATGTCTTCCTCGTCCACTCTCCTTTATCACTCGCTTATTTCGTTACTCACTCGTCTTTAACATATTTTCATTAATACTGACTATCATCATTGAGTGCCGTGGCTTACGCCGACAATTGATGATCGAGGTAAACTTCCGGGCGAGTATAGAGGCTTCGGCTATAGCACTTGGCCTCGTCGGTGACACGTGCTGATAGACTAGGTGGAGTGCGTGAAGCCCGCGTTACCAGGGAGGAGCTTCGGAGTGCGCGACTCGCAACATCTGAGTTCGCTCTTGCCTCTTGGCAGGAGCGATGGGACGCATCGGATAAAGGGAGGGAGACGAATCGTTTCTTCCCGGACGTGGCGGGTCGGCTCAAGCGACTTGGGTCGAACCGACTATGAAACGTCTCAACTCCTGACGGGGCATGGTCAATTTAACGGTAGGCTCTTTAGGCTTTTGTTGGTGGATTGTAGTAGTTGTCCTTGTGGGGAGTGCGAGGATGAGGACCTACACCACGTACTGTGGGAATGTAGGCTGTATAGCAAGAGATCTGTCTCCGCCGGCATTGATTGCGGCAATGCTGGCGGACGAGGGTGGTTGGAGGGCTGTGGCCTCCTTCTGTGAAGCAGTGATGCTCCAGAAGGAGGCCGCCGAGCGGGGTCGGGAGATGGCCGATCCCGCTCAAAGAAGAAGGCGCCGGGCTCGGGTGCACAGCTGCGGCGCCGCCGCGGGTCGCCGGCGGGCGCGAGGAAGTCGCGACTGCTACGGCGACCCGGGATGGACCACGCCCCTTCCGTGCCGTAGGTGGCGTCGTAGGTGGAGGAGACCGGGGGAGGTAGTGTAGCCTCCCCGAGGAGGGCTCCCCTCTAGGCAGGGGAGCGGAGGCTGGGGTTTCCCGGAAGTAGCTTGGTAATTTCCCGGGGGCTCCCTTCATGCCTGAGGAAGACCATCCTGAGGTTTTTGGTGGGTAGGCCTCCCCTTCTGGGGAGGAGAGCCCCACATAACCGCCGGCTCGCCACAGCCGGGGTATGCAATTTAATGCATTTTCCTCAAGGGAACAAAAAAAAAAGGCTGTATAACAAGGTGCGTAGGGTTTTTATGGTTATAATTAAATTTGATCCACCGTAACACTTAATAATTTTACATTAGAAGGATATGCATAAATAAAACAACCGAGTTAATTAATTAGCACGAGCGCCCAGAGCTGGCGTTCTGAAGCAACTGCCAGTACTCTGTGCAACTAATGTTATTTTCCCAGTAAGTTCAAGTGTTTGTGTGCTACGGCGTAGCTACAGGGTTTTACTAGAGACGGTGAAGACGGTTGGGGTGGGCCCGATTTACTACTGCGACCTTGTAGGGACGGAGGCAAATTTCCTGCGACTACGGGACTTCGCGCATCGGTGGCACTACATAAGCAGTGGGATCAGCAGAGGCGAAGAAAGAATAGGGCAGCCGCCTGAAGAAGAGGAACTGAGGTGAACATAGACGAAGCCAGCGGTACACCACGGTAGGCACGCGGTGACCTCAGGGAGAGCCGAAGGCGTACTATGTGTGCTTGTCTGCACCAGAATGGGGAGAGGGACTATGGACAATGGACGAAGAATAAACAATTTGTTGGGAGTGAAGAAATGCGCGCGGCAAAGTGCTGTATGCAGGTTCCACGCGCATCTCCCGCTGCTTCGGTCCGTAAAACCAAGATGGTTGATAGGGCCATGGGAGGTTGCCGATCGGGGTCGGGAGATGGCCGATCCCGCTCGAAGGAGGCGGCGCCGTGCTCGGTAGCACAGCTGCGGCGCTGCCGCGGGTCGCCGGCGGGCGCGAGGAAATCGTGCCCGCGGATACGGCGACCCGGGAGGGACCACGCCCCTTCCGTGGCCGGGGGGCGTCGTCGGTGGTGGAGATCGGGGGAGGTATTGTAGCCTCCCCGAGGAGGGTTCCCCTGCATCGGCGGGGGAGCGGAGGCTGCGGGTTCCCAGAAGTAGCTTGGTGTTCCGGGGGCTCCACATGCCTGAGGAAGGCCATCCCTGAGGTTTTTAGTGGGTAGGTCTCCCCCTTCTCGGGAGGAGAGCCCCACATAACCGCCGGCTCGCCACAGTCGGGGTATGCAACTTAATGCATTTTCCTCAGGGGAACAAAAAAAAAAGCGCCATGGGAGGTTGTAGGATTGACCATCCATCTTTTATTCGATCTGTCTCTCCCGACACGCCCATCCACTTTCATATTTATAACTTTCCTAGTAACATGGTCGTTTGTATTTTTATTAACTCCCTATCATTAAAAAGAAAAAAAACTTCGTTAGCTCATTTAGCTTACGAAGTTTCTTTTTTGAAGAAAGTAAGAACAATACATAATTTAGTAATAAATTGTTCTACATCAGCTGATTACTTTCGTGGGTTATAGATACTTGTATTATACATGATAAGTTGTGCGTTACCCCAAATCGCCTATAAATATTTCAAGAACTCTGAAGTCACAACACTTCTATCGCCCTTGTCTCGGGCTTTCAAATCAACGCCTTTAATTTAATAAAGTGCCTTAATTACTCCAGAAAATAGGAGGAACACACAAATAAGAGTCTACAGTTAATTATCGCAAAATCCAGGGGCCGTAACGAAAATCACAACGAGTTGGTGCGTTGTAAATAGCTTTTGATGTAAATAAGGTAGGAGATAAATCTGGAAGATTCATTCGGTACCAATGGCAGTTATTTGGCACAATTTGTCCGGCTAAATGAATCGGATCAGATTGAAATGTCTCCGGACGTAATTAGTGCGCTCTCTTCGAGTTGATTTAATTTTTCACACTGTCTCAAAGTTGTGACTGGGTTGTTTTCTTTAGAACTTCTAGGAATTCGAGACTCATTTCGAATGTTTGGTGAAGGTTGATCGTGTATCCTCCATAGTCGAGTGGATAGTACACCGGTTTCAAGGTGTCGCCATCTCTGAGGTCCCGGGTTCGAATCCCGGTGGGGGCAGATGTTTGTGTGATGAATACAAGCATTTGTACCTTAGTCATGGTTGTTGATATATATTTCAATAAAAAATATTTATATATGTATAATATATGTATGTCTATCCGTTGCCCTAGATCCCATAGCACAAGCCTTACAGAGCTTAGTTTGGGCTAGGCTAATTGGTGTAAGTGTAACAAATATTTTTTTTTCTTGTGATTCATTTCACTAGTGTCATGGTAACCTCAACAGTGTTTCCGCCATTTACATTAAAGTAAATAAAAAAACTGCTATTTTCAATTTCGAATGCTGCCGCTGGACGCACTGTAAAGTGTTTCGTGATTCTGCAATCGATATCAGATGCAAACGAATGCATATTGAATGTATACGAACCGAATCGTAATTGCACTGTAATAGACACTTTTCTTAATAGTACATTATGGTACAAGTGTGTAATGCTCATCATCAATACACACGTGTATCATACAACGCTTTTCAACACACTTCTGAATAAAATAATACTTAAATAAAAAACCATTTTCTTCATAAATTGTATTTGCAGACATCTTAATTAATAACTAACTAAATAACGTCAAAAGAGAAAACGAGACGAGTTGTGAAAATTGTTTCGTAATGGCGGGAAAAATTAATCAGTTTTCCTATGCGCGCGCATCGGCCATAGACTAATAAATTTCGTAATGGCGGGAAAAATTAATTAGTTTTCCTATGCGCGCGCATCGGCCATAGACTAAAAAATGAGGTTTCTTTTTTTTTGGGCTTTTCGCGGATAGCTTTTTAGCGCAAATGTAAGCGTAACTCAACCAATAATATTAAAAAAAAAACCTATTACTCACTCGTGAATAATAGTAATGAAAAAGTCACAGTTTGATTATAGGTGTCATTATGTGCCTAATTGCCATGGGATTAGAGCCACTTTATGAGGAAGTGTGTTGAAAAATACTTTGCTCATAATTTACGTCTAAAGAGACGCGATGTTATATTAAAAACAAACACCCAACGTAACTAATAGCCAAGTATTAATTGTTGGAATCCTAAATGATAATCCTAATCCTTGTAACTACAATGTAGCACTTAAAAAAAAAAAAAGGTGTGTGTCTGTAAAGCACGGCAGCTGAGTATCGAAATGACGGCCCCAGGGCTATAGCTGAAAATCAGCGATTTTTGCTCTTAATACAAATATTGGCGCTGAGCTATGGACCTTTTTGTGCTGCTGCAACACACATGAACCTCATTTGTTTTGTATGACGGTCGGGTCTGTTTCCCTGTTCGTTTCCTAAAATTGCTTTTATTTTAATTTTTCTTTTAATTGAATAACAAATAAAATATCTATCTATCTAGAGATTCGTGCTATTTACTGTTTACGGGCTAGAGAATCCCTAAAAGAATTGTTCAAAGAAATTAATATTTTAACTTTAGCTAGTCAATATATATATGATAATTTAGTTTTTGTATATAGAAACTATAATAAATTCAATAAAAACAGTGATCTACATAATGTGAATACTAGAAACAAAAATAAACTTGCCGTTCCAATGTTCAGACTCCATAAAACTAGCTGTTCGTTCTTGGGAAATGTATATCTATGTTTAACAAACTTCCGCAAGGTGTCATTGATCTGCCTATATATAAATTTAAAAACCATATCAAAAAGACACTCATGAGTAAAGGTTATTATAAAGTAAGTGACTATTTAATGATCACACTGTTTGGGAATAGGGACACTATTCATAGATCCATGTTTGGTAACAACATTATTTATAATATTGTATTATTTTATATGTGTATGTAAACATACATACGACTGTAATCGTGTTAGGTGTGATTGTATCTTGTACTATATTGTATTTTTGTATTGTATTATTGTGATTGTTAACATTGAAAAGAGGAGATAAAAAATAGACCTTCAGAGTTTCTTGCCTGTCTTCTCGAGAAGGCTCTCCCAATTTCCGAACAGGTGTCGAGTCAATATATTTTTTCTTTTTTTTTCCTTATTCGTACGTACGGACAAGGTTTTTGTTTTTTTTTTTATTTAAGCTTTTTTTTTTGTTTTGTTTGTTGACGTCAATAAGTGCCTGTAAAGGTCTATGTTGAATAAATATTATTTTGATTTTGATTTTAGAGACGTACTCTATCAAACCTATCATTTTTTACTGGCAAAATAAATTAAACAAATTCCATAATCAGCGGCTCGTCCAACGTTAAACCGCTGTACCATCACATATAGATAGATAGACAGATAAAATCTTTATTTACCAAACATCTTCATCATACACAAACATAAGAACAAAAAAAACTAAAATAAAATTGTCTTAAAACAATAACCCAGTACAACCCAAAAGTTGTGTTTTGGTGATCATGTAAGAGACGTGGAAAATATTTAGACTTACCGCTAAAGCGAGCAAAACTAGCACCGCCACTCGCTTCGCCATGCTGTCACACCGGTACCAGGTCCGTTGGCATATTATTCTTCTAGATTGTCACCTGCAACAAAATAATTTGAATTAAAAAAAGTCAAAATACTGTTTATTTAACATAAGACTTTACCTTAGAGAGAATACGTACAACGAAAAAAACTATTCTAACACCTGTTGAGAAATTGGCAGACCTTCCAGAGAAGAACGGGCTAAAATCCTTAAAGGCCTAAATTTTTTTCCTCCTCTTTTCAATATAATACAATCATAGATATGTCCAGTTAGAACATTTATTTGTTTAACATTGAATCATTAAATTATCCCTCTTTATATTGTAAACCCGAAAGTTTGTGTACGATCTCACCTGATGTTATTTGAAGATGTTGCCTAAGGTGGAACACGCCAACTCAAATAGAGCCTATTTACTCTCGCCTTGAAAATCCCTATATTACAATTATCGGGGAGCAAAGACGCAGGTAGGGAACTCCATTCCTTGGCGGTTCGCATAATGAAGGACGAAGCAAACCGAGAGGTGCGAAGAGGTGAAATGTCGACGACATACGGATGGAGTCCTTGGGCGCGTCTCGTCGTCCGATGGTGGAAGGGTGCAGGCGGAATCAATTCATGCAATTCCTGAGCACATGTAACCTGTAGAAAACGCACAGACACGCGTCTTGGCGGCGAAATTAAAAAAAAGCTTTTTACAAATTCTTGTGAGTCACAGCGATGCAAATAGGCTAAAGCTCAGCGATTGTATTTGCATGACTAATGCAAAACGCTGATTTTCAGCTTCTGCCCAGATATAGGTAAGGTGCGAGAACGCGAAAACAGAAACGGAGTTAAATTTTGATGTTCTAAAGGTAAATTCTATACACATAATATAAAAATTCAATACTCACTAAAATACAAATCAGATGTCAAACATAGTCATTAAATCAGAATGTCATTACAATATAAAATATTAATAATTAATCGAGAATTACTTAAATTATTCAAATTGTTTTATATAATTATGTAAGTAGGTGTATGCAATAATGTATGTCACAATTATTTATTACTAGCTTTCTGCCCGCGGCTTCGCCCGCGTGGATTTCGGGATTGGGTGTATAGAGGGTTAAGGGTCATAGCTTTTGCCCACGGCTACATATACGCGGAAGTCGGTTTATGGTGCGAAGATTTTATCGCGCTTCCCGTGGGACTAACTCCTCAAGAATCACTCTATCTATTGATGAAAACCGCATAAAAATCTGTGCAGTAGTTTTTGAGCGAAGCCTTTATTGCGCATCCCGTGGGATCTGTCGATTTTTCCGGGATAAAAAGTAGCCTATGTTACTCGGGGAGAATGTAGCTTTCCAAAGGTGAAAGAATTTTTGAAATCGGTCCAGTAGTTTAAGCGTGAAGAGGTAACAAACAAACAAACAAACAAACAAATAAACAAACAAACAAACAAACACACTTTCGCATTTATAATATTAGTTGGGATTGGGGTTCAACTGTAAGACATTACACCATCAAGACGACCAATCATGTGCATACCAAAGCCTTGTAGATCTAATAAGGCTGATTTGATGAGTTTTTAGGGTTCCGTACCTCAAAAGGAAAAAACGGAACCCTTATAGGATCACTTTGTTGTCCGTCTGTCCGTCCGTCTGTCAAGACCCTTTTTCTCAGGAACGCGTGGAGGTATGAAGCTGAAATTTATATCAATTACTCAGGTCTACTGTCCCTTGAAGCTGTGAAAAAATCAAACTTCTAAGCCAACGGAATCAAAAGATACAGCCGTTTATGCCGCAAATTTTCGACACTTGCAAGGGAATCAAAACCTACAGGGTGCTTCCCGTGAACTCAGAATCTTGAAATTTGGTACGAAGCAACGTCTTATAGCATAGATAAAGGAAAAATTACGAAAACCATAAATTTTTAGTTACATCACAAAACATATTTTTTTTAATAATTTTAAACTTACTACCCATTTCCTCATAAACGCGTAGAGGTATTAAATTGAAATTCATACCAAATACTCAGGTCTATTTAAGCTGTAACAAAATCAAACTTCTATGTCAACGCAATCAAAAGAAACAGCAATTTAAGCTGCATATTTTGAAACTCGCAAGTACTCGCAAGGGAATCAAAACCTAAAGGGTACTTCCAGTGGACCTAGAATCTTGAAATTTGGCATGAAGCAACGTTTTATAGCACATATAAAGGAAAAATTCCGAAAACCTTAAATTTTTAGTTACATTACAAAATATATGAACGAACTTTGTAAACCTTGCAGGTTTGTACGGAACCCTCGGTGCGCGAGTCCGACTCGCACTTGGCCGGTTTTTTTAAAAATAGGTTTTGACGTCACTTGCCTTATTCGAGGGGGTATATCGTTCCAGCACTTAGTAGCTTGATGCCGGAAACTGCCTAAGATCATTCATACGTCTAAGTAGCATAAACAGCGACCACGCAATGCATCTTCAGTACAGAGAGGAGAGAGTCGTTTGAAGTTTCATATTACATCTCACATGCTCTGTTATTTTATGCATTTAATGCAGCCTATAGTACCGACCCCTTAAAACTTCCCACCTTGACGGCGATTCAAAATCAAAATCAAAAATGTATTCTTCAAATAGGATTCCTACAATCACTTTTGTACGTCAAAAGATGCTACACCATTGGTTAATACGACTACAGAGAAACAGCTTAAACTGGCATTAATCAACAAGAAAAAAAGAAAGCCAAAATTTTATCATGTATTTTTACAAAATCGTCAATTACAAGCTGGCTTCCGATAAATAGTCAGAACCCAACTTATTTTATAAGTTTAAACAAGTTCACATATTATATTTATGAACGCTATTGTTTCATTATGTTATCCATACTAATATTATAAATGCGAAAGTAACTCTGTTTGTCTGTCTGTTCCACTTTCACGCCAAAACTACTGAACCGATTTAAATGAAATTTGGCACACAGATAGTCTAGAGCCTGAGAAAGGACAGGATGAATGGAGGGATAATAGGTTGTATGGAAATATTGCTAAAACTACTGAACCGATTTAAATGAAACTAGGTACACAGATAGTCTAAGGCCCGAGAAAGGACATAAGCTACTTTTTTATACAAAAGATGTTGTAAAGGGTTGTAAAAGGTTGAAAGAAGGGATGCTAGGTTGTATGGAAAAATTGTTAAAACTACTGAACCGATTTAAATGAAATTTGGTACACAGATAGTCTAGAGGCTGATACAGGACAGAAGCTACCTTTTAAAGCAGAAAAGGGCTGTAAAGGGTTGAAAGGAGGGGGTGAAAGGTTGTATGGCAGTATTGTAAAAACCACTGAACCGATTTGAATAAAATTTTATACACAGATAGTATACCCCGTATATACCAATAGTAAAACCCGAGGACCCAAGGAAGGAAATAAGATAATTTTACCGACGGAAAACATATCCTTCCTGTGGGAAATTTGAATATAACGCGGGCGAAGCCGCGGGCGGAAAGCTAGTTTACTATAAATAAAATATTTGGCAACGTAACTGTTGAGGCATTAAAATTATTAATTTCTCAGATTGACATTGCTCAATCAGTATCTTAACGATCATTGTATATGTAACTAAGTATGTATATATTATATTAAAAATAATCATGGAATACTTTCAAAGACGTAACGTGCTAAAAGCTTAGAATAGATATAAAGAAATGTCGTAAGCTATTCAACAATTCCTCCGCCGTCCTCACGCCCAAAAATATCGGAATCAATATTGGATACAAGTCACGCGAATCCGCAAAGAAATATAGAAAACCCTATTCATACCTACACCGAGGAACAATAAAAAGTTTTACCGACAACGCACGAAATATATTCGGTGCAAATAATCGTAACGTTAAACTTGGAATTAAATACTCGTATTTTCCGTCATACCTTAAAAACTGTAACAATCCAGACGCAGCTGATTGACTGTATCCATAATTATTCATCAAACATTAAAAAATATATTTTGGTAAAAACATCCCTTCATTATCATAACAGCCCATATACGCCCCCACCGAGGGGCATGAGCGAAATGAAAAATCAAAGTCAAAACACTACTTTTCAAATGGAATTTTAACTCGGAACTATAAATCGGAAATTGAGTTTGTTTGTTCCGCTTTCACACCGTAACTACTGAACCGATTGCTTTGAAATTTTGCAGACGTAAAGATAAAAGTCCGAATTAAATAATAAGGTACTTTTTATTCCGGACAAATCGACAGATCCCACGGGATGCGCAATAGAGGCTTCGCTCAAAAACTACTGCACAGATTTCCATGCGGTTTTCATCAATAGATAGACTGATTCTTGAGCAAGGTTTTGCGGTATTTTTTATATGGGAAAAACGGATAGTCCCACGGGAAGCGCGATAAAACCTTCGCGCAACAAACCGACTTCCACGCATATGTAGTCGTGGGCAAAAGCTACCCCGAAATCCACGCGGGCGAAGACGCGGGCAGAAAGCTAGTAAAATATAAATTAGCAAATAGAATGAGCTTCAGATAAATAGTCAGAAACCGACTTCTTTTTCAAGTTTAAACAAGTTCACATTATATAAATAAAATCTACAGTTTCATTATATTATTTACTAGCTGACCTGTGCTCACTTCGTTGGGCATAATTGAAATTGAAACGGCAAGAATTGTTTGAAACGGCAAGAATTTTTGAAACGGCAAGAATTGTTTATTTCAGCTACTTTCATAGTGTTATATCCTATGGACTGCTGCTATGGGGATCAGCGGCTAACATTAAGAGTATTTTCCTTTTACAAAAAAGAGCGATTCGTGCTATTTACTGGTTTACGGGCTAGAGAATCCCTAAAAGAATTGTTCAATGAAACTAATATTTTAAATTTAGCTAGTCAATATACATATGATAATTTAGTTTTTGTATATAGAAACTATAATAAATTCAATAAAGTGATCTACATAATGTGAATACTAGAAACAAAAATAAACTTGCCGTTCCAATGTTCAGACTCCATAAAACTAGCTGTTCGTTCTTGGGGAAATGTATATCTATGTTTAACAAACTTCCGCAAAGTGTCATTGATTTGCCTTTGTATAAATTTAAAATCCACATCAAAAAGACACTTATGAGTAAAGGTTATTATAAAGTAAGTGACTATCTAAATTATCACACTATTTGGGAATAGGGACACTATTCACAGAGCCATGTTTGGTAACAACATTATTTATAATATTGTATTATTTTTATATGTGTATGTAAACATACATACGACTGTAATCGTATTAGGTATGATTGTATCTTATACTATATTGTATTTTTATATTATTATAATTATTAACATTGAAAAGAGGAGATAAAAAATAGACCTTCAGAGTTTCTTGCCTGTTCTTCTCGAGAAGGCTCTCCCAATTTCCGAACAGGTGTCGAGTCAATATTTTTTTTTCCTTATTCGTACGTACGGACAAGGTTTTTGTTTTTTTTTAAGCTTTTTCTTTTTTTGTTTTGTCTGTTGACGTCAATAAGTGCCTGTAAAGGTCTATGTTTAATAAAGATTATTTTGATTTTTTATTTTTTGATAATATTATTAATCCGCGAAGCGAGCACGAACGCGAACCGAATTAAACCTGAAGCAATCGCGCGTCATCCGCTGCTCGTTTTTTCTCCGATATACAACCTATTACACTCAGCAATAACGTGGCTTTCTATTAGTGAAATAATTTTTTAAATTTGTTCAGTAGGTTCCGAGATTACCACTTACAATTTGACAAACACAAACTTTATAAATTAGTATAGACTATGGTCTAAATAAACTTTTTTCATAAGAGTATATTTGACAAATAATTTCAATCTGTCAAAAGGCAATTTCGTAACATTTTATGGATTTTTTTTGTAAAAGGCTATGCATTTCGCCACAAAAGAGCTTCTAGTTTGAGCGTCTACAAGCCTAAGGATCTTGTTAGAATGTTGGAGCGATCATGCCTTAGTCAACCACGCTGGCCCTGTGAGGATTTTTTTTTATTGTTTATTTGGTTCACAACTTGAAACATACACAAGATTATTACTAATTAGATTATTACTAATTAATAATAAAGACACGCACGGTGTAGTTTCTAATATTAGTGAACACGGCATGCACAAGTTTTCACAGTAACACTATCACATAAACTAACAGAATAAACGCTTATTTATCTAATTCATCGAGGGCTCTAAAAACGGCAAATTTTACTGAGGCTGGAGAACATGAGAAAATGTCTACCTTTGATTGAATCTCATTGTAGTACGAGAAGGATCTGTATAATGGGGAATGATGACCAATATTTGTCCTACAGAGTCGAAGATGCAAAACACTAGTCACTACCGGCAGAGGATACGTAGACCGCGACATGTCCTTAGCGACCCCCCTAACCAACTCACGCAGGAACTTCTAGATCTGCAAGCGGCGGCGTCTAAGCCGTCGCCCCCCCCCCCTGTCAACCCCTAAACGGCAGCCTTCTGCTTAGCCACGTGTAGGTTCCCGTCAATACTGGCCGGTCCCACTTTGGAGATTCGTGCCTTCTTCTAGCGCATACAGCGCTAACCGTGCCTCTCCTGAGGTGCGGCCCTCTCGTCAATAAAGCTAGTAGGGTCAATAGGACCAAAGGCTAGGCTGAGTTTGGTCGATAGGTCTGTGTAGTCGAGCCGCCTCGACAGTACCAGGAGTCCGACATAATCAACGCATCCCTGCTTGCCTGTTGCGTTGGTATCCATGATGGATTCTCAGCCTCCTCGCGAGATAAGATTCCCATACAATCAATATTTCCATGGATAAGTTTAAAGAAAATATAATATCGGAAGGTCGACGTCTAATACTCAAAGACCTCATTTTATAAAAACTCAACCTACTATTATATGACTGCAAATATTTACATTTATTATTTGCATTCGTCAGATGGTATATATTTTGTTTTTTGGATTCTCTCCATTCTGTTTGGATTGCTTGACTGCATACGACTTGATATCTTCGTAGTTATATTCCAGGTTGCCGCAAGATTTCCTTTAACGTAGGAGTGTCAGATAAATCCCCTCGATTCAAACGATTCGGAGACCAGTGCACCACAGAGTCATTTGCTTAGACCTCACGATGGAAGGGAAACTTTAATAAACTTCCACGAATTGTCATAGCACTGCGATAGTTATAAAACCTTTTTACCCGAAATGGCATATTGGAATGTCACTTTCGAAGTCGTTTGAAGGGAAAGTCGCATGCCACTGGAACATAAGTCTGTAATATGTGCAAACGTTATTCTTTGCTGCTCGTCAGTGGCACAAGTTGTAAGATTACGATTCAGGTACATCCATTTAGACTTCAACTATGGAGACTTAATAAAGTACATGAGATTCAAAAGTTTGTCTAGTTCGCTAACAGGGGTAGCTATTGATTGTTTATTTAAATGTTAGAACTTTGCACATGGCAGTCACATGTGTGTGTGTGTGTGTATATAATTTACATTGTAATATCATTTGTAAGCTTATCACTTACACCAACCACATGCTATAAGTTATATGCGGTTCACCCATCGATTGGGTCACGCGAGCCGAGTTTGCACTGGCCTGACCTGATCAGAGTTTGCTCGTCAGTTGACAGACAAGCATATATTATACTGTATTGGAAAAAAAAGAAATATTTATAATGAATCACTGAATAGAAAAGAAAATCTCTCGATTCATTTGACGCGGCATTGATTTCACTTCTTCAAGAAACCGTGTTGACACTATATCAGATAATTAAGCTGAATGGTTTAAATATAGAATGATTGCTAAGCCAAAACAAACTTTGTCAGCTGTTAATAAAGTGCAAGGTTCAAGTAAACGAGGATTGCTAAGCGAAAATAAACTTAATCCACTGCTAATAAAGTGCACGGTTCAAATAAAGGAGGATTGCTAAGCCAAAGTAAACTTTACCAACAGCTAATAATGTGTATGGTTAAATAAATGATGATTGTTAAGCGAAAATAAACTTTATCAACAGTTAATAACTCCCGTATACTAAACGTACTTCATGTATTTTGGTTATTGATTACAAATCTTCGATTATTCATGTCATTCAAAATTCAAATTCAAAATTCAAAAATTCTTTATTCAACATAGACCTTTGCAGGCACTTATTGACGTCAAACTCTACCACCAGTTCGGAAATTGGGAGGCCCTAGAGAAGAACTGGCAAGAAACTCTCAGGGTTTATTTTTTATCTCCTCTTTTTTAATCGTTATTTACAATTAGTCATTTATAAAAAAAAAAAAAATAAACTTAAAGCTACAATAAAGCTAACATACATAATATAATATTTTCGTATGTACATTTACATACACATTAAATGTCAAAAGGAAAAGACAAAAAATAATAAATAAATAATTATGTTGTTACCAAGCATGGCTTTTGGGATACCGCACCTAGCTCCATACAGTGTTATCGTTTAAATAATCACTTACTTTATAATATGCTTTACTAATAAGTGTCTTTTTGATGTGATTTTTAAAGTTGTGCAAAGGCAACTCAATAATGCTTTGTGGAAGCTTATTAAACATTTTTATACATTTCCCCAAAAAGGAACAGCTAGTCTTATGGAGCCTGTACATTGGAACGGCAAGTTTATTTTTATTTCTTGTATTTACATTATGTAAATCACTATTTTTATTGTATGAGTGGTAGTTTCTATATACATAAATTAAGTTGTCAAAAATATATTGACTGGCTAAAGTTAAAATATTAATTTCTTTGAACAATTCTCTAAGCGAATCTCTAGCCGTAATTTGTAAATGTTACGAATCGCTCTTTTTTGTAGCACGAAGATGCTTTCAATATTGGCCGCTGATCCCCATAGCAATAGTCCATAGGACATAACACTATGAAAATAGCTAAAGTAGATTAATCTTGCCGTTTCAACGTTAGTTAATAGCCTAATCTTTTTTACTGCGTACGCTGCAGAACTAAGTTTGTTTGCCAAGGCTTCAATATGTGGGTCCCATTGTAAACGTGAATCTAATGTAATACCTAAGAATTTTGTATTGTTTACTAAGTCAATGACATCACCATTTATATTTAAATGAGTATCAACCTGCCGAACATTCGGCAACGAAAATTTTATACATTTGGTTTTTCTTGAGTTTAATGATAAATTATTGATTTCAAACCAATACATGACTCTGGAGAGTGCACTATTCACATCGTCAAAACATGACTTTTGTCTGTCGACTTTGAATAACAAAGAAGTATCATCTGCAAATAAGACTGTCTCACATGAGTCTGTAACGTAATAAGGAAGGTCATTTATATATACTAAAAACAGTAAAGGACCCAATATTGATCCCTGGGGCACACCCATCATAATAGGTGCGCTAGCAGACTCTGACCTATTTATGACCACTTTTTGTAGTCTGTCCGATAAATACGATTTAATAAGGCAGCCAGCTCCATCTGAGACACCATAATGTCTAAGTTTAGCTAAAAGCGTTTCATGACTCACACAGTCAAAAGCTTTTGAAAGATCGCAAAACACTCCAATCACATCCTGCTTGGCTTCCCAAGCATCAAAAATATGTTTGAGAAGTGCAGTTCCTGCATCAGTAGTGGATCTACCTTTGGTGAAACCAAACTGTTTTTCATGCAATAGCCTGTTAGTTCTTATGTGACCTAATAGCTGATTATAAACAATTTTCTCAAAAATTTTACTAAAAGCTGGTAATATAGAAATAGGTCTAAAATTTGAGGGGTCTTTTTTGTCGCCTGATTTGAAAAGGGGTATTAGTTTACTGTTTTTCATTAAATCAGGGAAGATACCCTCATCAACACAATTGTTAAAAATTTGGGCTAATAGTGGGGCTAATTCATCTATGACAGACTGAATAATGTGAATTGAGATACCCCAGAGATCCTCCGTTTTCTTCTTGTTAAGAGAACGGAATGATTTTACAACTGTGATAGCATCAATATGGCTAAATTGGAAGAGTTTACTGCACTTATCCACACGTGACTCAAGTAGGGTGACTGCTATATCAGGAGATGAACTAAGACCACTTGTAGTTATCACAGGTATTTGAGCAAAATAATCGACAAATGCATTAGCAACTGCATCATCAGATTTAATTTCCTTATTATTTATTTCCAAAGTAAAAGAGTTGCTAGAAGTTTGAACTTTTCCAGCTTCCTGATTTATTATATTCCACGTGGTCTTAACTTTATTTTTAGACAAATTTATTTTGTTTGATATGTATAAAGACTTGGCAGACAAACAAACTTTTTTAAAAGTTTTTGAGTATTGGCTTACATAATCAATGAAGCAGGGTCAATAGAAGTTGATTTTAAAGCATAAAGTTCAAATAGCTTACGCCTGCTTTTATATATACCGGGTGTAGCCCAATCACAGAATTTCATTTTGTTTTTTAATTTTACAACTTTTTGTGGGAATATTTCTTTGCTTTCTTTTTTAACTAAATTAAATAAGTTATTATATAGATAATTGGCATCTCCATTTGTCGCCGGCAAAGATGTGATTTGAGACGTTATTTTCTTTTTAAATTTACATAACCTACCATTAGTTATAGGCCTACAAACTATTTCCACTTCAGAATTTACATGATGGTGCTCAATACAAGCTAACTGGCTACTATGGTCAGAGTTGATACAACTTATAATAGCATATTCATACACTTTGCAATTACAGAAGATATTGTCTAAGCAAGTAGCCGATGTGGGTGTTACTCTAGTTGGTTGATTAAATACATAATGCAAATCAAATGATTTAAATAAATTGATGAACTTGTTGGACATTGATTTAATACTAGCTGTTTCCGCGTCTTCGTAAACGTGGAGTAATAATTTGGTAGCATTTTTTATTATTTATGCTACCTACATCACAATTGCTCTATATTTCGTCTTACGTCGTATAAAACATTCATACAAACCTTACATATTTCCATAATACTTTTTTGACGTGAATACGTCTTTAAAATTGCGTCCATAGGGACGCAAATCAAAAAATCGAATGATAACAAAATCGGGGGATACAGTTTAGTGTTGTAGCTACATATCTATCATCCCCATCCAAATTCCAATTACACCACTGGGTAGCTAAAGGATCAAAGAATTTTTTTAGTTTATTTTTTATTTATTGGTGTTTAATTTATAATACGGTCCATATTGTCCTTGTAACTTTCTTGTTGTGTTGTTTTCGTGCCTGATGTGACTACTGTGGCAAGCAGAATACCAGTGCAGCAGCCATGCCTGCTGCTTATACTGAGCTTGCCACAGTGATGGTATCATGCAGCGGTACATATCATTGTTGTATTGTTTTGTTGTTCGCATCGTTGTGTGGTCCTTCTTCTTCTTCTTCCTGCCCTTTTCCCACCTTAAGTAGGGTCGGCACAACATGTTTTCCTCTTCCATTCTCCTCTGTCACTCGTCAGCTCAACATCGACTTCCTTTACTCTCATATCAGAATTCACACATTCAATCCATCGCTTTCTTGGTCTACCTCTCATCCTAGGTCCATCTATATTCATATCCATCATTCTTCTTGTTATATGGCTTTCATCCCTCCTCATTACATGCCCAAACCATGCTAACCTACTGCTCCTTACCTTCTCAGTCACTGGCGCTACTTTCAAACTTCCTCTTATATACTCATTCGTGATCTTGTCCATTCTTGTAACCCCACACATCCATCGCAACATTCGCATCTCTGAAATTAAATCGATTATAAATATGTCACGGCCTAATAGACTGTCCGCAGTTACTTGGTCAGGTGAATTTTTGGGTACCCATCAAACTCACACAAGTCTTGGGTGCTAACTCCCCGCTTGCTCGTATGTCAAAGCTGTACAACAATATCTCTTCCAGGGTTGACATGTTCTCGGAATCTTTGCCAGTATACAGAAAGCATGTCCTGGAAAGCCTAGCGAGCTAATATCTATCTTAAAATAGTTTAGTAGTTACAATATTTTCTAAATAACCCTACCTGTCTTTAGCGGTTGTTATAGGTTGTTGTTTGTTTGCTTTTCTTTTTTTTTTCTTTTCAGAACACTTTGATGATTAACTCTCTATTTACTTGTAAACCTTATAATTTTTTATTGTACGCAGTTATTTAATGTTATGTTGTTAAATATTATATATTTGTGAATGTTGTACTTACCTTTAACTGGTTATGCATTAAGATTTGTTTCTACCTATTATTATTATTATTTCATGTAAGTCGGGGCTGATGTGCATCACTGCGACCTATTAAGATCTATTGTGACCAGCCTCCTGTGTAGGTTCCATGTAGGCCCTACAGTAGCTCCCTTAACTGGGCACTGACCAAGAAAGATAGGATGTTCCCAGTTCGGATTGTTTTTATTTCATCTGGGTCAAGGATGTGTTTCCCCAGGTGTCTGTTTCTTTTGTGAATCAGCGGTTCACAGTAGCACAAGAGGTGTATTGGTGTTTCACGCTCTTGTTCGCAGACTCTGCATGTGTCAGTGTCCTTAAGTTTCATGTTGTGAAGGTGTCTATTCAACATGCAGTGACCGGTCAAAGCCCTAACCATCACGCTCAAGTTACTACTGTTAAGCTTTAATAGCTCGTCAGTGCGTTTGTTTCTACCTAATGTATCTATGTAAATGTAATATTGTAATAACTGTTGGTGAGTCATAATAAAAAAATAAAATAAATGTATTTCTATTTCTTCTTTGATGTCCTATTTCGCTATTTTACCATATTGAGGGTAAAAATGGAGGAGGGCAAACTTCAAACGACATTTGTTCTTATTTCTCTTGCCCTGTTCCCAATTTCGGGTCGACGCAACATGTTTTTCTCTACCATTCTCCTCTATCATTCGCCATTTCAACACCCACTCCCTTCTTCAACATATCAACATTCACACAGTTCATCCATCGTTTCTTCGATCTTCTTCTTTTTCCGCCCATCCAATTTCATGTCCATAACTTCCCCAGTAACATGATCATTCCCTCTTCTTAACACGTCTCTTCTTTAAACGACATTTATTTATAACTAACTAGCGACCCGCCCCGGCTTCGCACGGGTGCAGTGAAAAAATGGTTATGGTGGGTTATCCCTAAGAGATAGACATATACCATCGCGGACTTTTTTGTGGATTTTTGTAAGTTGTACAATACTGTAGTACATTATTTTGGTCTATCTCGTAGGGTTCAGCCAGCGTTTGCAATATAAGCGCAAAAAAACGTGCTTATTTACGACATCACATTAGAAACCTTTAAATTTATCAGTGTTTCTCTACTATATTATGCATTTATTATACATACAAACCTTCCTTAAGAATCACTCTATCTATTAAAAAAAACCGCGTCAAAATCCGTTGCGTAGTTTTAAAGATCTAAGCATACATACGGACATACAGCGAAAGCGACTTTGTTTTATACTATGTATTGATCAGAAGCAAGAATAAGTTTCATCGTTCTAGCTTTAAGAATGACGATTTTGCATAATTTAAGAACTTTATTTATTTATTGCATGACATATTCATAATTTTAGATGACAATCCGAACTAATATTACAAATGCGAAAGTAACTCTGTCTGTCTGTCTGTTACGCTTTCCCACTTAAGCCTCGCAACCAATTTTGATAGAATTTGGTACAGACAATCCTTAGACCCTGAGACAGAACATAGGCTACTTTTTGTTTCGAAAAAAAGGGATGAAGCGGTTGAAATAGAGGTTGAAAGTTTGTATGGTATTTCTTAATTTTAAAAGATAAAACCATGAAACTTTATAATTAAGCACTTGATAAGAAATCATTAAACATTTGTTCTAGCATTTTTGAAATTTCGACCAGTTAGGGGGTGAAATAAGGGATGAAAGTTAGTATACCAGGATGGACAAAAACTAATTTCAAGTGGGCGAAGCTGCGGGCAGGAGCTAGTTATAACATATTTTAGACACATGTGAGAAACCTATAAGGACATTGCAATGTTTGCATTATCTTCTTATATATAAAAATGAATGGCAAAATGTGTTGGTAAGCGCATAACTCAACAACGCCTGGACCAATTTGGCCAATTCTTTTTTGTTAATGTTCGTTGAAGTTCAAGGAGGGTTTTTACAATGAGGAAAATTCGAATAATTATCGGAAACAACCTAAAAACAGCCCTGTTATTTTCCCATGCAAACGTTTTCTAACTAAAACGTACAGTCGAATTGAGCTTTATTGTTATTGTATAAAGTTCATATTGCAAGCACTCATTGTTGTCTAAGCAATGAAGGTGTGTTCCTAACATCAAAGAGTCAATTTGCGCTTTATTAACGCTACATATAGTTGAAATTCAATCATATCTATCAAAACAGTGTGCGTGCGTGCGTTGGAGCACAGAATACATCGTTGGAGGATTTAATGTCACGTTCCAAAATTGAATAGCCACAAAATGCAATAGGTCATTTAGACTTTTTTTGCGATTTGGTTGGCTATGCGACATTATCTGTAAAATAATTAGGAACAAAAAACTGCCCCTGTACAAATCTTTATGACAGGACGAAGTCTGTCGGGTCCGCGAGTTTTCAAATAAAAGTGATACATACAATATTAAACATATATACATATACTCGTAAACAATGTAATACAATACTTATGAGATCTTCATTTAATTATACCTATGATTTATATTTAAAAAATTCGTCCATAGAGTAAAATGTTCTCTGCAAGAGCCAGAGGCGCAATTCCTTTATATGTTTGTGTTGAATGTCATGTCATTATATCTAATCCCCCTATAGCCCCTATAGCCTGGGTAACGAATAAGGCTATGGTATCTCCTGCCTGTCGTAAAAGGCGACTAAAAGGAGCTTCGGCGGGGAAGGCAACCTACTGCAGATATGCACACAGGTGATGGCGGACCCGGCGATGTACTATGGCAAGGTGGATGGCCACAAGGGCGGCAGTAGAGAGCACAGCTTCTACTGTTGGTCAGACACTGCATCCAAACGCTCCTCTAGTCGTAACGGTCTTCCGTTCCACTAGGTTAAGGAGGGGGAGGACAAGTGTGTGCACCTGGGTTTGCGCGTACCTTTGTGCACCTAAATATATCCTGCGCACTTGACCGCTTCAGAGTAATGGACTCCGAGTTAAGATTGGCTACATAAGCCATATTCGGGCGCATGAGCGCCGCACATAGGAGTCACAAGTGGTCGCCATGGCCGAAATCGGCCGGATCATTCATTCATTCATATCTAATCAACATAATACAATTAAATTTCAACTTTACATTTTTTGTTTAGTTTATTTGCTGTGAGAGTAACATTGTGTATATATATATATATATATAAAAAACTAAAAAATTACGCTAAGCTAAATTACACCAAAACGCAGGCCGGTATTTTTAATCGTTTTAAATTACCCTATTTTATTTCAATAACTCCTCTTTGCCCTAAAGCATTAGGGAGAAGTGTATGAACACCCACACATCGCCAATATTTGTAACTCCCATTACAAAAGGGGGCAAAAGGTTGTATTAGTACCATTATACCGGAATTTCACAGAAATAATATAATTGTTGTAAATTTCCTGAATCTATTCTCACGGGAAGAAAGGTCTTTATATTCACACCGCGGGCTGTAAACGAGTATCTTACTTATTTTTATAAAACCATAAACTTTTGAATATTCTAATTTAGGAATGGTGGTGAGTTATTTCTCTCTAATCCTTAAAGGAATTATACCCTACTCTCCCGTGGAGTACCATAGGGACAAAAGCAGTTCCGACCATTGTTTATTCTTCAAAAATTAACGCAATTTTAATATTTTCTTTAATAATAAATTAAAAAAGCTCTGTCCCTCTCTTTTGCCTTTTTGAATGGCGACGTGAAATTTTTGTTCTATGTTCAAGCACTCCAAAAATTTTCTGAAATGATGATGATGAAATATTTAATAAAAAGAAAGAAGTTCTAAGGAGACGACGATAGCAGCCAAGGATTTAAAGGGTCTAGTGGTATCTATTATTCTAGTGTAATTTACTAGTTAAAAAACAGAGGGAACTATTCCTACTGAAAATATACAACGCGAAGGGAGCATTTGTATCGAAAGCAAATTGGTTGATGTTACTCAATACTTCTGCTTCCAAGTTCTGGATTTCTCTATATGAATCTATAAAAAAAATAGATAAATAAATTAAAAAAAAATGTATCTAATACAATAACGACGCTATTCAGCACTTTTGCGTAAAACTCCGTATTGCGATCGTAGCGCCTGTTAATATTTTACGAGCTGTGTTGAAGAAATGCAAGATTGACACATTTCAAAGCTCAGGCGATAAGGAACCGGGGATGTTAGTGTTAGACAGCGAGTTAGACTACAATGTTAAGAATAATGATTCTTTATTCGACTTTTGCAGAATAAACATTATAAAACCATTAGCGACAGATTACAATCATGCTAAAACATTTAAATATAGGTAGATCAATAAGTACCTGTAAATGAACTGAGAAAGTTGGTGTTACTTAGGAATCATGAACATTCTAATAAAGTTCGAACGAATGGAAAAAAGGGGTGGAAACATATGGAGTAAATTATTTACCCTATACACAAATAAATTGTAGTGTATATAATACATTTCCTACACTTTATGATTCTCAGCTATACAGCCACAAATGGCCTATTTTATCGGCGGCCATATCTTTGTTTGCATCAGTGCAGACACCGACTCGAGGAAGATACGGCCTGTTACTAAAGCGAAGGTCGGAACAAAATATTTTTGTTCTACAAATTCTACTCTACTGTCTTCTGCGGGAAAATTTCATAGGTTTTCGGATTTGTTTGTATTAATATACTATTTTCCACGGACACACATTAACATACTTCGGATTATGCAGTCTGAAAAATTTGGAGTGATGTCTATGAAGCTTTTAGTTTAAATTCGTTTGCAAACGATATCGTCGCCGTTAGCTTTGTATGAAAAGTTTGTACAGCGCCCACTACTTTTTCATATTAAACTGACATGACTTCTGTAGTTTACTAAACGCCAAATACGTATAGAAAATGTCTTCTTACAAAACTGACAAAATGCAACAATATTCGACAACCTCCGAGTGGTTAGAACGCCGGTTTCATGGTAGGCCTGAATCATGGCTGTTAATATGATTAATATTATATATGTTTATCCTTGACCCTTAATCCCACAACACACACCTTACAGCACTTACTTTGGGCTAGGTTAATCGCTTAACATTAGGTAATGCATAAGCCCCTTAAAAAAAAAACAATTCAATAGTCGGTTATTTGTAATCTCATCTTAATTAATATTACTCGTATGGTTCATAATTTAATCAATGCTGTAAACATCTGTAATTAACATGTATATACAGAATTGAAATTATAGTTAGGTGGTATATTAGAACGATGCTTGTCTAGAACCTACAAACGCAAAACTTATTATTAGGACTTTAAAGAGAAACCATAAATTGTTACATGACAACCCTAGTGAGCTGTCGACACAAAAGTAACGCTAGCTAGCTGTAGAAGCAATGGCGCTTAATAGATCGCTGCGTAGTATTTCTTGTACGCTGATATAGGGTTGTCGATTATTATTGGACTCAAAAAACAATCCAAGGACTAGCAAAAATATTTTTTCTACTGAAATCCAGGATTCGCAAATTACAACAGAATTGGTTCAGCGAATTTTATTGTATTTTCCCGTTTTTTTTTCTTTTTCCTCAAGAGATGAAGCTGAGAATCCATCAAAAGGTTGCACGAAACGTGCCCAGAACAGTCTGACTACGAGACCTACCGACTAAACTCAGCCTGTGCCCAAGTTCTAAGAACCATATAGGCAAATCGTGAAGGCGACCGCCCCTCAAGAGAGGGGTGATACAGCGCAGGCCCATAAAAGGGGCCCAAAGCGCTAGAAGAGGCGCGGAAACCAAAGCGGCGCCACTATTATCATGAGGGAATTGGATTTTCCCACTGTATAAAATATATTTTCCCATAGTAAAAATGACCACACATTTTACATAGGCAGTTGTTGATTCTGAAACCACTCTACCTAATTTTCATCAAAATCGACTCGCTAGTTTCGTAGCTTTTTCAATAAGCAAACATCAGACAATCAATTCTTTCCTCCTTATAATATAATCTATGCATCTCTTTAACTACAAAAAACTTATTAATATTTGTAAAAGTAAAGGTTTTTTTCCTTCCTCCTGTAAAATAACTGTCGGATATATCCTGCGTATCTAATATGTCTGCTTAAACCGCAACCAAGGTATCTCGCACGGAGCCATGTTGCCAAGTCGTTATTGAATTTCAGCGGAATATAGATTCTGATCTCGTTTTGCAATACTAGCTTTGGCACGCGCACCTCGTCTGCTGGCGACAGGTCCTGAAGTCGACTGTCATTGTACTTGGAAATATAAAAATGTGGATATTCAGGTACCAAATAAGATTTTTTTTTTTTAATTTAAATAGTGTATTTAATATTTATAACTTAGACTACTATTTATTTAAAGCATAGAATTTGTTAAGGTTTATTTGGTTTGCATTATTATTGTATTGAAACACTCTTTATTGCGTAGATAGCACTCTCAATAACGAAATCATAATAGCTATTTAGATCCCAATAAACATTTATTTCACTGACCTTTAAACACATTACTGATACAAATCAAATCAAATCAAAATCAAAAATGTATTCTTCAAATCGGATTTTACAATCACTTTTGAATGCCAAAGATGCTACGCCATTGGTTCACAAGTCTACGTCGGGAACTGGAAAGAACTAGCAAGAAAACCACCAAGGGCAATTTTTTTCTCTCATTGTATCTTTACAGAGTCGTCAGTTGGAAGCCGGTTTCAGATACACAGTCTGAACCCAACCTCCGATACAAGTTAAAACAACTAACAAATGTATATTTCCGTCACAAGAGTCATATCGCATTAAACAAATCTGATATGTATATGTCCGGTACAAAACAAAAATATTATTTATTATAGAATCATTAAAATTATATATCGCAAAATTTACATCCAAGCATGTTTAATCATTCAGGAAATAAAATATCGTAAAAATTACATCCAAATATTTTTATCATTCAAGAAATCATTGACCTTGTACTACCAGTTTTTCATTAGAGTATTTTTAATATGTGCTTTAAATTCATAAACGGAAAGGCAGCCATATTTTCTGGCATTTTCCTAAGAACGAACCTCTAGTCTAGTCTAGTTTTTTGAAGCCTGTATGTTGGAACGGCAAGTTTATTTTTATTTATCGTGTTTAAATAATGAATTTGAAAATTTGTATTAAATGTATCGTAGTTCTTATAAACATATATTAAATTTTCATAAATATATTGACACGCTAATGTTATTATATTTATATCCTTAAATAAATCTCTGAGTGATTCTCTCTGTTTTATATTATAGATAGCGCGAATTGCTCCTTTTGGAGCACGAAAATACTATATTATATTCGCCGCAGATACCCACAATAGTATGCCATACGTCATGACACTATGAAAACAACTGAAATATACCAATCTTGCCGTTTCAACGTTAGTTAGTTGTCGTACTTTATATATAACATATGAAGCAGAACTAAGTCTGCTTGCCAAGGTCTCAATATGGGGATCCCATTGCAATCGAGAGTTGAGTATAATACACAAAAAGTACTATCAGTGAATTCTACAGTTTCATCATTCATTTTCACAATATTGTTCACTGTTCTTACATTAGGCAATGAAAATTTAACACATTTAGTTTTATTTGTGTTAAGTGATAAGTTATTCATTGTGAACCAGTGCAATACTTTAGATAGTGTACTATTCACAACGTCAGTATTTGCATTTTCCCTGACAACCTTAAATATTAATGAAGTATCATCTGCAAATAGTACTGCATCGCACAAGCTATTAATGAAGTAAGGAAGATCATTAATATAAATTAAGAAAAGCAATGGTCCCAATATCGATCCCTGAGGTACACCCATAATTATAGGAGCCCCAACAGACTGAGTTTCGTTAATTACTTAGATAAATAAGACTCAATAACACAAATTGCCTCCGTAGAGGCACCATAATGCTTGAGTTTATGTAAAAGTATCTGATGACTAACGCAGTCAAAAGCCTTGGAGAGGTCACCGAATATACCGATTACATTCTGTTTACTCTCCCAAGCAGCATAAATGTTTTTGAGTAGTGCAACTCCAGCATCAGTAGTGCATCGACCCTTAGTTATTTTTCTATAGAAAGCCCTGAATCTTTCAATATCGGTAAAAATACGCCAACCACAATGTATTTTTTATATTATTAATCAGACCAGGTCAAAATTTTTAATTATTATTAATTAAATTAAAATATTTATCTAGTATAACAACTAATGATAACGACTAAACCAACCCAAATTAAATGTCTGACATAAATATTTTATCATACTAGATTGAAAATTTGTTCATATATGAAGTAATTATAAAACAATATTGCAGAAAATCGTCAAAACTATACCGGTTATCTTTGGAAGAGCCATCCAGAGTCATCAAAAGGTAATTGCTTTCCGCAATGCAGACATATTAAGCTGCCAAAAGTTCTCGGCTCAGTTAGCAAAGTTACTAAAATTCAGGTTTTAAAAAGCCGTTCCTGAAATCCAGACCTACGTTAATTATGTTACGAGCGGTTTCAAAGAGAAACAGCTTAGAGCTTTATATAAATAACTAGACGTCGCTTTATAAATAATTTATTTTATTGTTAGTTTTTCCTGATATACTGCATTGATTGTTCTAGCAAATATTTAAAGTAGAAAAATACTTATCGAATTTATAAATTACAGACATTTATCGTTTGAGTAACTTCAAATATTTATATAAAAAATTAAAAGAACATACCTACATAATTTTTATGTCAAATAAAAATATTAAAATCATTATGTTTTTATTTTAAATGTTTGCTCGAACAATATAAGGATAGTAGGTGACGCTGTGATCTCTGTACGGGTCTGTTATTACCTTGCTTTGACCAATCGATTCCCTGATTCGAGCCCAGTACTCGAACCAAACTTGAATACTAGACTCGAGTCAGTAGGACTCGTATAAATAGAATCGAGTTTGTAAGTACGAACCGATTCTCAAAATAAATTGGTATTCGAGTAGGCGAGTCCAAAGCAGGAATCGAGTCTGACTCGAGTCAAACTGACTTCTACTGCAGGAAAATATGTATACACCTGTGAAGAAATTCTATGGTAATGTCAAGTCAAAGAAACCGCATTGGACCAGCGTGATTTACGCGTCCTTCATAAAAACGCATGCAAAAAGTATGTTTTGGCAGAGAGAGACAGTGGGCAAATTTTACTAACTATAACTTAATTGAATTATGTTGTCAATAGAGCAAAAATCTATATATGTATATACGTTATGTACTCGTATTGCGACACAAAACAATTATGATTAGTCACAAAAATATGCATTATTTTCATAAACAGAAGAGTGCAATAAAACAACTAGAAAACATAATGAACTAATCCAACGACGAATCAATCGTGAAAAAAGCTATCATTTCAGATATACGTCAATCCATACTACATAATATAATTAGCCTGTAGCTGTGTCAATAATTGAAGGCTGCAGATGGCGTAGCTGGCGCGAAGCCAAACATATTAACTCCTTTGATATAACAGCTGTAATTTACTTTAATATCAAATGTTAATTATACAAAATGTCAGTCAAAGACTACGTCAAAAAAATACACAAAATCAAAAACAAAAGTTCATTCTTAAAATAGGAGTTTTACAATTACTTTGCCACGCCATTAGTTCACAAGCTACAGCGGGAGACCTTGTACTGAAAAGAACCAGCATTAAAACAAGGATAAATTTGTTTTGTTTAGTTTTACAGAGTCGTGAATTAAAAGCTGGCCTCAGATAAACAGTTTAAAATCCCACTTCCTTTACAATTATATGTATACTAGCTATAGTTTCGTTGTACTCGTATAATAAACTAGCTTTTGCCCGCGACTTCGTTCGCGTGGACTTCAGGTTCCTAAAACCTCAAAAATTGTAGCCTATGTATTATTCTGATGTATAAGCTATAATGTGGTAAAGTTTCATTCAAATCCATTCAGTAGTTTTTACGTGAAAGAGTAACAAACATCCATACATACAAACTTTCGCCTTTATAATAGTAGTAGGACTATAGTCAGAATATTTGGAAACGTAATTATTTAGTCATTAAAATTAAACCCAAGCACTGTTATCATTTAAGTACTCCTTAATAGTTTTATAACCTTCTTCATAATAGTATTTTTGATAACTGATTTAAATCCGTTAAAAAACAAATAGTACAATCAATCTGTCGTAAAATAAATCGTTGCAGTTAAGAAATTACCCCAAGGGTGTCTTGTTTTTTCTGTTGTAAAATGACTACTGAATGGATTTTATTGAAACTTTACAGTAATATAGCTTATATATTCAAATAAAACGTAGACTTGAATTTACAAAGATATGCGCCACACCAATATAAGCTAAAATACATAAAACTAAAGGGGAAAGCCAGGATTCCCTACGAGACTCGGCCTGAACCGACAAAGTTGAACTATATGTACTACTACTACTATTATTGTGAAACGCACCTTCGTTCAATATGTTCCCGTATGTGTATCATCGAATACGATGTGTATCACACACACACACACTCACACACAAACACACACACATACACGTACCCACACGCTTTCTCCTCCACACACTAAATGCATGCTCCACTCTCTAAATTCGTAGCATGTACAATAATAGATCTCTTTGTAATATTTTTGTCATCACGAATTGTATTTATTGTGATCTGAAGGTGGAGACCTGGTGTCCTTTGATACAGGGCAACCTAGTTAAGGCACCAGCCTCACTAACAAGCCATGTTTAAATTATTGTGTAATATTAATTGTATAAGAGGAAATAAAGATTTATTATTATTATTATTATATGTCATAAAAAAGGAAAACAATTAAGAATTTAATAGTATAATTAGGTTTTTATTAAAAGTACTCCAAAAAATTATACCTCTTTAAAATTTACCACTTACTCACTTAATACATACATATATGTCACGCCTTGTTCCCAATGGGGTAGGCAGAGACCACCTCTCCACTTGCAACGATCTTGGCACACTTCTCTTGCTTCCACCACTTTTATGAGCGTCTTCATGCATGCTCGTCGGTTGCGAGTACTCTTGACCCGGCCTTTCTTTAGGACATCTTCAATTTGACCGAGATATGTCCGCCTAGGTCGACCTGCACCGATTCGTGCTATCATTCTTACGTTGTGTATCTCTTTCGTTAATCTTCCTTCATTCATTCTTTCAACATGGCCGAACCATCTAAGCATCCTCTTCTCTATCTTTCACTACATCTTCAACTACGCCGCATCGCTCCCTTATCACACTGTTCCTGACTTTGTCCTTAATACTCACTTAATACGCCTGATTTTAAATAGTAAATGATTAATTAAATTAATGACTTGTTAAATTATCCTTACATACATGTTTTTTATAGTAAAAACTAGCTTTCTGCCCGCGGCTTCGCCCGCGTGGATTTCGGGATTGGGTGTATAGAGGTTAAGGGTCATAGCTTTTGCCCACGGCTACATATACGCGGAAGTCGGTTTATGGTGCGAAGATTTTATCGCGCTTCCCGTGGGACTATCCGTTTTTCCGAGATAAAAAATGCCGCAAAACTCCTCAAGAATCACTCTATCTATTGATGAAAACCGCATAAAAATCTGTGCAGTAGTTTTTGAGCGAAGCCTTTATTGCGCATCCCGTGGGATCTGTCGATTTTTCCGGGATAAAAAGTAGCCTATGTTACTCGGGGAGAATGTAGCTTTCCAAAGGTGAAAGAATTTTTGAAATCGGTCCAGTAGTTTAAGCGTGAAGAGGTAACAAACAAACAAACAACAAACAAATAAACAAACAAACACACTTTCGCATTTATAATATTAGTTGGGATTAGTTGGGATATACACAAAACAGAAAAATACCTACCTAAATTATTTTAAAATGTATGAATAAAAACCACATGTCATACTTTTAACAATTTATTATTCATCAAATAGGAAAACGGAATTACTTCGCGGGAGAAGTGATAAAACTTTTTAACATTGACGTGACTGTCAAAAAGTTTTATTTAGTGTTGCCAGCACTATAATAACATTATAAGATTACCGGTATATCATATGTTATATACCTAATTACATCAATAAAAAATAAATGATCATATTCAGAAATATAACTTAATACAATTTATTATACTAGGGATTTCTAGTTACGACTTACACAGGAAGTAATAAATTCACTTGCGTATCTTATTGTAATCAATTGGCAAGTACGATTTCGTATCGATATTGTTATTTTGGTGTTGGTAACATTTCAAAGTAGCGAAATTGTTCTGAAATGTGTTGATAAATTAAATTACCATTTAAAATTACTTTTCAACGCTGTACTTCTACTGATTTTAATTATATTGTATAATTCTTAATGTTTTTAATACGAATTATCATAATTATAGAAAATCTGTCGGTGATCAGGCCTATTCTTATCATTGTCCTCTTGTTATAATTTATTTTAGGTAATATTTTGTTTATTTTACAATTAGTGACAGTATTTATGGCAAGATTAACTACTAACGCCATCTAAATAATATAAGTTGAACTAAGAAGTATATGCGATAACAATAAGTTTTATACGAACTCGAAGCCAAATTTATCTATGCTTCATCGTAAGGTGAGATGAATTATTATTTTCTCCATCATAAACAAAAGAAAAACAGGAATAACATTTTGTTTTTAAGCAAATAACAACCTTATCCCGATTGCAATTAAAATCTGTCCCGTGTTTGATTTAAATCGCGATAAACAAACATTTTGTTAAGGAACCCCTCTCTACGTTAAGCCTAGCTTGAATTATAATCAGTTATTTAGGGAAATGTTATTAAAATGATTTACGTATTCTGTAACTTTAAGGATTCCGGCGCGGAATTGAATCAACCTTGTTTCGTAGAAGTAGAGTTGAAATTCGTGTAACGTTCTTTGTAGGTTTTGTTTAGTTATGAACTGAAATGATAAAAGTGAAATATTTTACGCACGTGTTCGCATGATTAAGCGCGTTACCTTGGTTACTTACCTGAACACTATTTTAGTTGTCTTGTGTTTTATAATAATGAATTTTACACTGGATTGTCCCGCGCTCATATTACGGATTGCTCTTTACGCCTGCAATATGCGCACAAGGCAAAAGAGCTCACTTTACGCTAAAGTGGCTCGTTCGAATTATCCGAAGCATTCCGTACTGTATCGTCTCATGCAAACTTACGAGGATAGATTTAGAGAATACCGATATTTTCTTTATGACTCGCAACCAATTCATAAACAGTATTTTAAAGCGTTTGCTCTGATTCTCAAATAGTAGGTATGTCTGAGTAATAATATACAAACCTACATAAGTCAAAATCAAAAATAAAAAATCAAAATAATCTTTATTCAACATAGACCTTTACAGGCACTTATTGACGTCAACAGACAAAACAAAAAAACAAAGCTTAAAAAAAACCAAAACCTTGTCCGTACGTACGAATAAGGAAAAAAAAATTAAAAAATTGACTCGACACCTGTTCGGAAATTGGGAGAGCCTTCTCGAGAAGAACAGGCAAGAAACTCTGAAGGTCTATTTTTTATCTCCTCTTTACAATGTTAATAATTATAATAATATAATATAAAAATACAATATAGTATAAGATACAATCATACCTAATACGATTACAGTCGTATGTATGTTTACATACAAAAATAATACAATATTATAAATAATGTTGTTACCAAACATGGCTCTATGAATAGTGTCCATTCCCAAATACTGTGATCATTTAGATAGTCACTTACTTTATAACCTTTACTCATGAGTGTCTTTTTGATATGGATTTTAAATTTATATAAAGGCAAATCAATGACACTTTGCGGAAGTTTGTTAAACATAGATATACATTTCCCCAAGAACGAACAGCTAGTTTTATGGAGTCTGAACATTGGAACGGCAAGTTTATTTTTGTTTCTAGTATTCACATTATGTAGATCACAAGTGATTATCTAAATGATCACACCATATGAAATCATCACACTATTTTGTTTATTTAGTAATTATTGTACATATAACTTTAGATAACAAGAAACAACATTAAAAAATGTACAAAAGTACTTAACTTATGCTTATTTCACAACTGAAATTTCTACCAGGCCTGCGACAGACAACACAATAGTTTTTTCAACACACTTCCTCATAAAGTGGCTCTAATCCCATGGCAATTAGGCACATAATGACACCTATAATCAAACTGTGACTTTTTCATTACTATTATTCACGAGTGAGTAATAGTTTATTTTTAATATTATTGGTTGAGTTACGCTTACATTTGCGCTAAAAAGCTATCCGCGAAAAGCCCAAAAAAAAGAAACCTCATTTTTTAGTCTATGGCCGATGCGCGCGCATAGGAAAACTAATTAATTTTTCCCGCCATTACGAAATTAATTAGTCTATGGCCGATGCGCGCGCATAGGAAAACTGATTAATTTTTCCCGCCATTACGAAACATTTTTCACAACTCGTCTCGTTTTCTCTTTTGAAGTTATTTAGTTAGTTATTAATTAAGATGTCTGCAAATACAATTTATGAAGAATCGCGTGTGTGTTTATGTTGTACCTTTATAATTTTTCCTAACTTTTTTTTAGGTGTATGCTATTTTAGTCTACGTGCGTGTCAATCAATTTCAGTCATTCATTTATATACCTTCAAATACCTGATATACTGAAAAATAGACTTAGAGTGAATGGCAAACAAAGCACTGGAAGGACTCTTTCAAACATTCCTATCTATATATTAAGACAAAAACAAAGCTGATAAATTCTAAGAAATAGCAACCTCAATATATATTTTTTCAAACTTTGATAACCTTCAATAACTGTAGCGATCTGCCAGCATATATTACTCGTCGCAGCTCTCTGGTGAAACTTCCATCAAATTCCAAATAGTTTGTTCACGTCTAAAGTTTGGTTGTGGGAAGTATCCTGGCTGTTGCACGGCTTATGGTGGAAGCGTGACTTGGCACTTCCAAACAAGGATGCTAGCCTGAAGTCATATTAAGTGAAGAATAGCGTATTCAATGTTATTTTGTACATGAGAAAGAAAAATCTAACTTAATACATTCATGCAGAGATCATAATTTTTCATTTGTTACGATTCAAACTAACCTCCCCAGCTTCCTCAACTTTAATTAATACTTTCTTGCATGCTTTAAGTTCTCTAGACCTGATCTTTCTTCAGAACATCACCTATTTGGTCCAAATTTGTTCATCTACGTCGTCCCCTACCAACTATCTAATAGTCGACTCATAGTTTGACTGGCCCCTCGAGAGGGGGAGTGTGGGATGGCCGGGTTCAACCTGGGAGGCCAGTGGCGAACTGGCAAAACCCCTCTTCTTCTTTAAGAGGGGGTGTTTGTCGTCTCAGGGGATCTCATTTTGGGTCTGTGGATAGCCGGAGACATCCGGCGGCCATCCTCGTCGTGGCTTGGTGCGGGCGCTTGTCACCATACGCCGACGGGGTTGTAGTAGTGTCCGCAAGGGCTCTCATGGTCTCGTCAGAGCGCGATGCAGCTCTCCTTCGGGATGACGCGCTCGCACCCAGATGTACTGGGGAAGATTGCTGAGGTGTTTTAGCAGGTAGACCTCCCCTTCTGAGGAGTAGATCCTCACATAAACCGTTTGTCTTTGGGCAATTTGTAATGAGGATGGCTCAAGACATGAATAAGAATATAATATAATATTTACAGCGGGAAAATACATATTTCCTTCTGTGTTCGCTTTCCGCCAACGCTTATCAATATGCCCCCAGTCCACCTAGTAGAAGTAAGTTAATCGCGCAGGGGCCGTGATTCTCCATTAATCTTCCGGCACCTCATTATGTATTATTCAACCTAATCCATTCAGAAGATGCGTGCAGCCGCTGTGAAGGATACTACTGTTTACAACCCCTTTATAGTCAGTACAGAATACAATTTGTACAACATTAATTATTTTCTGCGGTGCCCCACAGGCTGATGACAGCCTGCACCGCCGTAATATTAAAGTACATATGAGTGTACAATGTATTTTAATATTTACTGTCATCACAACAACTCTTATACGTCTCTACCTCCCCTAAGTCAGGGCGCTGGTCAACCTCGCTAGACCAGGGTGGATTGATTGAACACATACACCTTTAAATGACTTCCCAGGTTACGCTTACGATGTTGTCCTTCACCGTAGGAACAATCAAAATTAAAAATGTAATTTTCAATTAGGATTTTTACAATCAATCTTGCACGTCAAAGATGCAACGCCATTGGTTCACAAGTCTACGGCGGGAGACCTTGTACTGGAAAGAACCAGCAGGGACAATTTTTTTTTCTCCCTACATTTTTACTGAGTGGTCAATCATCATATAAATCATCATACAAATAGTCTGAAACCAACTTCCTTTACAAACAAACAAGTTCACATCATTGTGCAGACTCCAGGGTTTCCTCAACCAATGTCTTCGCACCATCCTGGGTGTTTACTGGCCAGAAAAAATTCCCAACGAGCAGTTTTGGTAACGTATGATGAAGTCCGGACCAGCAAATCAAACACCGTAAATTGAATTGGATAGGCCACACTCTTCGAAGGGATCCAAACCACATACTGAGGCAAGCCCTAGACTGGCATCCCCAAGGGAAGCGCAAACGTCGTCCAAAACAGACAGATGCGAAGCTTAAGGCCGTGCGGGATGGAGTCTCACTGTAGACCCCCTCTGCCCCAGCTAGGGGACAAAGGACCTTAATGATGATTATGAATGACATCATTGTGCTATTTACTATAGTTTTTTTTTCTTAAATTTTAATAAACCTTACACCATAGAGGTTAGGTCAGCTATTTACTATAGTTCAAATACGAAATTCTAAAAACACTAGACCGGAGAGCCCCACACACGGCCGCGCCTTGCCAGCGCGGTGTCACGGTGCAAAAGGAGCATTTCCCCTCTAAAAAATAAAAAAAGGATCGATTTCCTGCCCCTCAAACCTTTATATTCGTAGACCAGTGCCAAACCACAGTGACACAGACTATTTTTAGTGTAAACAATGTCACAAGTCACTAATAAACAAATAAATAGATTGTCTAAGTAAATAACCCGGCTCTTTTTGTGGCGCATCAAAGCGATACGGGACGTGACTTTTTGAATATAGTTCGTGGTCCAACAATTGTGAATAGGCGCCAAGGTTATGGTCTAAGGAGACCGATTTTTTATAGTATTTTCAAGTGGAAGATAATATCTTTATAGTATTACTTTGTCTGTGAATTGTAATTACTCTTGACATGCTTTCCCGCCTGGAGAATGTATAGGGATGAGTTATACAAACAAAACTTGAAAAACATCGTGTACTTCTAAGTACTCCAAGTACTTATTGTGTTTAGAGTGTTTTAATAATTTTAGTATTGAAATTAATGGTAAGATTCATAAAAATAGTAGTAGTAGCAAGCAATAACGGTACAATCAACCTTATTAATCACTGCATTAAAGCCGATTTCGTAAATCTTAGTAATGTTTAGAAAAAATATGTATCAATTAGCCCAGCCTAAAGTAACCTCTATAAGGCTTGTGTTATGAGATATAGGGTAACGGATAGATATACATAATATATTATATATTTCGCGTCGTCGATCTCCTTCTCGAACCTTTCTATCGTTCAAGCTTCGGTCGCAAAAATAATGAGCACAACCATTGAATTACGAAATACTTGATTATTATTCGTAATAATAATCGAGAAATTGATTATGATCTAAGAGATGTTTATCGATTTAAAACGTAGCGATCTCAAGATGGCGTAAGCACACGCGTTCATTTTGCACCTCCGATGCGTTTAGGAACTGTGACAATAATGTCTCAACCTTTCGCAACATCTGTCAATTCCCCACTATATAAAATGTCAATGTCAATAAAATGTCACTTCCTCTAGTTACGCCATCTATGATTTCACCCAGGAAACATTTGCCTGACGTTTTAAATGAAACCAGAAAATAATCATATGGTTATATGAAATGCTGTGACAGCTATATAGTCTATTGCAATGCTGCGACATACAAAGTATAAATTACTCGTAATCATCACAATAACATCTGCCTCTACCGGCATTCGAACCAGGGACCTCGGTGATGACGACAACTTGAAACCGGTGTACTAACCATTCGACGTTATAGGTAAAAAAGTATTACATTAATTCATTCCTCCGAGATATTACTTCGTTAATAGATAATTTCCGAAGTCATTATAGGACGTCTTTTACACCTAACTCTATTATCTCCCGACAACAAAGCCCTTACGTTGGCAAAGTGCATCAGAGTACAATGGGTCGCATCTTCACGATTCGACCTTACCGACCTTTGTATTAAAGTGATCGATAGCTCTTTGTACACATAGAAAGAAATTTCACCCAAAACTAGGATTTCTGTCCGATCTATACGAAGCTCTACCATGCAATATATAAAGTTTAAAAATGAGTTTAATGTAGCAATGATTAATGCCTCTATCTTAGATTTATTAATGTTAATCTTTGAAAAATGTGGTCTGCAACTGCAAATATTACGAAATTTTATTGTTGTTTTGCTCTATTACTATCGTATCAGTTTTAAGCAAAGAACAAGAAACACACACAACGTGTATTTATTCTGTATGTTTTTATAACTGATTCAATGCGGTGTAGCAGAAAGCAGTAATGGATACACTTCGACTGTAAAATCTGACAGATATTTTTAATAGGTTGCGAATGATACGTGACTTAACCCTTTTTGCGAGGGGAAAGTATATTTTGGTGAATGGCAATATGGTACAAAACCATACAACCTGATATAGCACATGGACCTTAGTTCGGGGTACTGGTATGAGTAGGAAATTCATTATGTTAGCCCATCAGCTTTCATCCGGACATACTCGTATATCGGTTAATAGCTTCAACTGTTTGATGAAGATAGTTAACGCACCTGAATATGGTGTTGTTCCCGAATATTAATATTAAATTTATTGTCTGTGTAATAAGCATATTGGCTTGCCAGTATCGGCAATATTAATAATCCCCGAAGCGAGCACGAACGCGAACCGAATTACGCCCGAAGCCATCGCGCGCCGTCCGCTTCTTTGGCCTTCACACGATGAGTTTACTTATTTTCATAAAGATTCGTAATTTTGGTAATATATGACTAATAAATATGACCTAATGATTTAAATTATTTTATTAATATTTAAAAATTAAATTATCTATACTAATATTAAACTCTATTTTTTGTAAACTTCTGTCCTAGAAATTTTTTGTAGGCATTTTCAAGCTCAACATCTTTTCTCTAGAACTCAGAAATATATCTTTCATAGTTAAGGCAGCGTTCGTAAGAAACGCTTTCATTCGATGGTTTTTTCTCTGATTCACTTTGCACAACGCACTACCACGTGAAAGCCTTTTTATTTTTCGTTTTTTTACATAACCTTTGACACTCAGCAATAATGTGGCTTTCTATTGGTAATAGAATTTTTAAAATCGGTTCACTAGACATCGGTACATCACCCCTTACAATTTAACAAATACACAAACACACAAACTTTACTTCTTCATAATATTAGTATAGATAAGTAAATAAAAAAAAACATACCCCCACGAGTTCCTTTACAAGAGTGTATTAACGGACAGACACACGAACAATGATTGATTCCATAAAAGTTCCGATTTTTTCGTACGAGGTACGTAATCCTATCACCTATTTGCTCACTAAACTGGTCGCTAAGTTCCTCTATATCAGGCTATATTGACTTTTAGTATTAGAAGAGAATGATCTATCATAGTCACTGTTTACGCGAAAATATTTCTTTTGAATGTGATCTGACAAAGAAGAAAACACTTTTGTTTCCTTTGCATTGAACTTATCACCGTTACAATATTACAACCTTAATGGAACGTACCTCAATATAACGACTTTCTCGACTTAACAAATTCTTCATAATCCACTTGAATTGTCAATACAAAATATGTCTTTACATTGCGAACATTTTTTGCGAACAAGCCTGTGTATAAAGAATTTTTAATTATCAAGAAAAAGTATACATACCTCTAATTAACGAATTTTGTCAACCTAAAACCTTTATATAAAGCTCCCACCAATATACGAGTATAACTAACTCTTAATCTTATAGTATGTGATTCATGTCACGACATGTTCCGACACGCTTTTGTTTTCGTTAAAACAATCATTGTTGTTTGATGGAAAGTAATGTAAACACTTTTGCTCGTCGCTATTCTTAAGAAAGTTAAAATGGCTCAGAAACGTAAAATTATTATTATCATTAATTATTATTATGTTGACGAAATGCTATGACGACAAAATTTTAGTTATTAGTCGAAGTTGTTCGCTATACAACTATACAAGATAAGTACGTAATGTTGAGGTGATAAAACTGTTTTTTTACCCCTTTATAACGAATTTTTGACCAACCTGACCTCAACATAACAAACCTCAGTTTAAACGAATTACTTCATATAACGAATATTTTCTTTAATATATATATTATATATATACTTTATTGCCATAATTAGTTACAAAGAAAAAAAAAGTAAAAAATGGTTCACAAAGGTGGACTTATCTCTATTAGAGATTTCTTCCAGCCAACCTGTGAGTGTCCACGGAATGCTACTTATAATGAGTAACGTCAAAGCAACCTAAAACCGTGTTAAAGTAAAATTATTCATAAGACAAACATATATATACCATGATATAATACAATACAAATAAATAAATATATATATATAATATATATATATAATTATATATATATATATATATATATATATATACATACATGTAATGCTATAAATAAATATATACGTAAGATGATGACGACAATGTGACATTTATGACGAGTTGCCAAACTAGCGCCCGAAAATGTTGCTTCAGGCTACGTTTAAATGCATGAACGGACTGGCTCTGTTGAAACTATAGAAGGCAGATGGTTCCACATTTGGGCAGCACGAAAGCTAAATGAGTTGAGCAGAAAGTTTTGTGTTGCACTTAGGCAGTTCAAAAGTGTGTCCGAATAGCATGGGCGTAGAGAACGTGAGGAGGGAGGCAGCATATGAAACCGAGATCGAAGGTGTTGTGGGGAATTAAGGGTATTTTAGGATTTTAAATAAAGTGGCCAAAATGTGGATATTACGACGCTCACGGACCAACCAGAGGCCATTTCAGCTTGGCGCGATAATGAGAAATATGATCAATATTTACGTAGCCCAAAAAAAATTGATGGCCATAATTTTGCAGTCGCTGCAGCTTGTCAGTAATTCTTCGTTTAAATCTAAAAAAACAAACATCGGCATAGTCTAAAATTGGAAGTAGAAGATGTCACGTTTTATTTAGATTATTAAATAAAACGGCCAAAATAAGAGAATTACAATTTAATATTTAACACTAAGTCTCAAAATGGTGTGGGTAGGTTTAAAATAAAATTGGTTACAACTCCAAACAACTCTCAGCGCCAGACTTCCCTGCGCTCTGCTTGCTGTCCTGTCTATGCTTCTTCTCTGTGCTTCTTGGAGCTGGGCTGGTATATCGTCCGCACAATACTGGCTGGGTAGTAAGCCCGGCTGTAGTTCCTGCATAAAGTCATTTTATGTTTACTCATAAGGGAAGTCAGGGGATTGTACTACCACAAGTCTTGGCCAAGCGAGTTTAGAATAAGCGTTACAGCGTAAGCAAAGTCAGGAAAAGACCGCTAGTTAGCGTTAGAAGAGGTCCAGGCCTTCATATATTTACTGGGATGTAGTGGCAGTAATTATATTAGTTATCAGAAACGGTTACAGTTAACTGATGGCTAAATAGAAAACAACATTAATCAAACTAGTTGCATATTTATTATTATACAGATCACTAAACTAATAAGCATAAAAAATATTTCTTGAGGGCGTCTACAGCTACACTCAACTCCATTTTAAATAGACTAAAAGCGGCAATCGCTAAATAATATCCTAATAGAATAGAATCTAATAAAAATATATTAACCAGAAAATTAAAACTACCATCTTAACTAAGAAAACTATATGCACAACTTACCCAGATTCGGGATTAAAATTAGTTTGAGACGCTTGTAGATACAGGTGTAGTTCACACACACACTTTTTAGATTTATATTAGAGTATTTTTTAGTTTTATTAATTACGACACCGAAAATATATGACACACGCCGCTTGAAACAGTACACGGGTGCTTAGTTACGGCGTCCGTGCGAGTCTGCTGAGCCGCGCGCCGTCGAGGTGAAAGGCCGCGTCAGAGCCTGCGCCAGCGGCGAGCACTCCCCGCGCCTCTTCACCCCGAGCGCATTTATTGCTTAAAATATGGATAAGAAAATACTACCTAGCACAGTTTAATGTTACAGTACCCCTCTTCCAACAAAAAGATTTTACCTATTGTAAAATCTGAACAGTAAACTAACCCTTAACAGTTATTTTAAAAGTTTTATATCTTTAATATGCCATGCTCCTAAATCATGACCAGACATATCTTCAAGAACATATACTAAGGGTGATCTTTTTTTCTTAACCCTACACTTAACATATTTTGGTGCTAGTTTCTTTGTAAAATAAGCATCTTTGTCGCTTTGTAAATAACAGCGCTTCCATACAATGTCATTTTCATTAAATTCGTCGTGTTTTCTTCGTAAGTTATAACGCTGCGAGTTTTTTATATGTGCTTGCCACAGTGCCATTTGTACCCTATCAAAAATACTTGCCAAATAACCTAAGTTTTCTGCGTAAGAGTCGCGCGGAAGAAAAAGAAGTTCATTTGGGATATCATTTTCAATATAATGAGACCCACTAGTAACTAGTTCTCGACCGTGCACGAGGAATGATGGAGTATAACCTGTCGTTTCGTTTACGGAATTATTCACTGCGAATTGGACTTTTGGAAGATGAATATCCCATGAGCGATGGTCGTCTTGAACAATCGTGGATATAGCTGTTATGATGGTTTTGTTATACCTCTCGACAGTGTTTATTTGAGGAGTATACTTAGGCGTGAAGTGAACATTCGGCACTGCATATTTCTTAAAGAGAGATTCCATTTCTCGGCCCGTAAATTGGACTCCATTATCCAGGATAATGGTTTGAGGAATGCCGTGAACCAAGAAAACGTAATCTTCCAAGTGCTTAGCGACAAGGTCAGCAGTTGCTCTGCGCAACGGAAACATGAGGCAATATTTGGAAAAACAGCAAGTCACCACAAAAATGTAGGAATGCTGCTTTCTCGTAGCCGGTAAGGGACCAACTAAATCTATAGATATTGTTTGGAAAGGTCTACCACACTCCTTCGGTCTCCCCATCATACCTAAAGTACCTCGAGTTGAGAGCTTATACGCTAAACAGATTTCACAAGTAGATACGTATTTTACCACATCAGGGTACATTTTTGGCCAATAATAGCGAAGCAGCAACCTTTTGTAAGTTTTAAAGATACCAAAATGACCTGATATAGGTTCCGAATGATTGTCCTGTAAAATCTGGAGACGCTGCTCTTGCGGAACAACGAGCTTCCAATCGAATTCGGAAGTAAGTACGTTAGTATTTTTCATAAAACGATATAAAGAACCATTCTCAACTCTATAATTAGGGAATCTAGTTGGGGATACCTGACATCCCTGAAATATGTTTAAGTACCAAGAGTCTTGAGTTACTAGACAAGACGGGTCTGATATAGTAGCAAGAGTAGGTAACCTAGAAAGGCAATCAGGCACAACGTTGTCTTTGCCGCGACGATGTTTTATGTCAAAATTGAAGGCTGATAGACGGATACCCCATCTGGCCAGTCTGCCAGTTGGGTTAGAAAGTGAGAGAAACCACTTGATTGCCGAATGATCAGTGTAAACAGTAAATGGTTTTCCACTTTCCAAATAACATCGCCAGTGTTCAATGGCCACGATAACGGCAAGAGTTTCACGCTCAGTTACGCTATAATTTCTTTCAGGTCCGGTAAGAGACCTGCTCATGTATGCGACTGGGTGCTCAACTCCGTCGATCGTCTGAGATAGCATAGCACCGACACCAAAATTACTGGCGTCAGTATGGACGTCAAAAGGGTAATTAAAATTTGGACAAGCAAGAATAGGTGCATTAACAAGTAACGACTTTAGTTTTAAGAATGCGCTGTCTGCTTCTTTTGTCCAGAGAAAAGGCGCAGAATTCTTTTTTGTAGAGGTCAGCTTGTTCAAGGGACCAGCAACCGTACTAAAGCTAGGAATGAATCGTCTATACCATGAGGCTGTACCCAAAAATCGTTTCACCTCTTTTCGATTTCCAGGGGTAGGGTAATTAAGTATAGACTCAACTTTTTCAGGGTCAGTGCGCAGACCCTGCGCGTCAACAATATAACCAAGATATCGTAGTTGGTTACGGAAAAATTGACATTTATTCAGATTGACTGTTAGGTTAGCCATACGTAATTTTTCAAGTACGCGTTGGAGCAGTGAGACATGTTCCCTAAAGGTGGAACTTATAATTATGACGTCATCCAAGTAGGCAAATACCTTCAATTCAAACTCTGGACCGAAGAGAGTATCGACTAGCCGTTGCTGAGTAGCTGGCGCATTTGATAGACCAAACGCTGTAACTTTGAACTGCATTGTTCCACGACCTGGAACGTAAAAGGCAGTCTTTTCTTTGTCTTCTTCTTTAATAGGTATTTGCCAAAAAGCTTTTGACAGGTCTATGCTGGATAGATACCTAGCGTCTCTTAAGTTATCCAGTATCTCTGACACATAAGGAAGGCAGTATGCATCCTTTTTCGTGACAGAGTTTAGTTTTCTACTATCTAAGCAAAAACGCGGCTTGCCGTCTTTTTTACTAACAACTAAGACCGGTGATGACCAAGGGCTCTCGCATGGCTCAATAACATCCAGGGATAACATTTCATCAACCTGTTCCGTAATAATTCTTTGTTTTTCTGGAGACATGCGGTAATAGCGTTGTCTGATCGGCTCGGCATCACCTGTATCAATATTATGAGAAACAATATCAGTTCTGCCTAGTCCTTTATTCTCAAAAGAAATTGTTTTAAATTCTTCAACCACACTATCAGCAATTACCCTTTCAGACTCGACAAGATTTTCATAACCACATAAGTATATTTCTTCAGAATTAATGGAAACGTTAAGTATACCAGGATCATTAGAATAGTAAGTGATATTTTTTAAGTGTTTAGGTAAAATTTGAAACTTATTCCAAAAATCTATGCCTAAAATTAGATTTGAGTGGACTTCTGGGATGACATGTACCTTTATGACATGGGTTTGGCTATTAAAAACAATTGGCAAAAGCATATACCCCAAAGATTGAAGTCTTTGGCCATTAGCAGCATTTACAGATATTTTGACGTCATTAAATAAGGAGTAACCATACTTTAATAGTATCTTATAAGAATCTTGACCCAAAATACTGACCACTGAACCAGAATCTAATAAGCCATAAATATTAATGTCCTTCTTATTCTCAATATTGACTTTTACATAAGGACGTGGATCACTACTCGGTTTAGAGATGAAAATTGAAGCAACATTATAACACGAGAAAAAGTTCTTAATAGTCAACAACCAATTTTTCCAATCCGAGCTATCGAAGAAACAGGGTGCTGCTTTGCTACAATTTTCATTTATTAGTTTTTTTTATTCTGTTCAGTATTAGACTTATTACAGTTTGGGCATTCCGTAGAGCGAACATCTTTCTTACCGCATTTAAAGCAGAATATTACACGTTCGGCAGGGCAAGTTTTCATGCTATGAGAATCCGAACGGCACCGATAGCAAAATTGTGATTGTGAAATAGCAAAAACATCATTTGAACTAGATTGTCTTTTACTATTGATGCTATTGTTAGAATAAGGTTTAAAATAACCATAATTTTTAGGTACAAATTTATTATTTCCACTATACGCAAATTCAGGAGCAAGGGTCTTGGAAGATGACGCCACTGGTTCTTTAAAATTTTCAGAACGGGCCTTTACTTGTTCATAATTCCGACAAAGATTTTGTAATTGGGAAATAGATGAGATACTAGGATAATTTGCTAGGACATTTGAGTAACAAGGACGAATATTATGTAGTATTATTTCTAGCTGATCTCTCTCAGGCATAGAAGTACTAAGTCGAGAAAACATACCCTTCATAATAGCTAAATACACAATTATATTTTCCGTCTCCCCTTGGGTACGATTACGTATCTCAGTGATCATACGATAATCATAATCAAAGACGTCGAAATCTTGTCTAAGTCGAGAAACTAGACTATCCCAATGATCAACGTCGTCCCTAACTGAACGGAACCAGTGGAGAGCATCGCCTGAAAAAATTTCATAAGCATGGGACATCAATTTTTCATCCGACACATTTTTCGCTATGCGAAATTCTTCTATTTTTTGAATAAACTCTCTGACGCAAGTTTTACCATTAAATTTAAGTTTAGAAATATCCGATAGGAGACCACGATCACAGTGAACTGTTACATTTAAGTTATCAACGTTAGAGGCCGTTTTCTCTTTAGAGTGAGATAGAGATTCAGCATCTCTATATTCTACCGGCTCAATAATTTTTGAATAAAGAGTATTGTATTCTTCAAAGGTGTTGTGTAAAATTTTTAATTTTGAAAATAATTCAGATGTTGTTTCGGGCTGTTCTAAGCGTCGAAACCTGTGACGAAGGTGGTTAAGCAATGAGGCGTGTGCGATCAATTAAGTTTTCGTCAAATGCCAAAGATAAACTTTCTAAATTAGCCTTTAGTTTAGTTAATGTTTCGGAAATACCCTTGATGTCATCAATTAATTCCAGACATGAATCGGCAATGTCATCTGACGGATATATTTGTGTTAATTTACATACTTGTCGTCTTAACTCTAAAACTGTACTAGCTGGTATTTCCCCTCTAATTGTAACCTCATATTGCAACTTCGATTTTTGAAGGTGTAGAAATTTTATAGGGTAAGACATCTTTATATAATGTCTGGATATGTTGTGCAAATATTAGTATTGTAGATACCTACACAAAAGCCAAGCAGTTAAATCCGTTCTGTCACAAAAATCAAATTTGATCTAGAACGATGAAGTGAAGAAATAGGTTACGAAAAAAAATAGGTAGGTACATCAAAGACAGAAATATAAAAAAAAAATCCTTCAAGCTATGTAATTAAAAAATATTACGATGTAGCGGTTAGGTATTTAAGGTGTTAAGTTTATTTTAGTATTAGGATTTAAGTTTATTTTTATACAATCGCAATTAATATTGAGACTAGTTGAACAATAAAATATTTAATACATAGCCTGAAGAAAATATACTATCATCGTTTTACAATAATACCATGCACACAACCATCACCAGAAAATAAAGAATACTGAAGGTGCTGGAATAGAACCAATCTTTAAACCTTTAAACGATAAGAGTGGGCGCCATTGTCACGTTTTATTTAGTTTATTAAATAAAACGGCCAAAATAAGAGAATTACAATTTAATATTTAACACTAAGTCTCAAAATGGTGTGGGTAGGTTTAAAATAAAATTGGTTACAACTCCAAACAACTCTCAGCGCCAGACTTCCCTGCGCTCTGCTTGCTGTCCTGTCTATGCTTCTTCTCTGTGCTTCTTGGAGCTGGGCTGGTATATCGTCCGCACAATACTGGCTGGGTAGTAAGCCCGGCTGTAGTTCCTGCATAAAGTCATTTTATGTTTACTCATAAGGGAAGTCAGGGGATTGTACTACCACAAGTCTTGGCCAAGCGAGTTTAGAATAAGCGTTACAGCGTAAGCAAAGTCAGGAAAAGACCGCTAGTTAGCGTTAGAAGAGGTCCAGGCCTTCATATATTTACTGGGATGTAGTGGCAGTAATTATATAGTTATCAGAAACGGTTACAGTTAACTGATGGCTAAATAGAAAACAACATAATCAAACTAGTTGCATATTTTATATTTTATACAGATCACTAAACTAATAAGCATAAAAAATATTTCTTGAGGGCGTCTACAGCTACACTCAACTCCATTTTAAATAGACTAAAAGCGGCAATCGCTAAATAATATCCTAATAGAATAGAATCTAATAAAAATATATTAACCAGAAAATTAAAACTACCATCTTAACTAAGAAAACTATATGCACAACTTACCCAGATTCGGGATTAAAATTAGTTTGAGACGCTTGTAGATACAGGTGTAGTTCACACACACACTTTTTAGATTTATATTAGAGTATTTTTTAGTTTTATTAATTACGACACCGAAAATATATGACACACGCCGCTTGAAACAGTACACGGGTGCTTAGTTACGGCGTCCGTGCGAGTCTGCTGAGCCGCGCGCCGTCGAGGTGAAAGGCCGCGTCAGAGCCTGCGCCAGCGGCGAGCACTCCCCGCGCCTCTTCACCCCGAGCGCATTTATTGCTTAAAATATGGATAAGAAAATACTACCTAGCACAGTTTAATGTTACAAAGAGCTTGCGCAATCATACTTTAGTGGAAAGGGTAAAAAGTATTGGAGTCGGAAATTTTTTTCCCCTCTGATTGTTATATCGAGGTTGCACTGTATACAGATACAGTCAACTGACACAAACACACACATATCTCACACACGATGTATAAAAGAAACACAGATTCTTCTCTACATATGAATATTCTTCAAAAAATAAAAAAAACTGACCACCAAAATACAATAATAACAATACAACAGCAAATCGCAGGATCAGTACATAAAGCTGACGTGTAAGCCGTATAAAGCTCATTGTCCAGCCGGAACCGGAAGTCGCAGCGACGCACACTTCCGGCCGGTGTCACTTACCGCCATTGTGTGTTTTGGCGGGAAAACAGCACGGAATATTTATCGCTGCTTTATTTATCGGGTGAGAGAAAAGAGTTTTAACATAAACCCACACGACAGCCATGTTCTTTAAAATGCGTTATTGTTTGGAGAAAACCGTTTTAAGTAGTTCAACAATAAATATTCTTATTACATATGTACAAAAGTCTTGCCAATTAGAAAAAGTGATTTAAAAGTCTTTTATTTTATTTAATGGCAAGTAATAATATAACGCAGAAGAATAATGAATCTGTATTCAAACTACGAAGTACAAAAAGTGCGCGATCAGAATTGATATATCCAGTCTCTAGAATACAGTCTAGTTAAGGCAAAATATTCGAAGCGACTTGGCTACAGTACAAGTGCAATATTTCTTACTGCAGTGCTCGAATATTTATCATGTGAAATCTTAGAACTCTCTAAAAATGTTACTGTTTGCTGTAATAGAAAAATGATTTCTCCACGACACATTTTATTGGCAAACAGGAGACCTATTTTTGAATTACGAAATGCGACTTCGAAATCACCGATGTGACTAATACTCACCGATTTTCAATAATTCTTATTTTTGAATATCACTGATGTGGCTACCTTAGTCACAGGTGTGATTTCATTACGAGTAGTGCCTCACCCACTCGTAATCAAGTCATACTTGTGGAAATGTTATCTGTGTTTTGTTTGATTTTTCAGTCTATATATATATATATATATGAATGTAGCATATATATATATATTATATAAGCTACATTCATATATACATGTATGTATATATTATAGGTATATAAAGGTTTATTTACATATGTATAACCTTTATATACCTTTAATATATACATAGATATATATGAATGTAGCATAATTATATTATTATATATAATAACCATAATGGTTAAGCTGACAATAATCGGCAGCGGCTACATTCTGCGTGGAACCGAACTCTTATATTTATGTGTTTACTTTATCTATGTTGGCAGCTCTGCGATCGACTTTCAAAAATTGGATGTTTAGGAATCCGTGACCTCAAAGTCACCGCTGACTATTTAGTCAGCGGTGATTTCGAAATCGCATTCGTAATTCAAAAATAGGTCTCCAGGAACGATGAAGAACTGAACAAACTGCTTGGAGGAGTAGTGATATCCATGAGTGGGGTGGTACCACATATGCACACAGAGCTGGTGCCTACTAAACCTGTAAAGTCTTCGCAAGAGAACAATACAGGGGTAGAAAATATATTATCACCATTTAAGCACCTTTTTTTCCTTTTCCTAGGATACGTAGCTCTTTATTAATATTGTTATCTTACTTAAGAATTGTTTTGTTTGCTCCTTTAAATGTGTATATTTTATAATAATGAAATAATAATGTTTTGTTTATCTCATGAGCTTGCGTATTGTCCGTCGTTAACTAATAAGTCACTTACTAAGAGCCTTTGTATTAGCTAGTATGTAATTTGATAACGAATGTAAACATCAAGAATTGTGGAATTGTTATCCCTAATGAAGTAGAGGGACATATATAATCACCACTTCTCTTACGGCCGTTTTCAATAACCTATCTATCCTTTGTTTTTGCTACTAAAGATAATAAAATCTATCCTTATGCCCTAACTTGCGTTTCAATAACCTACTGATGGATAGCGTCGCCTACCGAAGTTACCTATCCATCATCGGGAGGACGGATAGCTTACTAGAGATAGGGACGCTCATACAAATCTGACGTAACTGCATTTCAAAAAAGTTTCAACTTACTCTCCGATAGGCGGAGCTATCTCTAGTGACGACATTTGGCTATCTGTCAATATCGGTGGATTAAAACACAGATAGGCTTCGAAAAAATTAACTATAATAACATTATAACTTAAATTACAAAAGTATCGTAAATCCAGATACTTACAGAACTCATTTTTTCCACTTTTGCTTATATTTAATATCAAAAACATGTAATACACACAAATTGGCGGCAACAAATTATCTGTCAGTAATGTTCGAATGACATCACTTGTCATTTATAAACGTTTCGTTCTATGATTTTTATAAAGAACACCAGCAAGTAAAGTGAAAATGATGATCTAAGATTTTTTTTTTCAATTATAGTATCATTGTATGCACTTTTTACAATATAATATTTAAATATAAAAATACATCAATAAATTGTACATATGTTTTAAACGTACTAAAGCTTTATGGTTAGCAACGAACAAAACGTTCTACAGGGCTTGGATTGACGAGAGGGCATAAAGCTATCCTTAGTTAGACAAAGATAGATAGCTCGTATCTTTGATTGTGAAACGCAGACTACAGATAGATAACAGCTTACTGCTAATCGGAGATAGCAATTTATCTTTGATCTTAGATAGGTTATTGAAAACGGCCGTTAGTCAGTAAATCAGTAGATCGTCTGCTCAAGCTACTCTGTATTCGATCGGTCTCCGAACAGTAGATCATCTGCTCAAGCTACTCTGTAGTCGATCGGTCTCCGAACAGTAGATCATTCTGCTCAAGTTACTCTGTAGTCGATCGGTATCCGGACAGTCTAACACAGTGCTTCCCAAATTGGTATAAATCGACCCCTAGTGGTCTATGACAACTGCAAGGGGTTCAATGAAAATAAAATTTGGGGGTCCACGAAATGAAAGTGGTGGTCCATAATAATGGATCTTAATATACACTGATAATATCTATTCACATATATTATATTATCTTCTAATATACATAAATACATATACATACATCCCAACTAATATTATAAATGCGAAAGTAACTCTGTCTGTCTGCTTGGCTGTCTGTCTGTCTGTCTGTCTGTTACGCTTTACCACTTAAGCCTCGCAACCAATTTTGATGAAATTTGGTATAGACAATCTAATAGACCTCGAGACGGAACATAGGCTACTTTTTATTTCGAAAAAAAGCTATGAAGGGGTTGAAGTAGAGGTTGAAAGTTTGTATGGGATTCTTAATTTTAAAAGATAAAACCATGAAACTTTATATTTAAGCACTTGATAAGAAATCATTACACATAAGTTCTAGCATTTTTGAAATTTCGTCCAGCTAGGGGGTGAAATAAGGGTTGAAAGTTAGTATGCAAGTTCGTCTAATATCACGTCATAAGAAACAAAAAATCGTTGTAACATTTTGAAATTTTTACCAGTGTGGGGGTGAAATAGGGGTTGATTATATGTTTATAATTTTTTTTTATGTAGGATGTAGGCATTCAATATGAGGTAAGTAGGGGTCTACCCAAAACCGTAAAGTAACCGTAAAGTGTCTACGATAAAAAAGAGTTTGGGAACTTCTGGTCTAACAGTATTAACTCTGTATAACTCTGTCAACCCCATAAGTCACATTATTTATCGAGGTGTTCTTTGCAAGCCCTTTCATTTGATACCCATATTGTAGGGGTGCATTAAAAAATAATTGATCCGCCATCTTGGTAATGCCGCCATGTTGGATTTAGAATGACGTCACACACATAACCATGCATTGTCATCCGACTTACACGTGCATGCAAAATTTCAGCTCAATCGGAGACCGGCAAGTGGGTCGAATTAAGATTCCAAGATTTTAGCATCTCTACTCATGAACCTTAATTAAAAAGATTGATGTCTTTTGTAAATGCTTTATACGTGTGACAAGAAGTCATCAATTAATCTATATTAATTAATTAGCGATAATAATATGTATCTTAAAACATAACAAACATATTCAATTCGCGCCAACAATACGAGAATCTTACGATTGTGTTGATTGTACAAAAATTCCTTAACGCGTATAACAAACGATGTAACACTGACATTAAATTATTTAAATAATTACAATACGCCTTCGCTTGAAATCAATATCATACAAATTCAACTTTTCAGCTCACCACTTAAGGTATATTTTGCTAGTTCGTTGCCAAAAATAAACATGCCCTTAAAAATTTTGGTGATGCTTTTCAGAAATAGACTTTATTATAAAGCTTTAAGGGGTATGATTGTATGTGATAATGTTTTGTGTACACTATTTATTGTTTCCATATGTAGATTTGGAGAACCGAATCGATATCGGCCAAAGAATCGACCAATTAAATCGAGAAAAGTAAACGAGTTAACGTAGAGCTAAGTATTGCTAGAGTTGTCCAAGAATTAAAATTAACTGTAAAACTTATTTTTTTTATTTACTTGTTCCCTCCTGATATATTTAACTTGTTTTTCAGAGTGCTTCCTAGTGAGATCACGAGCTGAATGCTCCAAGAAAGATTATAAATAAATAGTAATACAATACTATAACCAAATCTCCATTGTATTCTTGCAATAGGGTTTTCAGTTTGAAGACACAATCAAATGATTGTTTTATTAATATGTGGGCTCAATCCTGCATATAGGTAAATGTATTCATGTTGTTATATTATTTGTATAACGAATAGATTTCGATGCAACGGATTATAATTGCAAAAAATAAGAATTAGTTTTTATCTTATAGAATTTCATATTTCTCAAAGAAAATGATAATAGGGTCAACGCTAGTGCCAAGTCATGATCAGGCTGTATAAAAAGTGATCCATCTGTAATGGGTTCTAGTTAGGAATCTGAAATAAATTATATTAAAAACGTGCATGTGCGGAGGAGAGGAAAGACAGCTTCATATATTATTATGAAGCTGTCTTTCCTCTTCTCCGCACAATTGACCCTTGGCCTACTGCTACTGGTTTGATTTGACGACATGCATTCTCCTGCTTATAGATCAAGGTTAGAATAAAATCAATTCAAAAATTTATTCTTCAAATAAGATTTTACACTTACTTTTGCACTCCAAAGAAGTTACGCTATTGTTCCCAAGTGGACAGTGGGAGATATTATGAAGATCCATCAGCAAGGTTCCTTAGTTTTAGATCCTCAATCTAAATCCGAATCAGACTTTCTTTACAAGATTAACTACTCTGATAAAACTACTTTCTACATTCAGAGTTGATAATCTAATGATAGTAATACTATCTTCAGAGAGCTGCTACTGCTATACTAAATATTCCCTTGCAGGATCTTCGCACGGATCTCTCCTAACAGCGCAGGACTGATCGGTCATTTTATTTTGTGATCCAAATAAAAAGTCTGCCACTTATATAATCTTTTTGATTGTAGTGAAAGAAAGTTTAATAATTAAAGCAAAATGTTAGAGTAGAGTGAAACCTCTCAAATTCTGTTGCCAGATCTAAACATTAAAAACCCTATCACGAACATGAATCAAACGCGCAACAATTCTCCAGCCTAATTAAAATAGATGACCCATTTACATTCTTATTGGGATTTATTGCATGACCATTGTAATCCGACTTAAGAAATATATGACTCAAGAATTTAAGAAATTATGAAGATTTTTATGAGAGGTAGGCGATAGAGCTTACACTGTGTGTACATTATCCCTAGACGAGGAAAAAAATGTTTACTACATTATCTATATATATTCTAGTATATATCCTTACTATATTAATATTAATTAATCCTTACTAATATTATAAATCGGAATGTGATTTTGTTTGTTTGTTCCGCTTTCACGCCGTAACTACTGACCCCATTTCTTTGAAATTTTGCAGACGTAAAGATCCAGAGACCTATTTTTGAATTACGAATTGCGACTTCGAAATCACCGCTGACTAAATAGTCAGCGGTGACTTTGAGATCACGGATTCCTAATCATTCAATTTTTGAAAGTCGATCGCAGAGCTGCCAGCATAGATAAAGTACACACACAAATGTATGAGTTCGGTTCCACGCATATACAGACTGAAAAATCAACACATCAACTTCAGACTCTGGTCAATATATTCTCTAAACAAAAACACAGATCACATTTCCACAAGTATGACATGATTACGAGTGGTCGAGGGCACTCGTAATGATCGCACATCCGTGACTAAGGTAGTCATAAGTCATATTCAAAAATACGAATTATTGAAATTCGGTGATTATTAATCACATCGGTGATTTCGAAGTCGCATTTGTAATTCAAAAATAGGTCTCCAGGTCCGGATTAAATAATAGGGTACGTTTTATCCCGGAAAAATCGACAGATCCCACGGGATGCGCAATAAAGGCTTCGCTCAAAAACTACTGCACAGATTTTCATGCGGTTTTCATCAATAAATAGAGTGATTCTTGAGCAAGGTTTTGCGGTATTTTTTATCTTGGAAAAACGGATAGTGCTACGGGAAGCGCGATAAAACCTTCGCACCATAAACCGACTTCCGAGCATATGTAGCCGTGGGCAAAAGCTATGACCCTTAACCCTCTATAGACCTTTTTTTTTTTTTTTTTTTTGTTCCCCTGAGGAAAATGCATTAAATTGCATACCCCGGCTGTGGCGAGCCGGGTTATGTGGGGCTCTCCTCCCCAGAAGGGGGAGGCCTACCCACTAAAAAACCTCAGGGATGGCCTTCCTCAGGCATGTAGGGAGCCCCGGGAACACAAAGGCCACTTCCAGGAACCCCCAGCCTCCGCTCCCCTCTCTAGAGGGGAGCCCTCCTCGGGGGAAGCTACCACCTCCCCGGTCCCCTCCACCGACGACGCCCCCCGGCCACGGAAGGGGCGTGGTCCCGGGTCGCCGTAGCGGTCGCGACTTCCTCGCGCCCGCCGGCGACCCGCGCGGCGCCGCAGCTGTGCTACCGAGCCCGGCGCCGCCTCCTTCGAGCGGGATCGGCCATCTCCCGACCCCGCTCGGCGGCCTCCTTCTGGAGCATTACTGCTTCACAGAAGGAGGCCACAGCCCTCCAACCTCCCTCGTCCGCCAGCATTGCCGCAATCAATGCCGGCGGAGACAGATTCTCGCCCGATCTCTGCGACCAAGACTCGGCGCTCGGAGGCCCACGCGGGGCACTCCGCCAGCGTGTGCTGGGCCGAGTCGAGGTCGGATGCGCAGTGGTGACAATGTGTCGATCCCTCCCGTCCTATTCGACACAGATACTCACCGAAGCAGCCGTGCCCGGTGAGTATCTGAGTCAATCGGTAGGTGACCTCCTCCTTCCCGTTGAAACCCTCTATAGACCTAATCCCAAAATCCACGCGGGCGAAGCCGCGGGCAGAAAGCTATTATACATATAAATAACAATTTAAACTTTCCAATAATATAACTTTAAATCAGAATAACATATAAGTTATAAATTTAAAAGATATACGCTACGCTTATGTAAGTTACTCGAAATACTAATCCTGCGCAGACGAAGTCATGGGCTCTAGGTAGTTTATCATAAATAAGTACTAGAAAGATTGGGAGAAGAAGCGCAGTTACTACAAATTATAGAAGATAGAAGAGGAAGAATGTTCAGCCACTTGATAAGACTTGACGAATTTATTAAAACAAAGAAGAAAAGAGTTTATCAAGAATAGTCTACATGGACCAAATTAAAGAAAAGATTAATTGCGTATCTTATCGAGAATTCAAGGATAGCATGGGTAGAAAGGAATGGAGAAAGCTACACTGCTGGACGGGACTCTTTCAGTTATCATGTACATTATACTATTCGCCCTAATCAAAAATACCAACTAGATTGTTCAGATTTTTCCTTTATTGAGCCAATCTTCATCACAGCATATCCGCCCCTACTGAGGGGTACGAGTATAACTAAGTTAAGGTGATTGAATGAGGGTAATCTTACGAAGTCTTCCTGAGAAGGGGCGATAATTTCATTTAAAATCAAATCATATCAAAAGTGAATGTTAAAATAACAAATTAATCCATTAAAACTACAATTTATGTATATACATATAAATATATTCAAATGTATTAATATGAGTATGTATTATAAAATATACAAATTAAGTATACAAAGTAACGTAGTATAGTATACAAAGTATGAATTATAAAGTATACAAACTATGTATACAAAGTACTGTATTATAGTATACAAAGTATGTATTATAAACTATACAATTTTAGGTATAGTATGAAACCAGGTGTAACCTTAAGTTAAACCCATTCTTATCGTAGTGGATAATAAATACACATTCACACACACACACACACAATCCTATATAAACAATTGTGTACACACACGTAAGGAGACATATATATACATAAAATATATGTCTGCGTATGTGTGTGTCCATCAACTAGCCCATTCATATATGCCTTATTTTTTTCAGTCGTCTTTCGTCCATCTTTTTTACGTGTAAACGAAGCATTCATCTTCTTTCATATCGCGTATTTTCTTTTCTCTCATATATCGTCACATATCATCGTTAATTTACGATGCATCGTTATATATACATTGTATATACATAACGTTATATATACATCGTTATATATACATTACGTTATGTATACATCGTTATATGTTTAATTTTATGTTTCGTTGTCATATAGTTCAAGAACAGGCTTTGTTTTTGTAACTGAATTAAGTCAGTATTAAGTACTGCGCTTAATTCAATTACAAATCTATCCTTATTATATGTGCTGGATTATGTTGTGTAGAAAGTCCCGTTGATGTGTTTGTATGATGAATGCGAGCATTTCTACTTTAGTCATAAACATATATTAATACATATTTCTATCAAAAATATTCATATATGTATATCGTTTCAACCAAGCTATCATTCGTAGCAGCATTATTAAAGATTAATAATAATTTACAAAAGAAATATTGAATTTATCTAAATTATAAATTATTTATTAATAAATATTAAAATAACATGCTTTTTCTGTAATTAACGATTAAAAATTACCCTAAAAATATAGTAATTTTAAAAGTAAAGTTTAAAAAGAGACCATAAAACAAAACTGTATAAAACTGTATCCGATACCCTAGATCCTAGTAAGAAATATTTATTTATTACTAGCGACCCGCCTCGGCTTCGCACGGGTGCAGTGAAAAAATGGTTATGGTGGGTTATCCCTAAGAGATAGACAATATACCATCGCGGACTTTTTTGTGGATTTTTGTAAGTTGTACAATACTGTACTACATTATTTTGGTCTATCTCGTAGGGTTCAGCCAGCGTTTGCAATATAAGCGCAAAAAAAACGTGCTTATTTACGACATCACATTAGAAACCTTTAAATTTATCAGTGTTTCTCTACTATATTATGCATTTATTATACATACAACCTTCCTTAAGAATTACTCTATCTATTAAAAAAAACCGCGTCAAAATCCGTTGCGTAGTTTTAAAGATCTAAGCATACATATGGACATACAGCAAAAGCGACTTTGTTTTATACTATGTATTGATTTACGACATAACAGTTTTAATAGTAATAGATCTAAATTATTAAAAAAAACATACGTTTTTGACTATTACTTTAAGTTTGAGCTACGTCTGGGCTTTATAACATTATAAGGTATTGACTTAGTAACGAACGTAAACTGAAATTATATCCCAATTAATAATAAAGCAAAATGGAGAAGTTACAAGCTCCTAAGACAGAAGCAACATTCGTTTCTTATCCCAACTTCGTCCCCGCAGCGCGTGCTTTGATCCTCGCTACTAAGTTTTGATTCCACCAAAACGCAAACCACTTTGTTGTCACACTAATTAAAATCAATAAAGTGCTTTTGTTTCAAATTAATTATGAACTGAACACAAAGGATTTGTAATTCGTGACAAGTTATGTGAAGGATCCCGGTGTTATCAGATATCGGCATAACTCGATCAATTCAAGTTTGGAGCGGTTGCGATTTTTCAGTTTTTAAATATGTATTTCATTTTAAAGACTATCCACTAGTCAATTTATAACAATAACGACAAACTGATAACGACTTACTTTGATAACTTATATTTCCGATCCAATTAGTTATATCGAAGTTTGATGAGAAGTAAAAATAAGATGATAGAATTTAAAAATAAAATAAAGCTTACAGATCCGATACACACTATATACAAAAACTTGATCTAGAATAGAATTTTAATTCTAGAATAGAACTAAAGTTTTTATTGGCTTTTAGTGTATGTTGCTCATAAAAATTCGAATTTTATACATAATCCCTCTTTGGATACCAGCCACCATTTAACCATAAGTGCTAGAAACGTGCTGACATGAAATCTATATAACTACGTCTTATCTGAATGGAAGCAGATGTATCCAAAGCAGATAGCTTTCAAAGCAAAAATGCTATTGCACTCCTATTAATTGTATAAATAAATTGTAATCTAGGAAATTGCAATTCCTTTCGTTCGGACATGTCATTTTAAAACTTTATTAGTTTCTAAAACAAATAATATACAAATCTACATAATAATAATAATATACATCGTTTAAGCTTCGGTTGCAAAAATAATGAGCGCAGCCGTTGCATTACGAAATACTTGATGACTATTATATTATATTATATAACGCGAAATTGATTATGATCTAAGAGATGTTTATCGATTTAAAACGTGGCGATCTCAAGATGGTGTAACTACACGTGTTCACTCGACAAGTCCGATCCGTTTAGGAACTCTGACAATAATGTATCCACCTTTCGCAACATCTGTCCAACTCCCCACTACCTAAAATGTCAATGTCAACAAAACATCACTTTCTCTAGTTACGCCATCTATGATTTCACCCAGGAAACATTTTCCTGACGTTTTAAATGAAACCAGAAAATAATCATATGGCTATATAATGTACTAGCTGACCCGTGCCCACTTCGTTGGGCATAATACTAATATCCCCGAAGCGAGCACGAACGCGAACCGAATTAAACCCGAAGCCATCGCGCTCCGTACGCTACCCGTTTTTTCACCCATTTACTTTGCAAAACGGACTACCACGTAAAAGCCTTTTTATTTTTCGGATTTTAATATAACCTATGACACTCAGCAACATTGTGTCTTTCTATTGGTGAAAAAAATTTTAAAATCGGTTCAGTAGACTCCGAGATTACCCTTTACAATTTACAAACACACAAACTTTACTTCTTTATAATATTAGTATAGATGAAATGCTGTGACAGCCATAGTCTACAGCAATGCTGCGACATATATATATATATATATATATATATATATATATTATATATATATATATATATATATATATATATATATATATATATATATGTATATATATATATATATATAATAGCCCAATATAAGCTGTGCAAGGCTTGTCTTATGGGATCCATGGTAACGAATAAACATACATATATAAGTATTCTTGATAGAAATATATATTAACAATCAAATATTCATCACACAAACATCTGCCCCCGGGGAGATTAGACCCGAGACCTTAGAAATGGCAACACCTTGATTTACAAACTGCTCGAACACAGAGGTCCTCAATTCAACAAACTCATGCGAGAATAATTTGCGTTTGCCCTCGATCTAAACGCTCGAAACGCTTTTCACTTGCACCAAACGCTCCTCGCATTACAAATTAATAAGATATTATTGATGGTTTTTCTTAGCTGAGGGACAAAGACTAATTAAAGACAAACAAAGCGCCTTGTTAGGCCAACACGAGGGGAGTCGTGTACGTTTTAATTAGCCTCTTTTGTGGTTAGATGAATGTTGACAGTACGTTTGGAATATGGCAGGCATATTCAACTGAAGTCGATTATAATGAAAATATTTATAATAAGGGTCCGCGAATAATTATCACTACACAGTATATAACAAAGTCTCTCTCTCTGTCCCTATATCCCTATGTATGCTTAAGTCTTTAAAACTACGCAACGGACTTTGATGCGGTTTTTTTTAAAGATAGAGATTGAGATTAAAGTGGATGGTTTATATGTATAATAACATCCATTAAATAGTGTAGAAATACTGTTATTTTTTAGGTTTTAACCCGCTTACATTGCAAACGCAGGCTGAACACTAAACAACGGTCACAGTTTTTCTGTAGTGTTTTTAG